>JALXJV020000014.1:7385719-7786266 GCA_024633595.2 Lepomis macrochirus | reverse complement strand
AGTGTTCTGCTCAGGTTTAAAAGGTAAATTTCCTGTGGATTTCTCAAACCACTAGATAACGTGAAGCACAGTCATCGAGATGATTTCACACAGTTATTTTAATCAGTTCCAAAAATTGTCTATGGAAATGTGTTATGAGGAAGGATATGCATTCAATGTGCTTATTAGTCACACAATGAGCACTGGTGAGAAATGCTGAATGCAAACATAACTTTTTGAGTTTACAAAAAACTCCACGTGACAGCATTTAATCAGGCAGAGCAACGCTGGGAGATACATGATGTCCCCAAACGACATGTGCCGCATGGAATGAACACATGAAGAACGCTGTCAGTCAGAAAGATGCACCAGCTACCAATCACAAGCGACAAATGCCACGTGAGGAGTAACCAGTAAAACGTGTTGTCTGACCATGTCTGAAGGAGAAGATGCTAATTGTTTCTGCCTTCATGGATAAGTGTGCAAATGGAGATAATATGGCACACCTTGAGAGAGTCTTTCCCCAAAGGCAAGTGAAGGCAAGTGACATTTCACTTGCCTTCGTGTGGGGTGTGGAAAATTTGAGTGCAGAGTTTCACACAGTTTTGTAAATGCATCACATTCACCATTCACACACACCCATACACTGAGCCAAAGTTCTCAAACAGAAACAAACATTTACACATATTCAAACACCAGTGGAATCGCCACCAAGAGCAATTTGGGGTTCAGTATCTTGCCCAAGGACACGTCGACAAGCAGTCTTTGTGAACAGAAAATATATTCACATTCAGATATTGTTACTTTTACTTTAGTAAAGGTGGATGCTTCCTCCACCATGGCAGACTGAGGCAGACAATGTAATCTTCCTACATACCTTAGTCTCTTTCCCCAAGCAGCTGCTTGGGGAAATGTGTTAGAAACCAAATGCAAAGTGGAGTTTCCATATACAAACCGATGCACGGCAAGTGGTGGTTGGGGTTATTTGTTCAAAGGAAACAAACTTACGTGTTACAGCTCACACTACTTGTGTGAAGTCGATCTGTTCATTCATTCATCAACATAGAAACATATAACCACCATTAAAATCTCTATCTTTTTGAAATTATAGATTCATTAGTTCCACATAGGCTGCAAACATGCCTGTGTACATGGAAATGACTAACCAAGTAATCAGATACTGAGCTACTGAAAACCATACTCACTACTTCAATACTACACTGCATATATCAATAAAGGAACATCTTCTCCACAGTATAAAATCAATATTAGCTCCATCTTCAGCCACACATAAAACTAAACATTAATGAATCAATAATTATAATCCAATAATATAATATATATAAATAATATAAAAATATAATACATTTTCTGAACTGGGCTATTCTGCATGAGTACTTTTACTCTTCTACCAGTATATTTTGGATGTTAATACTTTACAAAAATTTAAGCTTTACTTCTAAGAGCACTTCTAACAGACTATTTCTACATTGTGGTATTTCTGCTTTTACTTAAACACTTAAAATCTGAGTACTTCTCCCACCACCTGCTGTTGCAGAGTATTGTGTATAATTTTCATGGAGATGAATTTCAGTGTGGATCTAATGTGGCAAGAAGCTTTAGAAACTATCTAGAAAGCCTCTCTTCCCTCCGTGAAGTGAAGTTCACATGCAGCTTTCAACCAACAGAAGGACTGTGGTTAACCTGTCACTTAAAATGTCACTGAAAGTGGTTACAAGGGACTTTTACGTGCCTGTGCCCTGGAGCCCATTCTTTCACAATCCGCCCATGTGTACTATACCTCAACAATTGCCTTAACTGCATTCAAGCATACTTATATAAGACATGCTGACAGGAACATGTCAACATGCTTTAAAAAAAACAGACAATAAGCAAAAAAGAAAGAGGAGAGAAATAAAACAACATGCGAAACTCAGTAATGACACACATGTCCTTGCAAAATAACCTAATTTAAATGTCTGCTGCAAAGCAGAAGCTGAGAAGCTGGCTGAAAGTAGGTACATTTCTCAAGACTGTTTCAGCAGCGTTGGTGTCTGTTGACGCAGGCATTTAAGTATTTTAATTTTATGCTATTTTATGCTTCTACTCCACTACATTTTGGAGGGAATATTTGACTTTTTACTACGTTTATTAGACAGTTATAGTTACTAGTTAGTAGTGGTGGCTAGAAGTCACCTACATCTACAAAATTAATATGTCAAAAGTTTTTCTTCATAACATGAAATATTTAGTTTGTTTGGAAGAAAACTCATCTCGAAGCATTATTCTCTGTTTATTATTCAGTGCACTATATTTACAGTCAAATTCATGCACTATGGTAGTGCCCTCAAGCGTTCCTACAATGGAATGGAAAAAAGCGGAATTTAACTGGTGCGACAGTACACCTGTCAGTCATGACGCAGAATGACGACAATACATTCTGCCCGAAACACATTTTGGCTCCCAGTTTGCATGTCATTTGTGTGAGTTGTGCAACATGTGTCTCCCTCCTCATTGCATTTCAGGGAGGATCGTGCCAGTAATTGAAGGAGGGATGTTAACAGAGGTTGATTATGTATTCAGATGGAGTTACTAAACACACAATTTGCAACTGTCAGTTCTGCTGGGAAATCTGAAGACTAGACGTAAACATACGGTAAATGGGATTTACAAGAGCCACGGTGAGGTTTTAGCAAGGGAAAGAAAGATGTAGAATTGTTTGTAATAAAAACCGATGATCAGAATCAAAATGAAGCAATTATTAATAAACACAATGTTTACTGTATATATAAATGAACAATATCTCAAAATTTGAATTTGAAGTCAGTGTACCAAGTAACATTTCGATAGCAGGACTTTCACTGAAGTCAAGAATGTGAATGTTTCATGAAATGGTGACATTTCTACATCCAGGCAGTAGGTGGATGTGGCGGCTGTGTCTGACCTGGGAATCCTGCAGAGTCTCCTCGCAGCCCTCGAGAGCCAAACACACAGTGTCGCTACACTGAGGACACACCCAGACCAGGTCACGCATAGTCTGTATCACCACTGAGGATAGTGAGAGACAGAGAGAGAGAGAGATGCTGAATACTGAATCATTCAAACAAATGCAGGTGCATTCTGATAGAGTACAATATGAAGCCAATATGTGTTTGTGGAAGAACGAGTTTTACCAGAAGTGATGTGCTCCTGTTTGAGCCCGAGCAGTCCAGTAAGGATCTCCAGACATCTGTCGCTGTAGCTCCGCCCAATACGACCTGCACCAAATCCACAAAGGACATATGACAGGATTTAACCATTGGGTGATAAGATTTAAGAATCCCAAGAAAGGACCCGATAAAGTTAAAAATTTGCATTACAGGCAGGTGCAGTTTTAAAGGTAATGAGGCGTGAACAGAGCCAGGTTGTGTTCCCATAGAAACATGTAGTCGGCCTGAGCTGTACTGGTGTTAAACATTTAGGAATAAAGTATAAAATCAAGGAAATAGGAGAGAATGAATATAGTGTTCCTGTCAGTGTGAACAAAATAAGACATCACTACAGATGTTTAAGAGTATAAGGGTTAGTTACCGTGAACTGAAAGACTATATGAAAAAGTGACAGTCGAGTCTGGAAGTGTTTGACTTGTAATAAAGACACAGCAAGCAAGAGAGTGAGCAATAACAGAGTGTGTGTTTACCTATAGCCGAGATTGCAGCCTGGGCAGTGTCAGCGTTGACATCAGTGCAGTATCCTTTCAGCTCGTCCAGCAACATGGCTACATTCTCATCATTCACCAGCTCCACCAGCACCTGCAAACACAAAGCAGCCTTAGACTTAATAAAGAAGGACAACTACTGCTAATGCTGGGTAGTACCTGCGGATATCACTGCATGCTAAAGGACAAATCCTGACTTTTAATCTGTCACACACTTTCTGAACCTCTCAAGTTCTTTAACCAGTTGTTAGTTCTTGTTAAACATTGGAAGGCAGATTACTCTCCAGCCACATTTATCTTCCCAACTTGTTTAAAATAATCGATCAAATAATTTAAAGGAATAGTTCAACACTTTGGGAATTCACTTTTTTTTCTGGAAGTTAAATGAGAAGATTGATACCACTCACATGTATACACTAAATAGGAAGCTGTAGGGTTAGCTTAGCTTAGCATAAAGACTGGAGACAGTGGGTAACAGCTAGCCTTGCTCAGTCCAAAGTTCAAGAACACACCCTGCAGCACCTCTTAAGTTTAATGGTTTACATGTTAAATCTTGTTTGTTTAATCTGTAAGCAAACTGAAGTTTATACTACATGTTGTGGTTTTAAGGTGGGAGGACATGGGGGGAAATAGTCTAGCACATGTGCGATTACATGTTGGACTATTTCTTGGCTGGAAGCAGAGGTTGCCAGCAGAGACAAGACAACAAATAAGCAGATTTCCCAAAATGTTGCATTATTGAAAGAATGTAAATTTGTCTTTTTGACTTAAAAACTCACAACAATTGTATTTTTGCTGGAACCGCAGCGACTGTGCTATCCCTGATTTTACCAAAAGACGGACTAGTCTGTGAGTAAATGAATTTGTTAAATGAACGAGACGAACAGCGGGAGGTCGTTTGTTTGATGTCAAACAAAATAGACACGGAAATGGAGCAAAGTGAAATACGTTTGTTAACATAAAAGTTAAAAAGTAAGAAACAGAGATTATCTATGAACTGTGATTCTGATGAAATTAAAATGGAACTGAAGATGGCAATGAGATGGAGAATTAGTTAAAACAAGTCAGAGAAACTGGGCACTTCCCTTAAGGTGGAAGTGATCGGCGAGTGGACCCTGTGTGTGTCTGCTTTCTAAGCTTCCAAACCAGGAGAATTTAATTCTCCAGCCCAAAATTTGAACAGAAAAATCAATCCACTGTTTTAAATGGGGGCATGTGGGTCTTTTAAAGAGGGTAGGTTATGGCGTATTTTTTAACTTTATTCACAAAAACAGCAAATTACATCAGCTGTAGTGAGAACAGAAAAGGCCCAAGTGTAGAAGAAAAAAGGTCCCTGTAAAGTCCTATCTGACAGAAGCAATGCAACATTGAGTCAAACAGGCATCACCTGCATCTTCCTCTGCTTGATGTAGGCTGGTTCAGCATAGCCACAGAAGAAACGTTTGTAGTGCGCCCCCATCAGGCCAGGGACAGAATGCAACAGCAACTAGAAGAAGACACAATTTCATTTCTCAATATGTATCCACAAATCCGACTGACAAGAGATTTTCACTGAAAAAGAAACTAATAAAAAACAGCAGAAAACAACACGCTTTGTGTCTCTACACCCTCGGCACACTAAACACACATATGCAAATGATTAGACTCATGCAAACAATGTTGTCCAGTAGGACAAACATGTTTAAAATTTGCATTTCTTCAGAGTTATACAGGTGAAACTCAAAAAATTAGCATATCGTGCAAAAGTTCATTTATTTCAGTAATTCAACTTAAAAGGTGAAACTAATATATCATATAGACTCATTACATGCAAAGTGAGATATTTCAAGCCTTTATTTGATATAATTTCGATGATTATTGCGTACAGCTTATGAAAACCCCAAATTCAAAATCTCAGAAAATTAGAATATTACATGAAATCAATAAAAAAAAAAGGATTTAAAATACAGAAATGTCAGCCCTCTGAAAAGTATAATCATGCATATGTACTCAGTACTCGGTTTGGGCCCCTTTTGCATGAATTACTGCCTCAGTGTGGCGTGGCATGGAAGCTATCAGCCTGTGGCACTGCTGAGGTGTTGTGGAAGACCAGGATGCTTCAATAGCGGCCTTCAGCTCTTCTGCATAATTCGGTCTGATGTCTTTCATCTTTCTCTTGGCAATGCCCCATAGATTCTCTACGGGGTTCAGGTCAGGCCAGATTTCATTGAACCAGGTTTTGGTACTTTTGGCAGTGTGGGCAGGTGCCAAGTCCTGCTGGAAAATGAAGTCAGCATCTCCATAAAGCTTGTCTGCTGAAGGAAGCATAAAGTGCTCTAAAATGTCCTGGTAGACGGCTGCGCTGACTCTGGACTTAATAAAGCACAGTGGACCAACACCAGCAGATGACATGGCTCCTCAAACCAACACAGACTTTGAAAACTTCACACTGGACTTCAAGCATCTTGGATTGTGAACCTCTCTATTCTTCCTCCAGACTCTGGGACCTTGGTTTCCAAATGAGATGCAAAATTTGCTCTCATCAGAAAAGAGGACTTTGGACCACTGAGAAACAGACCAGTTCTTCTTTTCTTTAGCCCAGGTAAGACGCTTCTGACGTTATTTGTTGTTCAGGAGCGGCTTGACAAGAGGAATAGGACATTTGAAGCCCATGTCCAGGACCCGTCTGTGTGTGGTGGCTCTTGATGCAGTAACTCCAGCCTCAGTCCTTGTGAAGCTCCCCCACACATTTGAATGGCCTTTTCCTGACAATCCTCTCCAGGCTATAGTCGTCCCTGCTGCTTGTGCACCTTTTTCTTCCACACTTTTCCCTTCCACTTAACTTTCTATTAATGTGCCTTGATACAGCACTTTGAGAACATCCAACTTCTTGTAATTGCCTTCTGAGGCTTTCCCTCCTCGTGGAAGGTGTCAATGATTGTTTTCTGCACAACTGTCAGGTCAGCAGTCTTCCCCATGATTGTGAATTCCACTGAACCAGACTGAGAGACCAATTAAAGGCTCAGGAACCCTTTGCAGGTGTGTTGGATTAATTAGCTGATTAGAGTCTGACACTTTGAGCCTAAAATACTGAACCTTTTACAATATTCTATATTTCTGAAATTTTGAATTTGGGGTTTTCATAAGCTGTAAGCTTATGAATCATCAAAATTATATCAAATAAAGGCTTGAAATATCTCACTTTGCATGTAATGAGTCTATATAATATATTAGTTTCACATTTTAAGTTGAAATACTGAAATAAATGAACTTTTCCACGATATGCTAATATTCACCTGTATATCTCACACGTACACTTTTTTTTTAAGCAGCTATTTTATGTTGTCTTTCAATAATGAGTACTGTAATATATAGCAACAACAAAGTATCTCCTTTTCTCTGAAATAATCTTCTTGCTGACATCAGGCAGTCTGACTTGAAGGCCCTGAACTCTAAGCCAAAAACACGTCTTTCTGCTTTAACTTTCAGTTAGTACTCATCCTCCTTGTGTCTGGCCCTAATAGCTGCCAAGCTGACTAGTTTCACCTCTGTTATTCAGGACTATGCTGGACCATCGACTGTCCTGGGACCCCTCTCTCCTATCTTTGGGTTTTGGACTAGTCAAAAAGAGCAGGCTATTTAGGAGATATTGTCCAGTTAATTAGTTGTAGTTGAAAAGCAGTTCTGGTTCTATAGCTCTCAAATACTGTAAGACACATACTTTCACATCCTGCACCTCCAACTTGAATTATTCACACTGACCTGTATGTGGCAGAGGGCAGTGAACCTCATCTCCCTGGACACGCTCCCACAGGCGGCAAGCAGGGGTCCACGTACTCGTTCCAGGGCCGCCACAGTGACAGCAGGCAGGCCGGAGCAGAGGTTGAGGAAGAGGCTGAGAGTAGCGGCCATGACCGGGGCGTGGGGGCTGACCAGGGAGGCATCCAGCAGGGACAGGATGTCAAAGAGCTCGTCCTCTGACTGAGGCCGGTAGCGCTGGAGGATCCTCAGCACCTCACACTGACCCCAAACATCACACTCCTTCAACCTTGGAGGACAGCGACACGGACACGAAGGCTTCAACATCTTAACAAGGGCAGCGGTGAGCACCACATGTGGATTCATCCTCGCTGGTAACTCTAACTATTCAGGAGGAGTTTTTAGAGTAATTGTTTTATATCATAGATTTAAACGTGTTTAAATATATTGTGGCCAGCTGTTATAAGAAATGATGGAGCATTTTTAGCCATGCTAGCAGCGTGGCAAGATGGATTGCCACAGATTTTTGAACAGATACTCATGGCTCCCAGAGAATAAATCATAATGATTTTGATGATCCCCTGACTTTTTCCTTTTGAAATATAAAAGTACAGCCTCACAGCCTCACAGAGCAGTTAGCATGACTACTGCAGACCCTTATAAACACAAAACTATATATTTTAAAGATTGATGTACCACTGGGTCTGGGGAAAGAAAGTTTTGACAAACTTTAAATGTTTATTGTTAAAAATAAACATTTCGGGTATCCACAGCTGTATCCTTGACGTACAGTACTTTGTATCTGCCCTTTGTTTCTTGGCATCTGAAAATTGTGTTTTTCCTGTAAATCTAACTTAAAATCAAATGCTAGGAAACAGTTTCTCTGGGAATGCTGGAGACAAAATGTCCCCAAAGAAAGGAAATGTCCTGTAAAATCTGCAGTTTTAAAACTCTGAGTGATTCGATGTGAGGCATCTAGAAAGCTCTCCCTACCTGTAACGCAGAGAGAAATCTATCAGGAGGCACCGGGGAGACATTTGGCTTTGCTGATTTGATAAACTGTCTGTAGCTAAATGCTCGATCGCTACACACAGAGACTCATAAAGGCTCAGTGCTGCAGATTACAAGCAAAATGAATTCAAAATCAGCAGGAAGAAAGAACAAAGGCCTTCTACTTCTCTGAAAACATACAATGTGCATTTACTAAGTAGCACATACACCAGGAAATATAAAGCCATTCCATATTCACCCCGACACCTTGTATGCGACACACCTGAATCTCCTAGGGCAGGGGTTTTCATAGTCAGAGACTGTGGGCCCTCCCTCAGACAAAGCTTGGGAAAAGGCGCCCCTGGTATGTTTGGGCCTACTTGCTTGGGTTCCTGGATACCTAAGGGATCATGGCTATGTTATTTGATCCTATAGACGCTTAACAGTTGAGCTAGGGTAGCCTAATATTGCTGTTCGACACCAAATACATTACAAAAGGTCTGTCCTAAGGCATTTATTCATTTCTGACTCTGGGAAAGTGGGAAAAACAGTAAACAGTATCTCTTAACATAATCACACACATTTCGGCTGTTCTATGGGATCTCCTATTAATAACTAATGTAATTTTTTAATTCCCATTATCTGCGCCTCTCCTCCCCAGATTAGACAGAACACTTTGACATTGGTCTCTGATGTCCAAAAACTGGGCCAACCTGTTGAGGAGATGATGGGTGATAGGTTTGTTAATAGCGACTCCTCCCTCCTCCTTCAGGATCTCCTCCAGAGCTCGGAGGCAGTTGACCATCACCACGGGGTCTGGGTCCCTCAGCAGGCTGTAAAGCTCGTTCACCACTGCAGCATCTGGAAGAATCATGAACAAGTTTGCGGACCTGGTGTGGATGCATACACAAACATATATAGGCATGTCCACTTCTACACTAAAACTCACTGGCTGACAGCTCTAGCACTAAAATTATTGGCCCTGAAACATTCTTCTGCACCGTTTTTTAAAAACCGTATGTGAAGACTTGCATCAGAAAGGATTTACGCATCTGTTTGTAGGTAATGTGATTCCATCTTTTAAGCAGTTATAAAAGAAATATAATTAGCTGTGTGAAGCTTTGTTAAACAAAATGTAGTTACGTTTTTTAAAAGATCCACAGGGAATATAATAAAAGACCGTCTCAGAAAACATGTTCAACTGCTATGCAACATTTAGTAGCAGCTAAGGTAACCTGACGCCTGTAGCCTGCAGCAGAGATGAGCAGCGCACTACAGAGGTTTAGTGAGTCCCCTTCTTCTAATTCAACAGCAACAAATTTGTTTCATTATCACACTTGTAGTTCAGCCCTGACTGACGACTGACAGTTTATGGTGCAGCTTATCAAAAAGGTACTGAATTGAACTGTTAATTTAGATCCTTTAACGGCAGATTTTGGTGTTATAGATCCAAATATGGTGAAAACTAGTTTGGAGTAAAACATGATAACAATCATCAGTCTGCTGGCAGGTAAATTAATTCGGCTTAACTGGAAGCAGGCAACAGCTTACAGAAAACAATGTTTTGATTAAAACGACAGCAGGGTCAATTTTGCAAGAAAGTTCAACAAGCAGACAGGAAGTACAACGTGGAGCCGAACCAGATACAGGAGCTCTTGAGAGAAGTGGTGTCATCCCACCAGAGGAACGTCACAGAAAGACTTCCTGGTGTACGAGCACTTTGGCATGAGAGCAGAACGCTTGCTAATTGCTAAATGTTATGAAGGCCAACGCTGATGGATTGTAGGAGGGCAGGAAACTGACACGGCACCACAGAGGAGAAGCAAACCAGATCAGGATGTTTGCTGACAGAAGAAACCTTGACCAGAGGGAAACCCGGTCCAAGGTATAGAAGGAGGTTAAGAGCTTCTTGTCCTGGTGCACGCTGCACCAGTATGACACTACTGTAGATTTTTGTCTTCTCTGTGTCAGAGTGGAAATGCTTAACTGCCATGACATGATACTATTTGTACTGTAGAGCCTGAACAGATGCTGATGCTCGGCCTTTTAGCTTAGCCAAGGTTTTAGAATTAAGATGGGTTTAAAACTGTGTTCAAATCACTCAGTCTCTTCAAACCCAGCTGCCGTGACCTGCATTAAGCATCTAACTGCCAGTAGGAGTCTTAGTCTTAGTTTAAGGTCACAGAGTTCAGTCTCAGCCCTGATTTCTTCCCCACCAGTTTGTGTGCAAAACTGTGCTCTACATGCACTAATAGTTAACTTTGTACACTAACCTAACAGGGATGTTTCCTTTTTCTGGGATATTGGACATTGTCCACACATTACTTTTGCCATATCTGCACTTTAAGGTTTCTTTATGTGAGTGTTGATGACCCTGATAAAGGGCACAGGTTTAAATGTTTTAAAACGAAGTACAAACGCTGCAGGAGCTCTGTTACTTCCCCTGCCTCCCTTGTCCATATGCACCTCAGAAGCAGAAAGAAAAACAGGAAAGCCATCCATCCATCCTACCGATCTCAGAGCTGGGTTGGAGATTGTATAGTTTGGCCCAGCCGAGTACAGCCACTCGTCGCACACAAGCTGCTCTGTCTTTTAGTCCTGCTGTCAGAGGCTGCTCCACATACTCCACCAGACTGGGTAGCCTGGGACGTAAAGTCAAAAAAAACCTGATTATTCTGGCAGTCAGCCTGATGTGACGGCTTGTACTGAGGTGTATGTGCGCAGCAACTCACCTGAGGTTGGTCATGTTCCTCAGGGCCAGGCTGCGGACCATGGGGTTTGGATCCTGGCAATCTTTCCTCAGCGTGTTGATGACCAGCAGAGACAGCTCTGGGTTTAAAGTGGCGTAGGCACACAGGAAGACGTAGACCAGTTTCTTCTGGACTACGTCCACTGTGGCACATGCTTTTACCATCTCACTGAACAGGCCGGACACATCCACACCCTGTGACATCGTCCTGAGGCAGAGAAAAGGGGGAAAGAGCGAGGAAACCACTGTTAACCCTAACGCAGGGCCTTTCAGGAGCTAGAGGTCAAATGTGGTCTGGAAATCAAGATCTCTTTAGAGATGTGCATATAAGGGACTATTTTATGGAGAGCGGAGAAGAATGGCCTCCACAATGATGTGAGTAGTTCACCTGAAATATAACCAGGGTGGACGCATTAGGAGAAAGCAGAGGAAGAGGAAAAGTTTGTGATAGGAATTGGGAAAAGTGGAAGCAGCACACAGTTGCTCGGCTGCATACGTTCAACTGCTCAGCAAGGTAACCAGCGTTACTGTGTCCCGCTGTTCTGTGGAAAACTACTCTGGCCATGCGCAGCATGAATTCAGATTGTGGTTGAAATTATAATAGACTGACTTCTTTATTTAAATGATTGGTTGCTCTGGTTTCTTTGTCTGTGTTGTTTGAATGTTTGCTGTGTGAGCAACTGCGTAATGGTTTGCTGTAGTATTGAAGCGCACTTGCTGCTGCCACCTGACAGCTGTCACAAAATTAACCAGGACGAAAACCTTATGGATTAGAACCTTAACATGACCAGCGATTATCTAGTCTGAAAACTGGGAAAGAAAGAGTCCAAGGTGGCGTCTTTGAAATGTCTTGTTTTGTTTGACCAATAACGCAAAACCCAAATACACTCACCGGCCACTTTATTAGGTACACCTGTTCAACTACTTGTTAACACAAATAGCTAATCAGCCAATCACATGGCAGCAGTTCTGTGCATTCAAGCATGTAGACGTGGTGACTACTTGCTGAAGTTCAAACCGAGCATGGGGAAGAAAGGGGATTTAAGTGACTTTGAACATGTCATACTTGTTGGTGCCAGTCGGACTGGTCTGAGTATTTCAGAAACAGCTGATCTGCAGGGATTTTCACACACAACCATCCGAAAAAAGAGAAAATACCCAGTGAGCGACAGGTGTGTGGACGAGCAGGCCTTGTTGATGTCAGAGGTCAGAGAAGAATGGGCAGACTGGTTCGAGGTGACAGAAAGGCAACAGTACATCAAATAATCACTTGTTATAACCAAGGTGTGCAGAATACCATCTGAATATCTTGAACCTTGAAGCAGATGGGCTACAGCAGCAGAAGACCACATCGGGTGCCACTCCTGTCAGCTAAGAACAGGAAACTGAGACCACAATTCACACAGGCTCACCAAAATTGGACAATAGAGAATTGGAAAAAGGGTTGCCTGGTCTGATGAGTCTCGATTTCAGCTCCGACATTCAGATAGTAGGGTTAACAAATTGCCGTAAACAACATGAAAGCATGGATCCATCCTTCCTTGCATCAACGGTTCAGGCAAGTGGTGGTGGTGTAATGGTGTGGGGGAGATTTTCTTGGCACACTTTGGGCTGACCATGTCCATCCCTTTATGACCACAGTGTACCCATCTTCTGATGGCTACTTCCAGCAGGATAATGCACCATGTCACAAAGCGCAAATCATCTCAAACTGGTTTCTTGAACATGACAATGAGTTCACTGTACTCCAATGGCCTCCAGTCACCAGATCTCAATCCAACAGAGCAACTTAGGAATGTGGTGGAACGGAAGATTTGCATCATGGATGTGGAGACAACAAATCTGAAGCAACTGCGTGATGCTATCATGTCAATATGGACCGAAGTCTCGAAGGAAGGTTTCCATCACATTGTTTAAAGTATGCCGCCAAGAATTAAGGCAGTTCTGAAGCCAAAGTGGGGGTCAAACCCGGTACAAGCAAGGTGTACCTAATAAAGTGGCAAGTGACATATATTTAGTGTGCTATAATCAACTGAGTAATCAATTAGTTTTTTCTACAAATAATGAAGCTGCCATGTTCTGGCTGTGTGAACGGGACATGACAGGGTACACACACACACACACACACACACACACACTATTTTTGTAGTTTAATGCAGCTACCATACACCTAACATATAGCTCACACAGTTTATAAGGTTCAGTTTGGATTAACATTGCTGGAAATGTGTAAATTATATGTTTATCACTGAGGTCATAGTAAAAGGTGGTGTTGTACTGGACATGATGTTGACAGATGCTTCAAACCCTTTGTCCTCTTTATTTACGTACATGATGGCAGAATATTAGAAACCCTTCTACATACAGTAGAGCACCACTATGAGCAAAACACATATGTACTTGTTGACTGCCATTAGAGACAGCTGCAGTTTGCTGCCTTGGGGGCTCCTGATGGACCCGTGGGGCCATGCAGAAGGAGAGGGGCAGCCACCCAGTCTGTCTGTCACCTACCTGATGACCTTGAGGATGGTGTTCCTGTAGCGCAGCTGGTCAGACTGGATGTTGGGGTTGGACAGAGCTCTCCTCAGCTCCTTCACCATGTCCTCGCCGCCCAGATAAGGCATGGTGGCCGCAGACGGCAGAAAACACACGCTGCTGGCTCTCACGTTAAAGCAGACACATGCACATGATTAGGCGCCCAAAAAAAAAGAAGACGTCATGAAAGAAATGAAGACAACAAGCGTTTAAATGTTCGTCCAGACGGGCTTTAACTCACTGACAGCCAGGTCTGTAAATCTGAAATCTCACTGGCGACACTGCATTATTATTATTAATACATTCATGTGTTACTTTTAAAAGCATTTCCACTTCAAAGTTAGGGATTTTATTCGTAACGCTGCTTGGGTGAGTCGGTTGTTTACATCGTGCACGCTTCCGCATTTCTTCTTCTGCTTGTACCTTCTCTAGTTAATCACACCACGCTGCTCTCTGCTGGCTGGTGCAGGATTAACACCTTCCTTTATTGAGCCCCTGTAGGGAAAAGTTGGCGCAGCAGTAGAATCTGTGATAAAATCAGAAAATAGAATATGGTATCCATTTTGTACAGCTCTGCATGAGCAAAAGAAGAGTTGTGCTTGTCACTTGTCAGAGTCTCCACCAGCGGAGACAGGAGATGTCGGGGGCTGTTGAGTCTGCTGGCATGAATGAGCCTCCTAAACGCTTTGAGGTGCAGGACTGGATTAATCTGTGGCTGAAGGTGCTCCTGAGCTGCCTCAGAGAGGGCGAGAGAGGGGCTGTCCAGGATGGTTTTCAGCTTCCCTCTCATTCACTGCCTCCACACTGTCCAGTTCCTTCCACACCAACCTCCAGGTCTGCATCTCGTACACAGCTTCTTCTTTACATTTTGCCTAAAGACTCAGAAACCAAGCAGGAGTCATTTCCTGGAATACCTGTCCTCCAGTTCTGCACAGAACAGTTCTGTCAGATTAGGTCATTTCATCATACACAAATTTGTTAAGAAAGCATCATGTATCTCAACTGAGGTAATAATGACCTTCTAAGGCCTTTACTGTTTCAGTTGTTATTGTCATTCAGTGGTGCACATTCCCAAACCAATTTGCACTTAAGTTAAATAATCACAAACCAAATGAACCTTGGGCCTTTGGGCCCCTGGAGGTCTGGTGCTAAAATGACCCCAACCACCACTACCTGCATCATTAAAATGCTTGTTATTGTATGTATGTTCATGCCTTGCTAATAATAATCCAAAGAAATATCATTTATAATAAAGTGGCACTAACAGGAATCAAAACATTTACTTTTTGATACTTTGAGCACATTTAGATTAAAATACGCCTCCTGTATTTGCTATGATTTTTTACCTTTAACATTTACCTTGGAGTGTTTTAGCTGTATTGCTGCTCTTTCTTAAATAAAAGATGAGTACTTCTTCCACTAAGGTTAGAGGTTAACTTAAAGTTTTTAGGGGCTTCCTATGAGCCACAGAAGACATTATAGAACAGTTTTCACAGGCTTAGTCAAACTACTCATGACAAGTAAACTTGTAAAGGGTACACTGGTGTGTCTTGCTGGGACAACATCAAACTCTTTAGCCAACATATAATTGAAGTTCTTTCACAGAACACCCAAGCAATATTTCAGTCTGAGTTGATGATGGTTTTTATTGATTGTGAAAAGCAGGAAACCTACAAACACAGAGAGCTTTAGACCTCCAGCAGCCTGAGTCCGACCCCGATCCGAAGGCAACATCCACTCTACCTGACCCCTTAACTGGGGTTTAAAAGGCAGAGCTTCATAAAAAGGAAGGGTGGGAAGGACTTGGTGCTGGACAGCCAATCAGCTGACAGAGACGGACACTCTGACCACCACCCAGCGGGTCCAAAGGAAGCTGCTCAAGCCTTCCTCTGGGCTGTGTGGGCAGAGTCAGGTGTCAGGACTGATGAACGGTTTATTTTCATTTTCATTCACCAACATGAGACATGATCATCATCCACTTCCAAAACAAAAAGTCAACAAGAATCCCCTGTTCCACTTCCCCCACAGCAAAAGCACACCGGTCAAATGATAAAATACTCCAACACACACACACTCAATTTTCATTATTCGCTGGCAAGAATGATTTGGAATGTTTTCTTTTTAGAAGTGAGACTCATTTTTTCCTGAAACCTTTTTGCATTCAGATAAATTATATAAAGTTAGATGTCTAAGTGGATTAGGAAAGGAAAAACGGAAAGGCAGGGGAGGTGTAGGCAAGTGTAACACACTGAATTTATATTTAATGCCAAAATGGTGAAGGGTATGCCTTTTCTCAGCAGCTCTTTCCAAAGATGGATAAATAATCATGTTTGCTGTCCATTTCCTCTCCCACTGGACAGCAACATCAACACACTCACATACACACACAAACATTCACACACCAGACCAGTGTTGGGTGGGATGGGTGGGGGGGCAGTGTCTATGACAAATTGGGGCTAGGAGCAGGGCTGGTGGAGCTGTTGTCCTGATTTGCTGCCTGGCTTCCTCGTGGTGGGACCTCAATAATGCGGGGCTTGTCGATGATGCGAGCGCGGCGGTCACCTTTCTCTACAATCCCGATGATCCACGCTCCGCCCGCCGCCCCCTGACCTCCAACTCCGGAGCTCTGACTCTTCATCTCCGAGCAAAACTTGGCCGCCTGCTCTCTGGGCAGACACACCAGCAGCCCGCCTGGAGGGAAGAAGAAAAAAAAAAAAGGGAGTTTAGCGGTCCACACTGGAGTTTTAGTGATGTATACTTTCAAACAATCTAATCATTTCACCAAATTATGACTTAATCCGTGTTGCATTATCACCTTACTGGCTTTGACAACTCATAAACTTACTGTAAACCTCAGTATTCATACCTGAAGTCTCCGATGACGTGCCCTGGAGCAGGTTGAACGCGTTGCCACAGGCTTTACTGATGGCAGCCATCTTGGCCAGGATTGGTAGGTTGTGGATGACAAAGGCCACCTCGTTTCGTTGTTGTGCTGCCAGGTTGTTGGCGTGCCCTAACAACCCGAAACCGGTCACGTCTGTTGCAGCGTGGGCCTGGAACTTGTGCATTAGGCTGGCCGCTGGAGACAAGTCAGAACGGATCAACTTTATAAAAACTTTAATAACAAGTATAAAAGAAATCACAGAAAGAGTTAAACTGGACCCAGAAGCATTTAAAAAGGAGATCCAGGCCAATGTAGTTTTTCCCCTCTCACAACTAAAGACTGTAAGGCTAAGAGCAAGTTCAGATCAATGGTCTAGACGCCACATACTGTAAAAGCAACCCTTACAAAACCTCTCAGCTGTAAATGAAAGGGTAAACACATTTTCCTGACCAGTGATGATGACTGCGTTGTGTACCTGTGCGGTTTAGCGTTGCCATAGAAAACATGGCTTCCTGATAGACCTCTTTTACTTCCTCTTTGGTGACGACTAGCTTGATCTTGTTCCACCTTTCAGGCTGATAGAAAAACAAAAGATGGGGGGAGTTTGTGAGCACAATATCACACAAACACCCCAAATAATGTTCATGTGAGCTGAGGCTCACCTGATCGAGCCACTGGTGAGCATTCACCGCCACCTGAGTCCCCAGAGGTTTAGTAAGAACCAAGACATCGCCTGGAACAGCACCATCTGGCCTGAAAAAACAAACAAAAAAAACCACGCAAACTGTATATTTACTGTCCAGGGAAACCTGGACAAAATTAGGTGATTTGCATGTTTCCATATAGAGTTTTAATGTTCCTTTATCCGTGACATGAACAAATTACAATACAGACACGAAAAGCAGGGACAATGAGGGATGATGTATAATCAATGGGTTCTTTATTTGATTCATTTGTTTTCATCATTTTCTGTCGCTTATATATTTGATTTATTTGACTTTCTGTGCATTAATAGCAAAATTTAATCGGTAAAATTTAACTGCAGGTCAAAGGTGGACATGGAAAATCATTTTAAAACTGTTAATCTGTATTGTATCAATCAAGAATCCCGTAGACTGCTATACTTTTACTTACAAAGCCATACTGGGTTTGTAACAAATATTAAATGAATATGATTAGTGCAGTTACCGAAGACACGGTAACCCTTTAACTGACTCACATGATGAACTCATTAGGCTGGCAGACGACAGACGCCACTCCGCCGATGATGATCCAGGGGTTGATCACCGTCTGGCCACCTGTCACAGAAGTCCCTCCCTCCTCTGCTGCGTCACGAAACCCTCGAATCATCAGCGGCATCACCCGCTCACGGTCCTGTGTCATACGTGTACATACAGATGATACTGACTCACGAAAGGACACCTTAGTGCACATTGAAGAAATCAACGCGTACACATGTAAAATCCCCAAAGTCAAAGCTCTGTTAAAGAGATTCACTCTTCTCATTGTAGCTTCAATACATAAAAGCAAGGTCAACGCCGTGGCATCCACACACACAAACACACGTCACCTTGTCATTCATCTTCTGGCTGACGCTCAGCAGCATCAGCATGTTGTCACACTCTGTGATGCCCATGGCGTAGAGATCACTGAGGACGTTAGCACACGCTATCCTGCCCTGAGAGACAAGCAGAGAGAAAATACTAGTCAAAACAGGACAATAACCTTAAGAGTTGTCTTTCAAATTATTATTTTCAACACTGATCCAGGTTGGGACCAAATTTTATTGTGTAGCTCCTCCTGAAAAAGAACGGCTGTCATTTTAGAGCTGCCTCTCACACTATGAGTGTGACGAGAGCTCGAGATATGAAAACTGGGCGAAATTGCTTGTCGATGTGAAAAGCTGCCTCACGATATCAGCGTGACGGAGTGTGAGGTTGAAATTAGCAGAGAAGACAACACCGCCACTTTTAAATTGTTTGTGTACAACATTTTGGAGTGACAGACACGACACAAACAATATGTATATAACATTTCAATATGCTCCTGCATTGTTCTACATTTTGTGACTTTCAGTCCAATAAAATACTTTTTTCAGTCATATATTTCGCCATTGAAGATTTCTTCAAAACAGTGTCAAAATATCATCTTGTCTCATTCTCGTGAGCTAAGGACCCCTAAAATTTACATGAACAAACATAAAAAGGAGTTGTAGGTCCAGTGTCCCCGTATCCCCCGCTCATTCAATCATATCATTCAGTCTGGGAAACTGATCAGATTTGTGTTTTTTGTAGGATTTAAAAAAACAGGAAAATGGTGTCTTTTCCTGTTTTCATCTTGAAGTGGTTCATTGACAAAACAAGAAAACCAAAAACACAAGTTCTGTTTTATAGATCTCTGACTTACTTCATGGTGCCACTTTATTTTATAAATGAAACACTAACCTTCAGTGTCAGGTTCATCAGTGATGACAGACGGACTGTAGCCTATTTTATGAGTGCAACGTGACCAAGTACAATACTGCACTCATAAACAGCATTTTCCCACATAGAAATCTACAAGGTTGCCTGTAACTAATCCCAGGGTGAAATCTTTTGTTGTCCTCACAACTGTGTTTTTAGCCACGGGGGTTCAGACAGTTCCTGTCATGCACTATAACACAGATTTGACCCATTTTAATCAGTTTTTCCAGATTTAATGAAACAAGAGAATAAACGGATAATACGAGGATCCTCCCACTCATTATCCTGTCAGAAATCCGTTGAACATTACACACCGCCACTGCTCAGTTTACAGGCCATTTAAGCAAGTTTTGAAATTATGCCGTTTAGGTTACACAACATTACACAGTGCTTCCTCAGTTTTACAATAACCCGATTTCATCTAGTATATTTGTGTATTTATCTCTCTGTAGTAAGAGGTGCAGTATATGCCATCTTTTCCACAGAGAGCAGTGCGTAAATTCACATGTTACATGAAGTCAGTGTTTGGTGATCCTACAACTCCCAGATGCCAACAGTAAAAGCATCATAATATAGAAAGTACTTATGATATAGTACAGCGGTTCCTAACCTTTTTTGTCCGATGTCCCCTACAGCGATATCATAAGGGCCTGAGTACTCCTTTATTATACCCTTTGATAGATGGGATGGCATTATGGTGTTTTTGGCAAGGTTTGCATTAGTACTACTTGGATTGGCTGAAACTGGTTGTTTCAACCATTTACAGTATAATTACATTTAGTTTTTCTAACTAGTATTTCTGCAGTTTTAATAAAGTTACAACCAACTCAGGTTGGTGGAAAACAGAGGCATGTATTTGTAGACTACCATAGCTGGTAGGTTATTGTGACAATAAGGACACTAATTTTCTTAACACACAAACATGTGAATATATATTAACAAATAATATTTTTACCACATACCCCCTGACAACTGTGGAAGTACCCCCTCGGGTACAGGTACCCCTGGTTGGGAATCACTGACATAGTGTACTATGAATGAGTTACACACGAATCACGCGCACAATTGTTGAAATGATGCCAAACTGAGTGAAATAAAAGGGGTATTAAAAATACCAAAACACAAACCAGTAGAGCTGCAACAGTTTGTCAATTATTGTATTGGTCAGGAATGAAAATAAAGAAGAAAACTATTTTTTTTAAATTGACGAATCAAGCAAATAATTGGCAGAATAATCGTTACTTGCAGCTCTACAAAATAGTGTGGACACACTATAAATGATTCACTTTACTTCCTGGATAGTTTCCCCAACAGTGTATGTGAGTGCTTCACCTTTACTCACCATCATGTAGGGATCCTCCACCAAAGGGTAGAAGAAGTCTGTGGTCTGCACCAGAGAAAGCCCCCCATGTCTCAGAGGGATCACACAGCAGTCCATCCCCACCCCTGGAAACACACATCACAGTGAGGAGGGAAAGACACCCACAACAGCCTGCAGTACACTGAATTAATTAAATAGTAAGTTAAGTTACAGGACTTTATGTTTGTGGTACATACAACGCTCTCCACATGATGTAGGTTAATCCACCTCTAAAAGCAGGAAACTAAGTAGTTTACAGCACTTTCCCTCAAGATTGCGAAACTGCTTTCCAAGCATTAGAAATGTTTGACCATGAGTACGAACTTTGCACTTAAAAGCATGAAACATCTTTCTGCTGAATCATACCTATCGTGTGTTACGGTTCATTTGATAACTCACGGAACTTGTGTCCTCTTCTTGAACACTCACAGCTAACCTGATGTTACATGCATTTATAGCTTCGTGACAACTTAGCCTATATTTTAGCAAATTCGACAGCTGCGGGTTAACGTTAATAAAGATTTGTTTTTGTTCGCGGTCCGTCTGTCAAATGACCTGCCAGATGAGTTAATGCTAGCATGCTTAGCAACAGTTCCGCTAGCTATCTGACGTTTACCATTGGGGTTTCTGACAAGAGGACCAGCGGGACATGCGGGCTAGCTCTGCTAACTGCGAATGTGTTTCTTACCAAGTCGGGGGCCGGGCAAAGGTTGGTCGAACTCCGGTACTTGGTCTCCGGCCTTCCCTGTCCCGTCGGCCCGGTCCGCCTCCAGTCCCGCCAGGAGTTTGAGCAGAGCCTCCTGCGGGACCTTGCAGCCTCATCCCTTCATTTCCGAAAAAGCTGTGAGACGGAACCCGCGCTCCAGGCCGTGCTCCTCGGGTTTGAAAGGCTTGTATCCGGGGGGAAAGCACCCCTCGGTCCCGACAGCCTCTGCCGAGGGAGGCGGGGAAGTTGAGCCCGACATGCTTGCCTAAGGACCACTTCAAACACACAACGCCAGACGCGTACACCGGTAAATAAAGGACGCAAGGATGAATGGAGCGTGTGTCCGGCGAGCGTAGCTTGAAACAAGAGACCAGTATCAAGTTAACCAAAACAAAACCAGTGCGACTTCCTGCCGGGACTTTCACCGTAGATATTCATAGTGTGCATATCTGTGTAAAATTCAAAGAGCTTAGACCACACACGATTTTCAAATGACCTCGATATGGGACTTTGATTACTACAATATTAGAAAAGGGTTATTTAAACCTATAGTGAAGGCTCGGTAGTAAAAGATATAGAAACACACCTCTTATTTTGAAGGTTGAGTTTAAGATTTCTGGTCCCTCGCTGTTCAACTTGACGCAGGACGGTTGGAAAGCGTTACCATCTGTTGTCGCTGTCAGGTGTATCATTGTTATTTGTTTTAATCGATCCATTTGTATCTGATTGTAGAATTACAACTCAAAGCACATTTTAATAGTACACCCTACCTGCCTTAAATGTTGTCGATGGAGTTTTAAAGAAAACAAGTTAAACAGTTACGATTTCCCCCTCGAAACGTCGCAAATGGTTTCGTCGCAGCTGTACACCCAGGGCGCACACATTTTATTCACAGTCTATAGCACACACAAGACAAAAAAACATGAGTGGTAATGAATTATTGATTTATTTGGTAAATCAACAGTTTGAAACAATACTCTTGCACCGAATTATCTAGAATTACAGACGATTCACACAAACTGAAGGACCCTCGATGTGCTTAACCTTCAGATAGATAAATAGCTAGGTGCCACAGGTAAAGATGAGACAGAATAAGGGGCACAGACAGAGCTGCGTGGGTTAAGAGTCGGGTCTAGCATCAGAGATAAAGCAGAGATGCAATCAAAGGTGTACACAGGCACAGAACACAGAGAATGGCTACTTTTTTTCAATAAGAGTAAATCCATCTCTAATATATAATAATACATGTTTTGAGGTAATGCAGACAGCAACATTTATAACCAAAAGATATTTTAATATTGTATTTTATTTAAAGTTCACTAGGTTATTCACATTTGTTTCCTCCTTTGAAAGGAAAAGTAACCCTTTAAACTTTTTTTTTCACCTTAGGCCCAATGATTACTGATGTGTACAACATGGATGATGCAGTCTATGTAGACACACTTGCTTAACAGTGTGTAACCTCCTCATTGCCACAACACCACCAGGGTAAAGTAAGGACTGCCATGAAATTCGACTGAAGCACAAGATCAGGTATCATGTACAAATACTGACGGACATGTGCATCAGTCTGCCATCCCAGATGCACGGCAGGGGAAGGGGGTGGAGGGAAAAGAAAAGAGCAGGTGCTGGGAGGAAAAAAAGATGGGTTTGCGTAACAGGAAAGCTGCAGCAGAATTTGAATTCATGAAGCAGTACTAGGAAAATACCATGCTGATTATCTTGCTGTCGTCCTTTTCTTATACTTGTTCATACTGTCATCTGATTGCCACTTGTCTTGATTCCAACATATTTTTTAAAATGATAAGATCCACAGTATGTGTTCAGGTTTGTGTGTGTTTGTATGGTAGAGAGAGTAATGTCTAACTAACAAACATGTTTTTCAGGCTGTGCCCAGAGCTGGGACCAGACACGCTGAACGTCAAAAAATGTAAATATATTGTACATATAAGAGTGTGTTGGAGTCATGGTGTGCTGATCTATGCTCATGTTACTGTATACAGTCCATGACATGTATCTGCAGCGTGTCCATATCTGGAGCCTGGTACTTGCACTTCGGACAACATAAATCTGGCAGGTCCTCGGCTCCAGCTGCCCCTTGATCACCGACTGGTACCAAACCCTGATTGCGGAACGAGGGGGCAGGGGGCACCGTGTTGAAAGCTCCACCGGGGAACACACCCACACCTAAGAAAGGAAGGAGAAAGAAAGCATGTTAAAAAACTTTCTGACCAGAAAAATCCATTTAAAATCACTTTTGTTTTTGTTCAAATGGGACCAGAAAGATCACTAAAGTAGCCTGTTTGTTACTCACAAGCCATTTTCTTGTACAGCATTGGGTCAAGACAGTGGACAACTATCAGTGGTGAAAAGAAGGTACAGACAATTAAGAGGAACTTGTACTGTACTTGAGTGTTTCCTTTTTCTGCTATTTCACTACATTTCTGAGAGGAAATACTGTCGTTTTTACTTCACTACATTTATTTTCACAACACATATTATACTTTGCAAAGAATTAAACTAACAAACAGTAAATAAAACTAGACTTAGATTTTTTGTTTCGCTTTCGGAACCACACAACAAGAACTAAGAGCTGAAAGAGGCTTAAAACTGTAGAGCTGCACAAACATGTTTCATATTACACACAATCATTTGATTTATTGTTAATATATAACTAATGATGATGTCAAATCAGCCCTTTCCTCGACCAGCAGCTATATTAAAAAACTGCTCACATTGGCAAGCAATTATTAGGACAATTACAAACTACCACAACAAAGAGGGCTGAACAGTACATGACAGTAGATCCCACAGACATGCTTATCAAGATAGGATTTTTTGCTTTTAGATGGTTTATTACAGAAAGTGTATAAAACCCATGACCCAAATAGTCATACATTCTGTCATCTATTCATTTGTGTTGCTTATGGATTATGGTGAAAACTATTTATTCCCCTTTTAGCTGGAGTACCCTAAAGCAGTGGTTCTCAAACTTTTTCACATCAAGGACCCCTAAACTGACATATTAGACCATGGACCCCCGTTTGATAAGATTTTGTCCCAGGATCCTTGTCCCATCTGATCAGAATTTTACCTTTAGAATCAGATTGAGTTTTATTGCCAAGTAGGTTAACCAGGAATTTTCTTTGGTGACTTATATAAATATAAAGTAAAAATCGACAACATATAAAAAAATATAAAGGGATCATAAAGAAAATTTAAGAATATGCTTCTGCAGTTATACAAAATACTGGCATTGTGTACTGTAAAGGGGTGGAGCCAGGGATTGAAATTAACACCAGCCACCAACGAAATGCAGGTGGATTTTCCATTTGGCTGCCAAACGTATAAAGGCTACCTGCCAGATTGGCTGGTAAAAATATACTCATTGACTGTACTTTTGAGGACCTTATACATAGGGTTTACAATAGCTCCTACAAACAGCTGGTACAACAGTACTTTCAAGTGTAGTATATTTATTATTATCTATAGACACTTCTACAGAAAAAAGTCCAGCGGTCCAGCGGTCCAGCAGAAGTTGTTGCCTCCTACAGATGAGCCTGGGTACTGCAATGGATATTCTTACAACTCATGGGAGTCAATGTCGCTACCGCCACCTGCTGGTGTAGCTAAGAAACTGCTCTCACACTTAGAGATCTCTGGTTACAGATGACTGTGGTACAGATTAGACAAAATTCCACAAATGCGTAAAAAGGAAGTCACAAATGTAACGTGAGCGGCAAATTGACAGGACATAATCCGCAAATGTGCAAAAATGTGTGTAAAAATAGATCCACAAATGCGTAAATAATACTTGTATGTGAAATGAAAATGTGTGTACAGTGTAAACTGAAAATATTTGAGGGGGGGTGCTAAGACATGGTGGCTCTGCTTTAATCTTGAGAAGCTGCCGACACACATGCACGTTGCCGTTCCTCGCGGGTGTATTTCAAGTAGCCTGCTATTTAAAAACGATAAACCATTCTTTGTGTGGTTCATCACCGGTGACAAATTATCCGAAAGTCATGAGGTGTGGACAACTCCACACAACACTGGTGAAGCTGGGGTTTCCTCTTCAGCAAGTGTTCCTCTTCTGCCACTACACACATACACGCTACGCCTACACGTGCGCACTGACGACCCAGGTTTAGGGTTACAATTATTAACTTATTGGGAGAAAACTGTTAGTTCATTCGCTGCAAAGCTTCGACTGTGAGATTGACAGTTGAATCAGGCTCCGCCCATCGAAGCATCAAATCTTCTACTATTAGGGGTCTTATTTGTAGATAGTGAAATATTTGTGCATCATAGTACACATTTATGGATTGTTTTCTGTCGGTTACAAATATTAAAGTCAAATAAAATCTTCCATACCTTTGGAATAAAATATTGAATTGGCGTCCAGTGAATTGGAAATCATGCATCACTAGTAGTTATATTTCAACTTCAACACATAATGTGCTACAACTTTAAACGTGCTTATTTTTTCACTGTAAAACAGTTGATTTAACTTCTTCTAAAAACTGTTTTTAATTTATGCATGAAAGGCTTAAAAGATTAGTATTACTTTACAACTGTGTGCATGTTATCTTGAATGTATGCATTTGTGTGATGGTTGGAATGTACCTTGTGGAGGGGGAATGTGTGGGGCCCGTGTGGGAAAGTCTTCCAGATGTCTCAGCTTCATTTGCTCCATTCGTGCACTGAGGTGAACATAGACAACTTTCATGTTTAATCATGCTTTAATTAATCTAGAAAAATGAATATTCATGCAGAGGTAGACAGAGCTCTGACTAAAGATACGTGTCAGTCGTGACGGTGTGCCAACAGGCCTGCATTTGATGTTCACTGCAGTCAAGCTAAAAATCACCTCAAGATGCTGATGCAGCATCTGATTAGCAATTGAAATTGAGGGCAGGGAGACAAATTCAATACACAAGGACTATGTAACCTTGACGTATCAGAAATGACATCAGCAGAGATTTGAACATCCCTCAAAATAGCCATTTGCAGCATGCAGCAAGACAGAATGAGTGACGGTGACCGATGCATATACGTCAACATGCTCACATTCAGGATGAAAAAATATCACCAAACTCTTCTTTTTTTACCGTGATGTGGCTTCTTGTTTGAACCTCTCAATCTCAGCTAAGGCCTGATTCAGCTGATCCTGCAGCTCCTCCTTCTTCTGGTTCAGCTTTTCTCACGCTTCTCGCTCCGCTAGGAAATCTCCCTTGTAGATCTCAGCCTGAGCAAACATGAAGACAATGAGGGAAGGAAGAGAACTGTCACTTTATTCAACAGCAGCCATTTAGTTTAATTTCAACACCCCTGTACTACATAAACAAGTTAAAATGTGGGTGTGGCCGATCCAGGCTGATTTGCGCATAACTGACAAGTGACACAGAGGACAGGCTAAAACAAGTGCCATGATGTTCACACAGGGATTTTTATGTGTTTATGTAGCTTAAACTCAATTTAAACAGCTTTTGACATAAAAAGGGTAAGATTAGTAGATATCCTAGGGCATTACTACTACACAAATGAAGAAATCTTTAAAACTGAATCCTCAAGCTGGACAGACTAAAGTGAACCATCACTGTCATTGACTCAATCAGTGGCCTCACAGTCTGCTGCCATTCTCTCCAGAGTGTGCGCGCCCACCTGGAGTGTCTCCACTCACTCCCTCAAATTCAAATTAGCTTTATTGGCATGAATGTGTAACAATATTGCCAAAGCATCATACAAACTACATAAGAAGAATCACCCCCATACATTACATTAAACGAGTAATTAAAGCGTAGATAATACCGTAAACGTGTGTGTTTGTGTATATATATTAATAGATTAAAAAATAATAATAATAATAAAAAAAAAATAGATCAGTAGCAAATGTAAAAACTTTAAAATTACTAAAATATCAAGCAATCAAAATAATAATAATTTGAATATTTGTACAATTATTTATCAGTCTAAGTTTCCACTGGTTGTCCTCACTTCATGGCATGACGAGACATATTTTGCAGTAATTATTTGACATTTGGGCATTTCCCAGTATACCGGGGAATTTATGAGTCGAAACTCAGTACTCACTGAGTAGCTTAGGTCAATGAATGTGCGTAAGTGCCCATATTTACTGGTTACTTTAATGATGCTTTTGTTGTTGATTTTGTTTTCAAACATATAAAAAAAAATTGTGTTTGTAGTTAGTGAGAGAAAGGGAGAGTGAAGGAGAAAAGTGAGGGAGCAGGCAAACCATTAAACCTGTTTCTGGCCCGTCCTGCCTTCTGTAATCACTAATACTACGTTTCAATGTAGCCGAATTCACCTAGTAGTTCTCATTTACACATTTTTTTTTTTTCTGTTGTCAGGTAATCATTATATTATGATCACGACATAATGATGGCAGCTGTGTGTTGAGATCTGCTTACACTGACATTTAAGTGTTTTCTAGGCAGATATGCTCAACAGCTGTGTCCCTGTACCTGTGCAGTGAGGACAGGAACAGTCTCCAGCGAGCCTCTCTGTTGCTCCACCTCCTCCTTCAGTTTATCAATCAGGTCCTGCTTCAGGGCCAGCGCTCTCTCTGCCTCCTCTAGTCGGCTGCACAGATCTCCTCCCTGGAAGACAAACACACACACACACACAGATAAGTGATAAGACACAGACCCAGAGGCTAAATGGCCAAACTAATGAGGGTAAATGTGTTTTTACCTCACTCTTTAGTTTAGAATCATAGTCTCTAAACAGACATGTGTAGGCATGCTGCAGCTGTGTCAGTTTTTTCCTGAGGGGAAAAAAAGGGAAACAGAATTTTACCAGGTCTCCGTTGTCGTGCTGTTGAAAAGCATTCAAGAATTTTGAATGAATGAAAGTCAACGGCAGTAATTAACAGCAAAATAGTTAACATTACAACTCTGTAAGGAAAACCAGGCATAACAACTGTAGTCATTTATATTTCATTATTACGGAGACGCTAAAGTCCTGAATAATATCTTGTGTGCTGAAGGTGGGATAATCAAATAGCATTTTAATTCAGATGTGTTATCCTTAGTAAAAAAGTTAACATCTTGTCTCACTAATGCATTTCCCTCTCTGGAATAAATCTAAATATCCTAACAGTACAGACACTGAACCACCAGTAGGGACACTGCTATCTGTCAGTGTTAAACCCACTTCTCCTCTGTGACGACATGTCTCTCCGTCTTCAGGGCCTGCTCCAGGCTCTGGGTCTGCAGCAGCAGCTTGTCCATGGCCACGTGATGCTGCTTCCTCTGCTGCTCCAGCTCCCGCTCTGCCACCTGCAGGGCCTTCATCTTACTGCTCAGCCTACACACAAGTAGAGAGAGAGAGAGAGAGAAAAAACACATCAGCACATAAGCACTACATTTAGATATTCATGCTGACGTTGCGCGACAACTTACTTTTCTTCCAACATTTTGCGTTCATGCTCGCTTTTGTCCAGGCAGCTCTGTCTCTCATTCAGCTCTCCTAATAGGGACGTTGCTTGAGCCTTCAGAGCCTCACAGTCCTTGGCCAGCTGCAAAAATGCAGTAAAGCTTTAAGGCATCACAGTAACAGTGTACATTTTAAGGCTGTATGCTCCAGCGCCACCATCTGTAACTTCAGTACGTTTAATAACTTCCAGGTTCAGCTTTGTTGTCATTATACCAAATAGGGTTGTACAATGAAATGCAGCTGTAGCCCACTCTAAACTACACAGAAAATGTATAAACAGATGTTTTTTATCTATCTATCCACAAAAACATATGTACTGTATGTGCAGCATCAGCGTAATATGCAAATTATAGTGCAAGAAAACTTGGTAGCGGGAATGACGGTAGTGCGAAGATAATGGTATAACAATGCGGAAAACCAGCATAACTGAATAGTTCCATGTAAATTTCACAAATGCAGTGCAATCTATAGAACAGTGTGCAATATAGCACATGTACACCTGAAGTTTATGAGAGAATAACTTGTTTACGGTGGAGTGCAGAGGATGTGGTGGAGTTTAGGAGTCTCTCAGCCAGAGGAAAGAAGCTGCTCTTGTGGTGCAACAGCCTAGTACGACTCTTGGCAGACAGCAGCAGGGTGATCAGGCTGTGGCTGGGTTGGGCTCACGCCATGCCAGCAGTTAGAAGATTTGAAAAATCACAGCAGTTCATACCTGGGCACAGTCCTTGTCCTTCTGTTTGAGCAGAGCTTCAGTTCTGTCCCGCTGAGCTGAACTCTTCTGCAGGTAATCAAGCTTCTCCTCCAAGTCACGATACCTACAGACACAACGGATTCATAACTAAACTGTCCACAACTGCAGAACAATTTGTCATTTTTGTAAAGAAATCACGAAAGTTTTTGCCAGTGCCAGAAATATATTAAATTATAATGTACATAATAACAATGTCTTAATGAGCTGTAGGAAGGGAAAGTTTAAGCCTGTAAATTAAGTTATGACTAATTAATGTTAACTTTACTGCAGAGGTGGAAGAAGTATTCAGATCATTTAAAAGAAATCAAAGTAGCAATATCACACTGTGGAAAAAGTAAAAACCCAATATTCAATTTTTTACTTAGTACTAATTTAATTGAAATAGTTTCCTATCCATTTGGTGTTCAAAGGTAATCTAAAGAAAGGAAACTCCTATAATGTAAAGAACGGAAATGCAAGTTAGAAGATTGTTAATTATTGAAAGAATACTAAATAGATTGTATTTAATATACAATATATGACAGATAAACATGGAGGAATAATAATATTTGCCTGCCCTGCCTTACTTACAATTAAACAGATGCAAAAAAAAACAAAAAAGAGGCAGGCAGGTGGCACCAGTAACTCAAGGAAGCATGCACACAAGAGAAAGCCACACAGAGCTGTGGGCTCACCTGCCCTGTGTGGCCTGAAGCTGCTCTGTGAGTTTAGCCAGGCTAGAGCTGGAGAAAGGAGCAGAAAGAGGAAGAGGAGGAGGAGGAGGAGGAGGAAGACATCTGAAGAGTTATGTTATCAAGCAGAAGCATGAAAAAGCATGCTAGTGTCTGCAGATACAAATTACAGTTAAGATTAATTAAATAGCACTCAGTCCAAACACTGCTAATAACAACTAGTTAAGCCCAGGAAGTCTGTTTGGTGCCGTTAGCTTCAAACAATGCACTCAGTTATTGTCATACCAGTCAGAGGAATGCTGTGCTTCAGAGCGATGTTGAACAGCCTCCTCGGTAACACTGCTGGTCTGTTGAAAAAAAAAAAAAAAAAAAATTCATTCAGGCTTTTAGTCTTTTAGATCACAGATAAGGCAGCTCATTCTATAATCTATCCAGATTCATAATATCTCTATTGTACATGTGAAACACAAGATGGGAAACAATGGCAAAGACATGAGAAGTTCTCCACCGCCCACCTCTACCTGTATGTGACATTCGTTTATAGTTTGTACTCCTACGTGAGATTTAAGAGAACGAGACGTTTTCACCAGTTTTCTATAATTTAGGATATTCACTTTGGCACCAACAAAATTCACGAGTGGTCCAGTCATATGAGGATATATACAGGGAGTTTGCCGTCCACCACAGTGGGAAGCACTTACGTTACCTTTTATTTTAGAAATCAACTATAATGTGAGTTTGACAGACATGGAAATTTACCGGGCACAAAAGGGTCTAAAGAAAAGATGCTATTGGTTGCATTATGGGAAACGTAGCAGCCAGTGGTTTTAGAGCTTGACTCATACTAGTGACTGTTGAAAAGTCAGGATGTCACAGACTCTGCTGCCTCGAGATAAGTGTCTCTCTCGCCAGTCCCTCAACTTAATGAATGTGTTCATTCTCAATAAATTCATGCCAACAATACAGAAATGTTCTCGCATGAGCCACCTTAATGCTTCACTAGCTTTTTCTTAACCTGTAATTAAAAAAATTCCCCTCCTTTGGTCATTTACAAGCTGATTAAGAGGGGTGGCTCTGTGCTGGGGACTGCCCCGGTGTAGGTTGTGGAAAGAAGTATGTTGCACAAACTGCTCAAAGTTATGGACGACAAAGTGTCTTCAGTCGGAGACTCCTTCAGCTCTGCTACAGGAAATCTTTCCTGCCTACTGCAGTAAAAATGTACAATGACTCCGCTCCACACATAGGCCTACAGTCAAACTGTGGGTCACAGGATCAGTCTGTCTTGGAATGATTTGTGCTGCACGTCGCGTACAAAAGGTTTAAGACAATTCAACTTCGGCAGTGGGTGGGCGTGTGCGTGAGGCGAGCACGACCGTGACAGTTTCACGGGAACGCACCCAGTACACGTTGTGCTCGACCACTTCACCTCCCTCTAACAGGTGCACTTACTGCTGAACATAGACTGTTTCTGCTGCTCCCTGATAAAAGAAAAAATGTTTCTGCTGATACCTGCTCAGAAAAAGTCCCCAAAAATTGGACTCTGATAGTAACTTGTTTTAACAAGCTAGATAAAAGGTAATTCCCTGGCAGTGTTAAATAGCTGTGGTTTAATATTTGATTTGATTACATTAATGTTTAAGTTGAGATTTACAACATTACAGGGAATACTGCTGGTAAAAAGCACCTTATTTGTTTAAAGTGTTTGAAAACCACGTTATTGCACTTTTGTGTATATAGCAGTACATTTAAGTCAAAAGTGTGCAATACACTACTTTAGAATTCATTATTCAATTTTGCGCGTAACAATAAATGAAAAGCATGCAATTAACTGCGATTACAAATTTTAATCGTTGCCCAGCACTACAATTATCTATCTATCTATCTATCTATCAGTGATCAAGCTCAGGGTTGTCTGTTGTCATTGCTGTTATTTCCTTGTGTGTAGTATTACATTACTGCGCTGGTTTGTATTGGGATCGCAGTGTTACCTGTGCCTGGGCCAGCTTGGCCTGCAGCTGGTCAATGCAGCGCTGCATTCGCTCTCTGTCCTTCTCTCCCTCATCCCTCTCCTTCTCCAGCTCTTCGTTCTTTCTCCTCAGCTCCCTCATCCCTTCCTCCAGTTTTTCTTTGTGGCTCTTCAGCAACTGGAGGAACTCGTTTGCCCCTTCCACAGGCTGCAGAGACAGACATGAAAGGGAAAGAACCTGGGATGAGCGGATGCAGGGAGAAGGGAGGACAGGACGGAAGTGGACAGAGACAGACCACATTCACTGGAGGCCCGACACCAAGCAAAAAGTGGTAATACACCAAGATGTGAGAGAACACATGCTGAGGTTTACAAAAGGTGACAGACGGGATAACTTGATGGATGCTGAGTTAAATCCACTTAAGGTAAGATGACCTCTAGATTTATATTGCCTAATGTAAAACACAGTCCCCCATAACTTAGCTGGTGCCAAGTTTATTATTAAAACATTTTTAATGCTGCATGGTGATTAACGCCAGCTTTTGTGTTGAGAGTTCGCAGGCCAGCCCATATTAATTAACCAAGCAGGTCAGCATTTCAAACCTCTGCCTGAATGCAACAAAAGATAAGGTGGGGTGAGGCAAGACACTAGAGGCGTGACGGCCACATAGGAGGGGTCAGGGATCTGAAAGTGGGATGGAGTGAGCAGGCTCACCTGGCCATTTTCCCTTCCCATCATCTCCCCCCATACCTCCGAGAATGAGGTGGGGGGAGAGGGGAAGGTGCTACCCAAGGAGCTACGCACACTTGCATCAGCCTGGACACACGGACACACAAGTTAGGTGAAAAACAAACAAACGCATCAAAAGTGAAATCAGAAAGCGGCCAGGATCGACAGCGACTTACCAGGCTGCGAGGTGGCAAGGTCTGTGTGTGTTGATCCGTCTCTTCAACTGTCTTCCTCTCCCGCTGATCAAGAGTCTGAAAGATGCAACAGAAGTAAGTGTTTCCAAAGTCCAGTGGAAACAATTCAGAAGCAGAGCATCTATTCTTCAGTAGACGCTATTCTAATGGAGTTTCGATTTGTTTTTCCACACTTGACGTGTTTTACAAGCACACTGAACCTTTGCTGAAACTTTCTCTGTGATCACTAATTTTAAAATCAGTCAAGTACAGGCGACAGTGCTGCTCCTCTGCTGTCACTAATATGATCACAAAATAAGGATTTGATCAGCAGTGCAGTGGCTTGAGAATAAGTGATAACATGCAGTTTGTTTGATTCTTGATCATATCCCTATATTGTACCTGTTCTGAAGAAAGAAAAATGTGTTTAGATGAGAACAACCAAATTGTGAGTTTGGCTGTCTTGAAACATATATAACTATAGGTGAGACTCAGCAGTGTAACCGCAAATGTAAACCATTTGTCTGTTCTAACAGATGCTGGCAGTGATGCATTGTCGTGTGAGAGGATGACAAAGAAGAGATGTAGTATAGGGCTGAACGATTAATTGCATTTGCGATTTAATCGCGATTTAATAAAACGCAATTTCCTAATCGCAAAGGCGGCGATTATACTCTGGTCACATGACACCCGAGCGGAAAGCAGTCTGACGAAGTTAATGCTTCGTCTACACGTTTCGCTGTAACTTGCCCTTCTTGTCGTAAAATGTCCTTAAGCTTGACAGAAGCTCACGCTACATAAACTTTAATGTCACATGGAATGAAAGTAGCAGCCAACACCGCGGGTAACTTGGTGGTGGTGGGTGAAATCGTCGGGCCATCCGCGGCTTTGATGGACGGAAAAATGCACAACAGAAAGAGGTGGGTAGTAAGGTAACGTTAACGTTAAGCGTATTGTGGCGATCGGCCTCGCGTCACACACACAGCCACCAGTCAGCTCAGGAAATATCTGTAAATTGGCGTTTCAAACTAAACGCCGAAAGAGGCCCAGTCTGTCCCGAGTTACAGCCTGGTTAAAGCCGGTGCGCTGCTCACCAGCATCGGAGGCTGCGGGGGGGCTCCGGTGTCGGAGAATTACTAAGCTTGTCTATTAAACACGAGAGGCGTCACTCTGTTCTATTTTAGTTAGCCAACTTTTGAATTGAACCTCAAACTGAGTATTTTTAGTTTGCTTACGGGGATACAGAAAGATGGACTCCAGGAGTTTTGAACTGAGATCAGGACTCATTAATTGGTGGTTGAACTGTGGATTTTGTATTGAGCGCTTACTGTATAATAGGCTACCCTGTGATGAAAAGGTAGGCCGACCTGATATTATAATATTATTTAATGCTATGACTTGACTCAAATTGTCTCTCATATTATTATAATTTGATATATCTTATTGCTCATAATAACAATTCTACCTAATTCATCATAACACAGGCCTGACCTACAAGAAAGTGTAAGTTTAATCTATCTAATATCACACTATACACTGATTTACTGCCTGTCCGTTTTGAATAATACAGAAGTTAAAGAGCTTAAAAATTAATCGCAAATTAAATCGAAATCGCAATATTGGTTAAAAAAATCGCAATTAGATTATTTTCCAAAATCGTTCAGCCCTAATGTAGTAGCAGTCTTCCTTACTCTTTTTTTCCTTCCCTGTCCACTTCATCCTGTCTCTCTTTTTTACATTCTACATCAATATATAGCTCATTAATTACCAATAAAAACGGATCATTGAATTTGACAATAAATATAGTCAATTACATCCATTCACAAGTGTGAATCAAGTCAGGGTGAAAGAGGCTGCGAGATACACATCTGCTGATCGGCCTGATCGAATCACACTCATTTCTTTCCATAGGTAATCTCTGACTGTACATTTGAAAATATGACTAGCTTGTGAGCTACATTTGCACGTCAGCACACATTACGTGTTTCCGAATATGGTGAAATTACAGAAACTATTACCTAACTAGCTAATCACACCACTAACCAGTGAAAAACAGGTGAACTAATCTCTGCATGCATGTACCAACACAGGATTATAGAATATAACAGTGGACAGCTGACCTGTGGTCCGTCCAACGGTCCGTTTCTCGCCGGACGCCCCTGCAGGTCTTCAGTCTGGCTGGAGCTGCAGCAGTGGGAGGCTGGTCCGTTCACCATGCCCTGTAAGGAGTGGTTCTCCTGGGCCAGCCTCTCCACCAGGGCCCTGGCCTCCTGGAAACGACAGCTGAGAAATTCTCGTTCCTCTCTTGTCCGCCGCTGCCATCCCTCCATCTCCTCACAGCGTTGACGCAAGGCCAGGTTGCTCCGCCGCAAGGCCTCTGGAAGACAGAAGGATGAAGTTAAAAGGAAACGGGGGATGATCAGAGTCTAGACTGGAAACTAAAGGGGACAGAGCGTTTGCTGTCAGGGCCCCGAGGCTCTGGAACAGCCTGCCTGAGGAAATCAGGTCGGCTGAGTCAGTGAACTCTTTTAAGTCCCCTCTTAAAACATACTTTTATAGGAGAGCTTTTCCCGGTTTTATATGATTTTTTATTTTATACTTATTTTAAACGTGTATTCTAGTCTTATAAGTGTTTTCTTGTCTTCAGCATGTAATTGTTTTAAACTTGTTAAAGTACTTTGTAACTGGTTTTTGAAAAGTGCTCTATAAATAAAGATTATTATTATTATTATTATTATTATTATTATTATTATTATTATGTCATACAGAGCGTCACACAGGAATTATTTCATAGATATTCTATAGATTCAACCAATATTGTGATACGAAACTACAAGTTTCTTGTAATTGTGATAAGAACTAGAAGGGTAGACGGTTATTCTGATTTTGTTGAGCAGCTTTTCTGTAGTGATTTCTGTGACTTATAGAGAGACTAAGTAACTTTTCAAAGATTGAGTAACACATTGCTGACACTCTTGCTCTGTTAATGTAAAGAAACACTGCATTTTGTTGCTACAGATATACTGACTCCTCTTTATGGTTACTCTTTGTGTAAGATGCATTTACCACTATAGTCAAATTAAACACCTTCATTATCAGTCATACACACTTCTCAGTTTAATACACTCGGGGTTTTTACAGACAGCAAACTTATTCGGTCTGGTTATGACCAGCAGCTTATGGTCGTAGCTAAGGTTAGCTAACTTTATATAGACATTGCTGTGTAACTGACATTACTGATTCAGTTTCTTGACTTTATGATTAACCTGTGCCAGACACTGAACCCCAGCAGCTGCTTGGATAAAAGCGCTTTACCATCCAACATGTCCAACATTATATTCCCTCAGTAATGCTCAACTCCAGCATCAAGTGCAATGATAAACATACTTTGAGTTGAATATTGTTTTATTTCTTTAAATGATGGGAACACATCCTACCTCTGAGCTGCTGGTTGTCACCCAGCAACCTGGTCACCACTTCATTGGCAGCCAGCTCTGGTGGGACCCTCAGGGCCCCTCCACTCTCTTCTCCTGACATGTCCCACTGCATTGGGCCATCAGGCTGGGGCTGCACCATCCCTATAGAAAATCATTTGTTATTAAACACACACAACTCGTAAAACCACTGCTCACTGCACAAAAAACAATACCCATGTTGTGTTGAAGCGTGTGTCCCTGTAGATATGAGTTTCCCTTCCACCTAAACCCAACCAGCTATGTAACCCGCGGCGGGAATCACCATGTTAACGGGGGGACAGACCCGCACTCATCACGTAGTGACACATGGCATACCACGCCTTGTTCTGTTAGCTGACCTGAGGTAGTTACTTTCACTTTCAATTGAATCCCTCATTCAAATCCGTGTCATCTCATGTGCGAGGCCTGCTGATAAGCTTTAGCAGTGACTCACTCGTGCAGTGTCTCCTCTTTGTGCCGTGTCACCTGCATACAGGTACCGGTTGACGCCAGGAAAACATTACGTCATCCCCAGCACCATCAGGCAAACAGCTCAAGACACGCAGCTTCTTGTATATGTTTGTTTACAGCACAAGCAGACGTAAACCATAAAGAAGTACATTTCGGCTGATATGACCAACAGCACGTGATCAACTCTTATTTAATTAACATTAGGCGAAGTTGTTTTCTCCCCCGCAACCAGAACAAAACACCACAATGCTAATGTAGGTGCATTACCTTTACAGGTGCCAAACTCCTCTTACCCTTTCTTCTTTTTCTGTTCTGTTGTCCGTAATAACAGCCAGCTTTCACTCACACACAACTTGTTAGTAACCGTAGCAATTTAGCCAAACTAAAAGCAACCTGGCTAATGCTATGGAGCTAGCGAATTAGCTTGTGAGCTAGCTATGAGCCTTTAGCAAACCAGTAGCTGGGTACTGTGTTGACTGACATAAACAACGACCCACATCAACGGACTGTGTATCTCCCGAAAGGCATTTTGCCCAGTTTGTAACGTTATCCTAACACACTCTACGTGTTTTACGGCGAGTTGACGTTATCTGTCAAAGCCGAGGCGCCTGTTGTTAGCTCAGGAAATGCAGATAGACAATGTGCCCAGAGTAAAGCCTCTCAGGCAGCACTTCCTCTCAGGCTGCAAATACTACCTCCGGAATTGTCTGCTGTATGTTTACAAATTTGTAATAAATTACCATATATGTAGTACAAAAACAGTTTAAAGAGAGAGTTCAGAACATTTGGCACACAGAAATTTCTTTTAAATATGTTTATCTCATTACTTGAGCTTTGACCATGTTTAACATTAATGTCCAACATTTAAACACTATAGATAAGACAGAAAATACATAAAAGCATACTAGCGATCAATAGCTTTAATTGAAGTTATACTGTATATAGCCTATAGTACAGAGAATCTTCTCTGTGTTTTATTAGCTCTCCTTGTAATTTTATTTGCAGTCATAGACGTTTTCTAGCCAAAAAACATTATGTTAAAACTATGAATGCTGTCATTCACTGTTCACTCGTTTATTTATTAAAATAATCTGTACAGTAATAAAAATCCATTTGCTTTTGTTGGCGTGAATGGTATCAGAGACACTCATGGTATCCGATGTGGACGCTACCTGAGAGGCCGAACTCGGGGCACAGCAGGGCTCCTCCCTCAGGAAATCCCCCTTCCTTCTTCCGCAGTGTGAGATGACGTCTGCGGGCTGCGGCACAGCGCCTTTGCTGATGTGCGCAAAGTGAAATAAGCTACATGATGCTCTCTGTCCCTGCTGCTGGAGTTATTTTACTATTAGCTTGGATTTATCCAAGTTACGCACTCTATTTCCACATAGGAGAGACGGAGAAAAAATGCTTCATTGAAGAAATTCCAGACGAGACCATGGTTATTGGTGAGTTTGTTGTGGGGTCGTTAGCTTGATGTAGCTAACTAGCAGTGCAGGCGAACAGCTGGCACCACCAAAGGCGCTGCAGTAAAATATAAAAATGACAAAAAGACTCGACACCTTGAAGAAACGTGTAGTTCATAGTTAAAGCCTAGTTACAAGCCTTATAATCACAAACACCGAGGTTTTCTGGAGGATCTAGTAGCTTCTCGTTAGCTTATACATCTCGCATTCATTCTTACACCTGAGTTTATGTTATACATTCAGACTGATAACTGTAATATTGTCTGCCTGAAACCAAAGGTGACACAAATCTGCACCGCCCACATCTGTAATACACAACCTGCACAATACAGTTAAATATAAATTGTGTGCTTCTATATTTATATTTCATTTCAATGTTTATGCTGTACTGTCTTTGTATACATGTAAATATAAACACAAGATTTCAAGAAGTCGCCCAGCATTCCTGGTATGATATTTCAAAAATTATATCGCCTTCATTTTTGGAGAGACAGCGAGATCCACCCAGTGGCAGCTACTGGCAGCAAGTGTGTTTTGGTTCCTTTTGATTTAAAAATGGGCAAAATCATAACCTCTGTGGCGGAACTAATTACATAAATTGAATGGAAAAAGAAAATGTGCTTGCTTAACAACCGTCCTAAAACAGATTCATGGCTGCTGACTTGTTGTGACAACAAACAATGCACACATGAAAACCCAACAGGAGCCCAAAGTTGACACCAAGTTTAGGAACGGCATCTCTCAACTGCTTAACTAGTGCCACTAGCCTGACACTTGCTGCCACTGTGAGGATCCTGCTACTGCTGCATATTTGGATGAGATTATGTAGCTAACCGGAAAACTATGTGGAATTATGTTGCAGCACTCACATGTATGATGGTGTATCACAAACTGATAATTTTTTCTGCCACTGTACGCTATATTATGTTGAACGCCTCAGTTTGCTAAATTAACATTTCTACCAATTATATTCTCATTATACATTTTATTCTATTGCTATTTTACTCATTTGAATGATTTTTGCATGATGTGTTGCTTTGCGTGACTGACAGGAAAGTACAGGACTCAGCTGTGGGACAAACAGACCAGTTCCTTCCTCCCAGCCACCCCCGGCCTTGGGATGCATGTTGAGATCAAGGATCCAGACACAAAGGTAAGGACAGAGGAGGTACTAGTATTATAAAACACACCTACATACGTAAATGGAATCTAAAGATTTTTGTCTTACAACTCTCCCAGATCATCCTGTCTCGTCAGTATGGGTCAGACGGACGGTTCACCTTCACCTCCCACACTCCTGGAGAACATCAGATCTGTCTGCACTCCAACTCCACCAAGATGGCTCTGTTTGCAGGAGGAAAACTGGTACGAACGTAGTTTCTGCTTTGCCTCTTATACGACCAGCAAGCTATTTTCCTTCAAAATGTGTCACAGAAATGTTAATTACTAACAATGTTACTCTTATTGTTCAGTGTATTCGCACTGGGACCTCGACAAATACGTCCTTCATGTTTATGTTTAAACAGTTAAGTTGATCAGGTCAGATTGTTTGAAATGCGACCTCAGTCAGGACATTTAAATCGGAGTTCATGCGACTCTGACGCCACTCTACAGCAACTGTTGTTACAATTCTGCAATAGCGGGAGCCACGGTGATCGCAAACATGTGCCACAAAAAGCCAAAACATGGCATTTAAAAAAGAATGTGAATGGCCAATCGAAAAAAAAAAATAGGACAATAAATCAGAATTAACATTAAAACCTGCAGTGGAAACTCCTGGGTTGACCATGGATTTGTAGGACTTATAAATGTTATTTAAATCACAGGGCAGAATACAGGAATAGTTTAGCCGGGCAGGGGTCCAGGGAGAGCAGACAAGACGAGCGCGCTATTTCCGGAGGCAGAACAAAAACAACGTTATTATGCAAAATTCGCTTTTAACATTTATTTTAGCAACGAAATGTTCTTTTTCTACAAAGGGCCTAATATAATTATTTAAATATGCTCATTATGTTGTTGTTTGTTTGTTGTAGCGTACAGTTTACTGATCAATTTTAAAATGTAGGCTAGTTGACTGTTTTGATCTGCAATGAAATTAAGCAACTGTAAAATGAATAGCCCCATAACTGTCACAATGCTGTTGTCATCACTCAGCTGGTGGGCTTCACTTTCTGAATTGGGATCTGTGATCCTCTCTTGTCTGAAGTTTCAGTATTTATGGTACAAAAATTATTATGACATTATTACAAACAAACTGAGCTAAGACAATAATTTCACAGCTCTTTGTTTATGGCACCGGCTTCATTCATTTTTTGCTTCAATGCTTTTTCCTTATGACATGTTTATTATATGTTGCTCTGTGGCAGTGAACGTCATCCAGTCACGCCTTTAAATGTCTGTTAATTAATAAATCGCCTAATCTGATCATAAACCAGACTTGACTTACTCTGATCATGTAAACTTGGAGTTGGCTTTATGAAACTGCTTAATCCTGGTTCAGTTTTTAGGCTCACCAGTCAGTCATCAGTTTTTTTAATGCCCACAGAATGCAAGTACACTCTGTAGATTTCAAACGGCCTTGTCTTCCAATGTTGCAGAGAGTGCATCTGGACATTCAGGTCGGAGAACATACCAACAACTACCCTGAAATCGCAGCAAAGGACAAACTCACCGAGCTGCAGCTGCGAGTCCGACAGCTACTGGACCAAGTGGAACAGATTCAGAAGGAGCAAAACTACCAGAGGGTCGGTGACGTCATGTCTGAGATGGTTCACTTCTGTATTTAAGTACACTTGTTATCTATGCCATTAAACCGCTCTAGTGACTTCATTGTGTGTCGTGTCTATTACAGTATCGTGAGGAGCGGTTTCGCATGACGAGCGAGAGCACCAACCAGCGTGTTCTCTGGTGGTCCATCGCCCAGACACTCATCCTCATCGTCACCGGCATCTGGCAGATGAAGCATCTGAAAAGCTTCTTCGAGGCGAAGAAACTGGTGTAAAGTCCGTCTGAGCTTCAGCAACAACATAAACACGAATAGACAGACTTGGAGTGCCCCCCCCCCCCCAGAAGTGGAACGAGCAAATTCACAGAGGCGGCTATCAAACCGGGGCGATGTGTTTTACTTTGTAAATGTTTTAGGATATTGTTTTGTTTTTTCATTAGCAAGAACACAGTAGCACATTTCCGTTTCTAGCTTTTCTAGTTGTGTTTTCTTGACAACACTGGACACGCTACTTTTTTTTTTTTTTTATCTTCCTGTACAAGAAGAAGCAGAGACAACAGTAGGTATCTGAGATTGTTTTGTTCCTTTAGGAGTCACCGCCTGAATGTTAAAGCTGTTACAAGTAATAACCGAGTAGTTTACTGATACATGATTTTCTAAAGGCCATTTTTTCCTCATTGTTGCACATATTTTTTTCCCCAGGTTGTATAACTTGTAACCAACCACAGGCTTTCAGCCGTGTTCATCACACTTAATGCAGGTATTACACTGGCCTTGGTTCCTCACGTGTCCATTTGATACTGCTTTACTTTAACTCCCATATTTAGCATTTATAAGCAGCCTATAAAGACTTAGTAAATAGTTGTAAGCAGCTTTGAGGACATCTGTGTTTATTTATATATTTGTGAAGCATTATAACCTCCCATGAAGCTTTCATAACTTGTGAATGAACAGGTAATCACTACTTAACCACATTTTAAGCTTTTTTTATATTGCTTATAAATGGGAAATGGAGGGTCAAAATAAAGTGATATCATCCATCCTTCAACCAACTGTACATAGTTTCTACCTAGAGTCCAGTTTCTTGTACATTTTACCAGAGCTAGGTCTGTAGATACAGTTTGTGATACTAGTCTAACAGGATTCCACTGTATGTTGTAAATAACAGGTTATTGACTGTCCTGTTCATTTTCTAATGCCTTTTACACTGATTGAATTGAAGGTCTTTCATTGTGTTTCTTCAGTGTCAGAACTTATTTATTGAGCAGTTGATGCCTGTGTTTTAATGCTGAGCTTAACCCAAACGTACTCAAATTGTTATTTATCAGCGCTGGACATTTTTATACAATTTGGAAATTCAGTTCATTCAGATTCATAGTTAGGAAGTACTTATTAGAATTAGAGGGGAATATAGTGAGTCAGTTTTTCCAAAGTCAAAGTTTAGATTTGTTTTTTTATTTCCTTTTTTTTTTTTTAAATTATCACTCTGAACATTGCTACTGGTTCCAGATGTCACCTCCATGTGCTTAATAAATAAACTTTGGCCAAACTACTTGTCTGTCTCTGATGTTATTTGTGTCACTTTGCCCTAATTAGAAGAAATACAAAGCGAATGGCAGATGTTTTCAACAATCAAATTTATTGCTTGGCTTTGGCTTCCCTCACAGCCAGATTCCAAACCAAACAATCCTGCAACCACATCTAACCACAAGCTGATCAACCTTTTTTTTTTTTTTTCAAATCAGACATTGAAAGCACTTTTCATGGAGACAGAAAAACACACTGACCTTGTGACCTGTTTGTTGACACCCCTGCACCACCATGATGGCTGCAGTGTAAAACTCTACTCAAACAAAATCATCTCTTTGCATAGATTCACTCCCTTTCTTCTCCAACAAAGCGCCGCGCCGTTCCCATGGACACAAGACTGTTACACAGAAACAAAACACTACTTGGATTTGTTAATATCAAGAATAGAGATCTGACACATTTGGCACACCATACGAAACAATATCAAACGCACAATACTATGTGTCATTATAAAGGGATAAATGATTTATTAAATCAAGTCTTTGTTTCATCTGTCCAACAAAAACGGTACACTGTACTGTGTGGAATTCCTGATCTGTGTGGGACACTGTACACCGTTAAGGAAAGGTAGAAAATATCACATCGGCACAACAAATCCTCTCTATCGCGTAACTCAAGCGAAATCATTTTCCGTATGTCACCATGTTTTCAGTAGTTGTACATTTGTCCAGTAACCTTGTAGGAGAGGTTTCCATGAGAAGGAAGTCAGAGCACTATAGGTTAGTAACACACTACTTTTAAAAAAGGTAGAACTAGTTCTGTACCGAATGCCACTTTTTAATGCTTAAAAGAGCAAAGAAGGGCACACAAAAAAGTGAAGAGGATTAGGCAAATACACTTTAAAATTATGCAGGAATTTTTGCAATCCCAGCTCCACATGGCTCTGTGGAAATGATCTGCTTCACTGCTCTGTTCAGCCTGAGCATGAAGTGTTTTTTTTTTTCTTTTCTGTCTTCTTTTCTTAAAGGTATTTCGGAGGAGAAGAAGCTCTTCTTAGTGTCCAGACACGGTGAGGTGCTGCATCTTCTTGGCGGCCTCTTCTGACACCGTCTTGGCGGATTTCTCCGGGCTAGGGGCCGGACTGGGAGCGGACTGGGCGCCGGACTCGGGTTTGGAGTGTTCGCTGCGCTGTTGGGATAGTCCCTGTTGCCAAATATAATACTGCCCACTCGAACGTTGGTGGAGCCCACCTCAATCTTCAACACATTGGAGCACAGATAAGAACTTAAGTGAACATATTAGACGTTGAACGTTTACAACACATGAGAAGCATAGAATCAAAGAATTGCCCGGCAGAAATTTCAAAGAGGGGAATTTATTCTGGCTATTTTTTGCTTCCATATTTGTGCTCAGAAATTGTTTATGAATGCTGATAAGAAGTGATACTCACCGCATGTTCAAAATCTGTGGACATACCCATGCTGAGTTCTACCTCCTCCAGAGGCAGCTTCAGACTGTCACACACCTCCTGCCTCCGACTCAGCAGCATCTACCGGAGAAGATAGAAAGGGATAGTTAAATGAACATATAAACGCACATCTTCGTTACACCAGTCTTCATTCGGCAGGTTCAACCTGGTGACATTTAGGGTTTGGAGACATGAAGACTACTTTTAGTTTAAGATAATAAACTTCACTCAAACATTGATTGCATGTATAGTTTACCACAGTGCTATTGTGCACGCAGGGTGTTCTGTACCTGAAAGTCCGGGTTGGGGCCCAGGGTGAGGTCGTAGCCATAACGGCCGATGGTCATGAGTCCTAAGAAGTGCAGGGCGGAGCACTGGGACACGATGTGTTTCACTGTGTTCACCGTCTCCTCTGGTGGCAGGCCATGTTTATCTACAACAAACATTTGACAAACTGTTGGTGAACAACTGACCGTTGTGTTTGTGCTCAGCTCACAACAACACCCGAGCAGAAAAAGGTGACACTAACTCTGTTCTCCGCTGGTGTTGATCTGCACCATGACCTTTAACCTCTGAGTGCTGGCTCCTCTGATACGCTGCCACGAGCTGTTGACCCGGTCGGCCAGTTTCGCAGAGTCCACGGTCTCCACAAGGAACAGGTTTGGCACGCCTGGTAAACAGAAAGACAAGACTCAGTGCAAGGCGTTTAAACGTGCAGCCTTAGCAGGAGAGGGGACGATCACTCACCCAAGAGTTTGTTGACATTATTCTTCTGCAGATGGCCGATAAAGTGCCACTTGATTTCAGGACATGAGTCTAAAATCTGCATGAGGGAAAAAGAAAAACTGTGAATGGTCACAGACTGGGGTGGGGAATCAAAATAAAATATGTAAACCTACCAGAGGGTCTGAAGCTTTGTCCACAAGTTCATTAACCTGGTGTGGAGATAGACAATTACATTATTTCCCACCTTCCTCTAAGAGTTTTAAGGGGATGCTGTGACACTTTGAAAGTTTGGAGTGATGCAGACCAGCAGGGCTCTGTACTCACATAATTTTCTCCAAAGTTACGCTGCCCTTGCCTGTAGGCCTCCACAACCATGTCTGGGGGTTTGGTCTTGCTGACAGCTACAAGGCGGGGCGGCACAGCTGGTAGAGTCTGAGGAAGGACAAAGCAGGCTCGTTTTTCATCTGTATTCACTGACTGTATCAGCAGAGGAGTTCAGTGTGATGTAGAACGGTAGCTGAGGTATTTTGGCTCTGGCAGAACAGTGACTCAGATGAAACTGGTCCCGGCCGTTGCTATGTTCAGATGCTGTGACACGTCTCGCAGTCAGCTCCACTAGTAACAAGCCACTGAGAGACCTCTGGTTGATATTGGGAAGATCCTGTGCATTGCTACACGCGGTGACCTAGATACCAACCTTGATGCTATTTAAATGGGGATCACTTCGTGCAAATGACTTCGTCACTAGTGGACGCGTTTTCACAGAGCTGTGGTGTGAGCAGGCTGATCACACGCGTGGTCGTGTACAAACAAACATGCAAAATGTCAATCATACAACCATGATTACAGGAATTATTTCTATGCATCAGCGTGCTCATGATAAGCGTGATCATCCTGCTCCCACGCATATTATGCCGCCACTATTAGACCATGCAGGCTGTTATGAAGGTGCTGCCACAAGCCCGACTGTCTCCCATCCAAAGGTTGAGGTGTTTGGCAACCTTACATAACGAGTCGTGCCGCCGCAGCACGACTTCTTGGGAGCCCGAGAGTTGAGTGACAGCAGCGGCGCTCTTGAGGGGAGCCTCTCGGGGTGCAGTTACCTTGGGCCGCCGTGCCGCCGCCTGGTTCACCCGCTCCACGACCGAGCGCAGCGCCTTCCCAACCTCCTCCGACATTGCTACTTTCCACATACCGTCAAACTGCTACGACACAGTACGTAAAGAAGCGTGTCCGCGTTGACGACAATAGACTTTCAAAATAAAAGTCCACCTGAAGAGGTAGCGTTCCTCAGACAGCGCCCCCTGTTGGTGCTGCTAGTCTCCAATAACGTCAAAAGGGAAGCCATCCACTTAAATAACCCGCACGCCAGGAAATTCTAGCAAAACTTCAGCAGATTCATCATTGACCATAATTACAGAGATTTTGTATTCAAGAGGGAGAATGTGATACTATTTTTTTTATAAAACCTAAATAAAATACTATAAGTACTTTTTGATACATGTATTAATTCTAATTTAACGTTCATGAATGTACTTTTCCTCTATGAGGTTGTACATTATATAAATTTAATTTTTATATCCAATAACAAAAAGGCTGTGAAAACTGTTAACATATCGACCTCTCTAAATATCCTTACATAATTTAGGCTACCCCTGGAAATGTGTCTTTTTACAGCCTATATTCTGTTCTGTATGTACACTATATTCCACTTCTTGCTATAAAGATTTAGCAAGGAAAGTCCATGTTTATAACCTTCCCCCTGCCATAATTCTGCTGAAGATTTTAAAACAGCATAAAATCTTTAGCACATGGTTTTACCCACTCAATGTTTTGTTAAAATAGCAGGAAAAATAAATAGCTATTATTTTGCATCTAAAGGGCAACAGATTTAAGTTGCGTTGTATTTTCAGTTTTACTCTTTTCTCATAATAATGTTGTTAGTCTCCCTTCAAATCATTTATGAACACTTTTTGTTTGCCTCTCAGTCAATTGCAGTTTACTCATATGCAGTGAATACTACAAAAGGACTGAATAAAAAGTTTAGTGTGTTTGGCTAAATGTGAGTATCACTATACTGAAGATATATATTACTCCAGCGAGGCAAATTAGACGAGACCCAGTATTCTAATATATTCAGTGAGTCGTCCCAGTCTACGCGTGGGAAATCTGGAATCACCAATTCATTATTAAATTATGGCTAAAAAGCTCTTCTGAGGTTACAATGGCCTTTGAGGCAGAAGTGTCAGTTATTCAGTGTGAAACATGGTCACAATGGCCCCTTCTGTTCCCGAGTTACGGCATTAATCAACGGCCAAAACGGGTTTTCAAGGACATTATGTCACAATCTTTTAATATAAAACATCATTTTAGACGTGTGAAATTTTTAGTTTCCTTTAAAATAAAAATACTTTGGTTGAATGGAGCTGCATGAGAATTTACCTTCATGAGTTTATAAATTGCAAAACAAATCACTCAACCAATCAAATGTTTGACCACATTCTCATATCTGGGTTCATACTGTTACCAAACAAAGCCAGGGGCTGCAGTAACCTTTGTCAGTAACCTGTGATATGGTAGTTAATACGCTCTGCATGCTAAACATAATGCACAAACACAAATACAAAAGAAAAACAGATTTATTCACAAGATTACACATTCCAAAATTACCCAAACAAAACATCCTGATCAATGGAAGTCAAATGAGAACGACATGTTACAATTCAAAGAGACACATTTGCTTTGCCTTGTACAAACTTAGACGTAACTATAGTGGATAACAGATGGTAAAAAGGGTGTGGGTGATTCAGCCGCCTCTCCTCTTATACTCTTTCCAAGGCCTCCAACATTATGATGCTGTTTCCCCTGATGACCTGTGAGAAATAAGACCACAGAGTTAACAAACTGCATTTAAAGTGTGAAATTGAGATAAGGCCGGCATATAAAACTGAGATTGGCACTATTTCTGTTTCAGAGCTAACATGAGAGCTATCTGTGTAGAAGATAAATATGGAGATATTCTATATTATTCATAATGTCAACAAATCCCACAAGAAGACCCAGATACAAATGAGTAGAGACTTAGTATCTACTAACAAGTGTAGTCTGTATCACAGCCTGATATCTTGTCTTCCTCTGCGACATAAAGGCTCCATTTTCGTCCAAAAACTATTAAAACACATCAGTGAGACTCTCTGGCGCATCGGGTGACATGTTCCTTCATTACCATGAACACACACTGTAGCTTATTCTGACTCAGTCCCACATACACCATCTGGCTGCCACAAATACTCATTAGAGCTCCACATGTGGCTTCATCGCTGCTGAAAATACTCCCCAACAAATGCACCATTTTTTTAAAGTAACGTTTTCTAAAAAAATGGTAAATTCAATCTCTTTGCTAATAGCTGACCCATGTAAAACATACATTCCCCATGGGATTATTATAAAGTACAGGGCATGGAGGCATAAAGTAGTGTAGACGCCATGATTACTACTATTTTCTTTCCATTGTTAGAATTACAACATAGAGCGCCCAAATAAAGAATAAATAGGGCACAACCCTGTTCTTTTCATGGGATTTGCTGACAATAAGAAAAATAATTAGTAAAGTCAGTGAAGGTACTGACCACCATGCCGATGGCGTTCTGTTGTCCTCCCGGGCCCATCTCCAGAGAGTCATCCAGGACCATGTTCATAAAGGGGTCAAACCCTCGCAGGATGCCCTGTACGTGTCTGCCTCCATTCAACTTTACTAAAGGACAAAAGAAATCACAGATTAATCTTGCATGTTGCAAAAATACACTTCACTGTCAAAGGATTGCGTCTTGGGCTGTTTTGCATCATGTTAGTTGGGATTTCTAACCATCGATTGAGTTTGACTGCAGGTTACAGTGAGTAACTGCATTCATTTTCTATGAATTGGAAAAACCAATTTCTGTCTCCATCTTGTCTCTCATGCATGTTTTTATTTGGGCAAATGGCATTTATACAAAGACAACAGAACAGATCTGTTTATACAGCCATAATGACATACAGTAAAAGGTCACATCATAAAAAGCTCTTTTTTCTTTAGTTGTAATTAACTTCTATAAATGAGGTAGCGACATTAACGAAACTTAAATAAGAAAAAGGCAAATCAGAATAAAAACAAAACACAGGGGGGAAAAATGTAATAAATGCCACACAAGAAGAACAGGTCGATCCCACCATCGGCTCACTATTCAGTTGATGTCAGAGGGGAGCGAAATATTACTCTTGGGTCACATGTTCAAGATAAAGAGCGAGAGGTGTCCAAATCATATCAAAATGAGGAATTTTGTCCATAAGAGTTTATCTTATTCTTTCTAAATGCAGTGTGTTTGTAAGATCACTAAAGCCACATCTTTGTGGTGGGAACTTCTTTTCTTTTCCAATGTGTAAGAAGCAGTTTTGTTGTTGTCTGTGTCCATCTTTACAAGGCCGGCCACAGAGGTTTCCTTCATCACATGCCACTACACACATAACATACAATACAGTTTTTTAACAAACAGCACAAGAGCAATTTATTTTTCCTTTCTGTTAGTTTTAACTCAACTCTGACTGGGAACCAGTAAGCAATGACAGCATGTAGCTCTGAAATCAATGAATTTCAGCACAAATGGAGCCCTTAATACTGGTATTATAATCCTGAACAGGGTAGCATGTCTAAGACTGGGGGATAATAGTTACATTTGTTTCTACCATATTTTTTAACCTTTCCTACAAACAGGAAGTAAAATCCTAACTTGAGGCGTGGCCAGAATCACTGGTTGGGATTAAAACGTGTAGCCGCTACACTTTGACCATGAACTGTGGCTTTACATAATTGTATCTGTACACTGAACTTTCAAGACTTAATGTGCAATAGTCTCTATTATTTCTCCAATACTGCAATTACATTCCACCTCAACACTATCTGTCCTCATTCTTATTACTATTTATCATTACAATTCTGTCACATTCTATAAAACATTGTCCATTTGCAACACTCTTATTTATATTTTGATATTTATTTTAAGATTGTACACTGCGTTATATTCTACTTACCAAGCTTCTATTATTATTATTATTTATTTCCTTATATGTTACCTTAATTTGCTGTACTGGGGACAATACAGTATTTTCGAATCGGATTCTCAAACCAACGATTCTGGTCAAGATCACTGGTTTAAGAGGATGTGGCTAATTTAACTTTGTTATAAACGTGATTTCAGTTTGTAATACACAACAGGGGGATATTTAGGGATATTAGGATATCACCATGTTTAACTAACAAAACATTTTAACGGAGATGTAAATTATGTATGTTAGCTAACGTCAGTGTCAGCACCCCAAGTCAAACTGAAAGATCTGAAACAACCAGTTAATTTATGCTTTACTCCGTTGTTAGGTTTACTCACGCGAAAGCTTCTTGTCCATGAACCTGAAGAAAGAAAAATAACATTAAGCTTAAGTTACACAGCAGATTATACATAAACCAGTAAGCCACGCTAGCTAATGTTAGCCTGTTCTCGTTACAATGAACAATGAAGCAGTGAGAGTTCGGTCATTTAGAAAACAAAGCGGCAGACGAGTTTATTCAAACACGCTCAGCAACTTACTTCTTCAACTCGGGTGGATGTGCTTTACTCATCTTGTCTTTTTTCTGTAAACGCCGATAGAGCCGGTCGTATAATTTTCGTTTCACAAAACCGCGGAAGGAAAACGTGCGACGAAGGACCGGAAGTTCACCGGTGAACGTTTATCACGCTCTTTTGGCTGCTGCGTCCTCCACAGCGCCGCCACACGGCCAGGAGGAGCCACACACCTGTTTATATATCTCTCTCTCTCGTTTCAGGCATATTCTAGGCATAAAAATAAGAACTAAAGCAAAGGATGTGTATAAAATAAACGTGTATAAATTCATTATTAACCAGCTATTTTCTAGAATAGACTTGCTATCATATTTAGTTTTGTAGATGTCTCTGGCAGGCAGGGATGACAAGAAAAGCCACTTTAATAAAAAAACAAATTGGATTTGATGAGAGCCGCACAGCTTCTGAATTTAAAATTAGCTTGACACAAAATTTTGACTTTGTTGTTCATGAGAAAACAAACATTTCTGCAACAAAGAGTGGGACTATGTTTTGTTCCATTATACTTAACAGCATAACATTCATTTATTTTTTAATATGGAGGGACACATCTTTGTTAACAGGGCTGCTGTCCACTAGATAGTCATCATTGTCATTCTGCTGTAGTCTGTGCCGGACACGAATAATGGCAAATCATTATTTCTTGCAAGTTTAAAAGCTGATTTTTGCTCCAGAGTGAAAAGTGAAGAAACAAAAAGGTTAATTGTGTAATTCAACTACTGTTCATGGTCCGAACATGACAAACATTTGATGCCAAAATAATAATAAAAAATATGATTAGTAAATCTTTTTTCAGTCCATTTTCCTCTACAAAAAAAAATCTTTATAGAAAAATTAAGTGCTAATTTGTTTGTGATTAAACTGAATTAAATATTTATTGACGATATATTAAACATTTGTTCTATTGTAGGGGAAAATATATTGAGATAATTATTAGTTTTACTGCCCAGCCCTACATTGCAGAGAAAGCAATTTCATGTGCGGCGCTCAGAACCTTACCCAGTTTACCAGTTACTGTATAGTCACAATATCAGTATAAAGAACACAGACCAAAATATCTCTTTGTACTAAGTTTTAATTATGTTATCTATAAAGAGTCACAAACTGATTTACAAAAGATCTCAGAAAAGTGGAAGCTTCAAAACCTATTTAATCATTTCCTACATTTTCACAGTAGCACTTTGAAAACAGTAGCTGAAAATCCTTTAGAAAAAAAAAAACTCATGTTGATCCTAGTTGATTCACCAAAATACACTTATTAAGCATCACAGCCATACTGGAGGGCCATCAGTCTGTTTGCATAGCAATGTAATATCACCAGAGTACATGCCAGCTAAAGAGACCTAATGAAAGGCATTGTATTGGGTATAACTATCCATGACAGCCATTAGGTTTGTTCAATTTATGGATTAATAACTACTTATGTTGGAACCTGCAAACACACATAGAAGTGCTCAAAACAAGTTATTTGTGATTTCACTCATACCATGGGACTTTTATGGGACTGCCATGGCACCAGAGTTCCCGCCAAACTGACTAATTATTGCCAAAAATATGAGACAAAGAACTAAAATGCAGCATAAGACACTTCTGACAGTAGTTAGCCAAAGCTCTACAGGTGTCTGCTGTAAAATAGACTCTAGCAAACAAGATCTCTCTGGTAGAGCGGTGGTGGTTGTGCAGATGGCCTCCTTCAAAAAGCTCCTTCAGGTAAGATGATCTGGATCCTGTTGTAAGTATCTGGGCTAAGATCTTCTTAGCTTTAAGATCTTTTAGCTAACGAGGCCCTGTTTTGTAGTGCGTGTTAATTATAGTGAAATGATATGACAAACTCTATTAAAAGGAAGCATTACTGCTGTTTTTGCATGTTTTGTTTTTCAACTGCCACAAATTTCAATGCATTTCATTATAGTTTCAACACAGTTTGTTAGTATGTTTGTCTCCCCTCTTGAGAGTAAATACAGTAAAACACTGTGGACACATGCTTATGATGCACAGGATCTGTCATTCTGAGCGGCTGCCGTCGCTACTGCGGCTCCTCCCTTTAGCTCTGGCAAACCAATCATTCCTGGCACCCAGCAATGATTGGTTAGAAGAAGCGCGGGAATCTGGCCACAAACACAATGTTAAAACTCTGGTATAGTGCGAAATACAGAAATATTTACCGGGCGGTGATTAGATTAATCAGCATTTTGTGAACTTGTTTGGAGGGTTAAAAATCCCACACTCCAGCTTTTTCCTTATGTTGTAATAAAGCTGAAATAATTAATAACTTGATAAGTGTTCTTTACTGGTTGGTGCACATAAATGCTTGCAGGATACTCCAATTTAACATAAACATGATCCTTGTTGAAATGCTGCTCTGTAAGTGACTGAAATCTGAGAAGGTGGAACATCTCATAAAGCACATGAAGACACAAAAAATGTTCAAATGTTTTAACATGCAGTGGTGACCTTGAAAGGTTTTCCAGCTGAATGGTCAGTGGTGCAACAGATTTAAAAGGAACAAGTGGCTGCCTAAAATGAAGAAAAGGCGAGAATCTGAAAAGAACAATGTCACACTTTGGAAAATGGTGGGCAGTAACGTATATTTGATTGTTACTAAAAGGGCTAAACAGAAAATGCAAAAACTCTGGTGTGGTCCTTTAACCGTTCATATGTTGCTATGGATAACACTAAAGCATAGGTAGAAACAGAATCTTCTGAATGCTCAATCAATGACCTGATTAATCAACAAGAATTTAATAGAGATGTCGTTACTCTCCGCTCTCTAACACTTCAAGGCAACAAGGCAGTCGCTGATTCAAACTGAATCTCAGGCTTTGCTGGCCTGGTGCGTGTAGCCCTCTGTGATGCTGTCCTCCTCCACCCTGACTCGCAGGTGCTCCTGACAGTGTTCTAGGAAAGAGTCCAGTGCCGAGAAGCCCTGCTGGCAGGGCACACAGTGGTACAGCCTCTGCCTCTTCGAGCCGGGCCATTTACAGGTGTCCATCTCGTTTGTGCACACGCAGCACTGTCTCCTCTTCACGGAGGACTGGTGGAGCTCCACGTGCTCCCTTAGCTGCGACTGCAGAGAAAACACCTCAGCACAGGAGGGGCACGGGAACTCTCTCTCCTCCATCTCCTCTAGTTCAGGCACGTCTCTGCATCTTTCGGGATCAGTAACCTTCTTAGCTAATCTGGCCACCTTCCTGGGCCTCCCACGACCAGCCTTAACAGTCTTGTCACCTCCTATGCTGGTCTTTACTTTATCTGGTCTATTTTCCGATAAGCTGGAGTCTTTGGTGGTACGTCCCACAGACTGGCTTTTGTCTTTGATTGTGGTGAAGCTTGAGGCTGTGTGCTGTCTGAAATGTGCCCTAAGTGACAAATGATGGACGAAGACTTTTCCGCAGACCTGACATGGATACACGCCTCCTCTCCTGCGCTTGATGACGACTGGCCTGGTTTCCCTCCCGACATTTTTCTCTCTGCTGTGCTTCTCTTTTCTGTGCAGGTACAGCTTAGAGGTGCTCCTGAAAACCATGTCACAAGAGCGACAACTTAGATGCTTCTGTCTGGATTTTGGACTTTTAATTGGTTCTCCATTCGCGCTGGTATTCCCTCCTTTCCTTAATTCTCCACTAGCACCTTCTCCTTTACTCTTTTGTCCCTGCGGAGCCTGCTCCTCTGCATGGTTGGTCTGTTCATGGCGTTGCAGTCCAACCTCAGTGCGGAAGGTCCTCGAACAGAAATGGCAGACATTGAAAGCTCTGCTGCTGGGCCCTGGGGTGTCTGAAGAATCAGAGCGAGTGGAGTCTCCCTCAGAAACTGGCGGAGAATCATCTGGAAGGCTGCTGGCATCAACTACATCTGATGGGGACGGTGGTTCACTACAACCAGCCTGCTGATGGTGCAGCAGAGCCTGCTTCTGGCTGAAGCCTCTCCCACATGGGGCACATGCATAAGGGCTACTGTCCAGGAGGTGAGGTGACTTGCCAGGGTCTGAGGTCGTACATGCAGGGCACGGAGAACCAAGCCGTGACTCTCCATGACAGAGCTCACACAGGGAGGAATCATGATCACACTTATGTAGCTGTAAGGACGACCTCAGTGAGAACTCCAGCCCACAGGAGGGACACCGGTGAGGCTTGGGTAATGTGTGTTTTAGTTCCTGGTGGTGCAACAGATCTGTTGCGAAAGGAAAGCCCTTACCACATTCTTGACAAACATACATGGACAGGTGGGATTGCTGCCTTTGGTTTCGTGTGGTCTGTTTTGTGTCAGTCCGTGCAATGAAGCTGGCAAGCCTGGACAGAGTGTCTGCTGCGGTCTGGGAGCGGCTGAATGACTCCTGGGCCCTTGTGGTGCTCCAGCTGACTCCATCCATCCTCTTTCACCAAGCTTCTCTCCTGCCTTACTGACTGAGACAGAACATGATCGAGACGTTAGCTTGAAAATTACACCAATGCAAGACACAAAGCAAAAGCAGCGTTTTGTTAAATTGATGTTTAAGCTAAAGGAAACCAAGCTACTGGGAGTGAAGTGAAGTAAACAGCTGGTCATGATGTGACAGGGAAAAAGAGGAAGTGTGCCTTCTTGTTAGCTTGTTACTCTCTTTTTGCTAAAATTATCGATAATTAGTAGCTAGGTTTGATTTTACAGCGACACAAAACTTTGTCGGAATTATACACTGAACAGCGAGATGTCCATTTAGTGAGAAGTCAATGCAAGCAGCAGCACGGTTTCTAGTACGTGACCACAGGATAGCTTCGTGTTTGCTAACGTTAGCTCGTTGCTAACTCCGCTAACATGCTATAAACGCTCATTTTCCGTTCACCTCAACAGCTTACCGTAACTCTCAGAGAAACGCGGTGCGACGCGAGTGTCGTCTGCTGCTCTAATTCACACGATGAGTCTCGTAAACATTTGGTTTCGTTAATACAAACCACGGTGGCATTCCTGCAGGAGTGAAGCTGAAGTTTTATGGGGGCAAGTTTCTCCCCCGAGCTGCGAGCTTCCTCCAAATCACGTGACCACTTTTCAAAACGGTCCTTGAGCTGCAGGCTGTGGTCAACAAGTAAAAAAAACCTTTTCTAATCCTTTTTCTAATCAGACAAGAACGGCAATAACAAGTTAAGATCTAACAAATAACAAATGTAAGTTTTCCTCATCTCTAAGAAAGAAATATACTGCAGGAATACTAAGATTAAGAATTAACATCAGACTCTATGTGTATTCTGGAATACAGAAACAACTGCACATCTAATGTTCTATTGCAATGTAGCTAAATTATTTTGGGAGAATTCTTACAAATGAATATGAAAAAGTAGCCTAATTTGACTGTATTGGCTTATAGCAATGTTATATTGCGTTTATGTCCTTGACCTCGATGGAAAACGTCACGAGGTCAAGGAAAGATGTGAAAGTGAATTTATAAAGACTACGCAGTGCTCAGAGAATCCAACTGCTCTAGACTTAAAAAAAACTTTATCTACAACTCATGGAAGATAAATACAGTGACTTTCTGTCCAAAGTCATATCTTAAGAAAGGATGCGTGAAAAGTGTATACACAGGGTAAGATTTACTCTGGGAAGTAACAACAGAATTGGTGGTTGCTAAAAAATAAAAACAAAACAAATGTAATATTGAAATGAATAATTAGGGAAAAAAGCGATAAACATGTATAGAGAAAGTTCCATCCAATGCATCTTCAACTGCTTATCCGTGATCAGGTCACAGAAGTAGAGAAAGTTCAGCCATTAAAATTAGTTGTTAAATAAAATAAGGGATCAAGCAAATTATCTTCTGGCATGACTTTTTTTATACATTTGTTAAATAGAGAATTTTTTTTGTGCATTCCACAAGATTTATATGTATAGTATTATGTAATGATGATGCTATTGTTATGTTAACTAACTGTATGGATTTGACAGAGAAGAAATATTTATGGTTTTGGAGCTTGCGTAATCATCCAAGGATTTCCATAGGTTTTGTCACAAACATAAATCAGGTGCTCTGTTGTCTGACTTGTGGGACGGCATTCTCTCCTTTCCTTTCGTAAAGGATGGTCCAGTGCACCCTATGCTAAAGGAGAGAAGAAAGGAAGCACTGAAGCACCTTTCCTTAACAGATAGTAACCTTTTTAAGAAAAAAAAGACTATTCGACCACAACCACAGTTTCCAAATAGTTGCTTTTAAAAGTATATATTAGTTAGATTCCCTTAAACCATCTTTAATATATGATGAACACACACAGACAAATGCCAAAATGTAGAATAACAATCGTTTAATATAAACAAAAAGTTAATATACAGCAGGTACTGTAATAATTTAATAATTCATCTTTTTAGGCCGAGGCCAGCACTGACTACAGAAGCACTCTAAAACAGATTACCCCAATGAAGATTTGGCATATTATTGTTGAAACAGCATAAATACTTCTGAAACAAGTCAACACGTTTTCATTTTATCAGCGTTTTAGGGTTACATATGTGACCTTAAGATAAAAACAGCATGGAGTGAACTATACCATTATGGTTGTGACACAATCAGTTGGCGCACCTGAATGAAGAAAACCTACTTTAAGGCTAAAGGTATACTGTAAGCACTCACAAAAAAAAAACATTCAACATGTTCCAGAAAACAAAGAACCCAATATTATAGGTGGCTTAACTGACAATGAATGAACCATAAATAGGTGAATGACACAGTGTTTGACTTTTCCAAAAAACAAAAAATGATCTATTTCACAGATTTAAGTACCACAGTATCTTCAGAAGCACTTCACTGAATATAATGCCATAATGAAACTGCCACACTTCAGAAGGACTGAATAATTCCTGAAATAAGATTCATTCTTAACCACAACAGATGTTTCTCCGTTCAATTTTCACAGCCTAACAAAGCATCTGCTTCAGGATGGTTACGTTTTCACATGTGAAGCGAATGACCAAAGCAAAAACCTTAAAAACACCTCTAGGGAAATCAAAGTAGCAAAGGCTAATGATTGTCGTATCTTTAATAACATACACTGTGTTATAATTATCACTGGTAATGAAGGTAGATGAGTAGTGACGCACATATTCATGGATCCTGTCACTCACTGGGAAATGTCACACATACACACAGAAGAGCAACCTCACCTGAACCTTTAAGCAAATATAAAACACGAGCGTTAATGATGAGGACTTTATCCATGTTACACTTTAAAAGACATTACAAATGCTTATAACAAAGGCATCGTCATGTTTTCTGAGCTGCACTGTGTCCACACGACTGTCAGGTAGGATGGTGTGACTAAATATCCTTCAGTACCGACGAGCATCAACAGAGGCTTTTCCTCTATTTAAATATCTCCAACCCCTTAAACAATAATTAAAGTTATTTTAAACTGAAGAAGTTTTTTAACTACTTGTTACGCATACACAGGTTTTTCCAGTGGTATCTATTTAGATACTTCGTAGATTATAGAGATCATTTATAAGACTTTAAAGGCTCGTTCTGCATAAAGCATCAAGATTAGTTAAATTAAAAGTCTCAGGACAAAACATACATATCATTTTGTGCCATTTGTAAGGGTGTGAATATGTGCCACAATCTTTAATTAAAATTCTATTCCAACTGTCTAAAATATAATAAAATCTAAATTCATTTTTGCCAGTTCCAAAATTAAATTAGACCCCTTTCAGCTTAACTATGAACGGGGAATTCAAAGGCTACATTAACCAAAAACTGGTTTATTCAGAGGCACTTAAATTAAAATTTTTACCACTGTTGACGTATGAGTTAAACCCAAGAGCCTCATAGTGTTTGAAATATTCCTCTTCATCAGCTCATAATGACCAAGAAGGGAAACTGATGCCAAATCAGTTTCACCACTTTGAAACCAAAACCCAGCCTGAAGTGAAACACAGTCCTGACTACTTGCTACTCTTAGGACATACTGAAATTCAACCCAAATTATCCGTACTGAAAACCAACTGACTGGTGGGGGAGGGGGTGGGCAGCTTGACAGTGTCAGACTAAATAAGTTTTAAAATAAAAAAAAATAGTACTGATCCAAAAACATCCACCCTCCCTTTATATTACAACGTGTACATATCGCCGACAAACAATCAATGCTGCATGGCCAAAAACTGTGTGAGTAAACCAAGAAGACAGAGCTGTGAGTATTTATACTGTAACAGTCCATTGATACAGTGCAGCGTGTTGACTGCAAATAGTCTCATATTCACTGAGCTCTAGTGGTGCACCATAAACCCAACTCCAGCATGACATTCACTGGACTTCATTTTCATAGGATAAGATTCGTGGCTCTGAGATAACGTGTGTCCTGGAGCTGCACTTGAACACATCAGTCTCTTCCAGGTTACCTCAAAGACGACGCTTGATGTCAGGAGTACGTCAGATACAGTGGGTCCATCCAGTCACAGTCTAGTTTGATTTCAAATTGCAGTACTGTGCTTGCTGGGATGCGGCCTCGGGCCTATCTCTTGTAATGGCTGGGTGCGTCTGCGAACATGTACTTGAGTCTATAAGCTTCAGCCAGGAGGAGACCCACTTCCTCGTTACCCCAGTGGATTGTAGGAAGGTTTTGCAGTAGCATAAGAAGGCCCTGAGGAGCAACAGAAATTAATTTGAGACATTGTTTTGGAAGGCTGAGGTTAATAACAATTACTAATTGTTTGATTTCGATTGCCTTTATTGTCCCAGAAGATGGTTTTAAAACAGTAGTCAATACACATCATAAAATAAATAGAAGATATAAATACATTTAAGTTACAATAGATGTTATCAACATACAGTAAAGTTACGAGACATAAAGTACCATCAGTCCTGGCTTAGAGTATACTGTATGTACAACAACAACTAAGCCTACAGCTTGTTGTTTTCATAGTAAAATATTTCCGTTCTATTATTTAAATATTCTGTTGCACTTAGTCTCGCTGCCATCTGTTAGAACTGCAATCAATATTTAGTGGTTATTTTCCCAGTTAAGTGTGGATGGCATTAATACCTGAAAGTCAACCATGGAAAGGATTTCTCTGCGCCACTCGATGAGGAAAGCAGCACAGACGTACAGGTGGAAGTGGGAGAAACCCTCTGCTTCAGCCTGTGGAAAACAGAACAGCTGATCACAACAAAGTTTTGACCGTTAGTCCAAAAGTTACCAGCGAAGGCAGTCCACAGGGAGAAGAACGTCTGTCCCAACTCATGAACCCAGTCAACTTCACAAAGTGTGTAAGCGATCATGTCTGCAGCAGTGTGAATTCTTCAGGCCACAGTTTGTGCTGTGTTACTTTCTATTGTGAAGGTTTGATGATGGTGTAGACTCTGCTCTACCTGGTAGGTGTCCCAGAGACGGATAGTGCAACGAAGCGGCAGCTCCCTCATCAGCAGATTGTTCATCCATCGGAAAGCAAACTGCAGATACTCCACCTCGTACTTTTTGAAATGATTGTGAATGTCCTCTGCAGAACAACACAAACAAACACACGTGCTAAAATTGGACTTTTCTGTGAATAGCTGTATCTGGAATCGGCTGCTCAGCCTCCCAACTTGCTCTATGTATATCAGCTCATAGTAAACACACCCAAAATAAAGTGGAGAAAAAAAAGAGGCAACCTGAAACCTAATGTGACACATCAAACTCCTCCATCATCCACTTACCATCTATCCTGCTGACCAGCTCCTCTAAAGCTTTCACTTTGTTCTGGATTCCAGGCTGAGCAAAGGTGTAGTTGTCCTGAAAGGATTCCAGTTTGAGTAAACTAGCGGATTAACAGTAACTAAGTGTTTATTGAGATGCACGTGTGAGACCAGACCTGTATTCCATCCAGCAGCTTGCTCATGCACCAGAAGCTGTCAGCCTCGATGTTTCTCTGGGTGTCCAGAGGCAGCGCTGCCACGTCAAAGTTCTCTACATCCTCCGCTGGAACAACAAATGATACTGAATGAAAAAGAAATGGCCTGACTTCTGAATCCTTCTCTTTACCGAGGTTGGTTTGAAGAAATGTTGGCCTTGGGTGAGGTTGCAATGGGGATTGCCCTCCAAAAGGCAACAAGTCCAGAGTTGACTCACATTTTTTCAGTTAAATCACTGCGCTTTTTTTTTAGCTCAATTATTGTATACAGAGAAATGCAGGAGCAACAGCATGACAGGCTGGCAAACGCTGGTACAACCTCCAACCCAGTCTGTCTGAGTGTTTGGCTGACAGCGCTGTCAGAGAGACACACTCAGTGGTGCACTAGGATTTTATAACCATGACCAGGATGCACAGTCTGATGTTTTTACATAGCAGATGCTGACCAGAGGCATGAAACATCAGCCTTACAGGTGAAACACAGGACTAATGCGGGATGATATAGAAGTTTAGTGTGGGACAGCTTTGAAAATCCTGATTCGGGGACAGCCCTAGTAACAACGTTGTAAAATACAGTTACATTAAAGAGGACATCACCAGGCACAAAAAAAAAACAAATAGTGCAAAGCAGAAAAAAAAGGCTGGCATCATGTATTTTGGTCCAGCGTGAATGTAACGCATTTTTCTCCACTTACTGACAAACTCTGACAAGAAGACGACAAAGAAGGGTGTGACCAGATCGTTGATTCCCTGGACGTAACCGCTGGCTGGGTGACGGATGGCCCAGATAAAGAGAATACGCTCAAACACCTGAGAAAAGAAAGACAACAACAAAATGAGTGACGGTCTATAATAGATTTGTTATTAAATTGAAAGCCAAACGCAACTGGGATCCTTTTCGTTACGATTCTTGACTCTCAATTCCAGTATTTTAGGCTCAACGTTTGAGTTACAGTATTTTAGGATTGTTTTCATTTGGGTTTTCCTTGACACTAAATCACATGATCATTCCTCAGAATAAAGACAGATCATTTTAGAACATGTTTCAATGTTTATATTAAGCTGCGTGTGTTGGAAACATGAACATACTTTACAGTGTAGAACAGTCACTCATCATGAATGGAGGATTCAATGTAGTGTAACGTCCAACTCTACATTATCCATATTCACAGATAAGTCAATGCTTATGCTACATCACTTCAAATGCTGACATCTACATAAATTGCACATTTCCTTTCTCATATCAATTTCAATTGGCATGAATGGCAAAAGAACCATCCATCCATCGTCAACTGATGATGATAGGGCTACCTGATAGACAAACAAACCAGTCACACTCAAACCTAAGGACAATTTAGGGTCACCAATCAACCTAGGCCGCATGTCTTTTGAGTGGTGGGAGGAACCCGAAGCACCCGGTGAGAACCCATGCTGACACGGGGAGAACATGCAAACACCACACAGAAAGGCAGGAGCAGCCGGGGCAACCGGGGCTCGAACCCGCAACCTTCTTGCTGTGATGAAACGGCGCTATCAACCACCAGGCAAAAGAACAATATTGCCAAATCTTCGAAGATAATACAAAAAGAACAATTTTGGCAAATTCAGTTTTGAAGAGAATTAGTTGCTGTTCGATGGGGGTATTTTGAGCTAAAACAACTGTAAAATACTGTAATAACCCAGGCTGCATGGATTAAGTGGAGGATAATAACGTATGGTATAAATTAGTCTTACGGCAGGGCATAGTGGGCACTATGGTGGGAATCACTGTATCGCCCTTCATATGAATATGAATTAAATATGAAATAAAAATTATATTCAATGTAATAACCTTTGTTAAGCTGGGTCACACCAGAAAAAAAACTCTTCACGTGTTTAATATGAATTCAGAATTTGTTAAGTCGTTATATGATAACATCATTATGAAGACAAGTCACTGATTCACAGATGATAATGTTGAATATTAACAAAGAATTGTCGCCCTGCTCTAATTAGGCTGTGATTAACCCAGATGACAGGTTTCTGGTAAATCTGGCCACAAATCTTTGGTGTTTTGAAAACCCACATGAAATCACCACATTGGAGGAACAAGCCATGCACAGTGAGCTTCCTTTTTACAGCAGTTCCTCTGTAGTGTCGTAATCTGATGCAGGTTCTTCCTCAGCGGCTGCCACAGTTACAACACAGTATCATTTATAGGGTCACACTAGAAAAACATCTAAGTGTATTTAATCCAAACAAGTCTCTGAACTCATTTGTCTTTATTTGACATGAGTTGAAGCTTAGTTGTGATTTTTTTTTTTCAGTGAGCCCTGGGATCTTTATCACAGCACAAGCTCAATTAGTCTGGCTCTCCCTCAGGCTTCACTGAGCCTGACATCGGTGATCCTAGATAAGATGGTAGTCAACTTGCTCACTTAACGATGGCAGGGATGATCCAATCGAGCAATGGGCACGTGTAAAAAAAAGCTCTTAATTACACTGAACAAAATTCTAAACACAACCCTTTTTTTGCCCCCATTCATCAAGAGACTTTCTATGTACAAGTTTATTTTTCAATATTGTTCAAATCTGTCTTCTTTGTTGAGATAATCCATCTACCTCACAGCTGTCTGATCAGCATCTTGATATGTCACCCGTGTGAGGTAGATGGATTATCTCAGCAAAGGAGAAGATTTTGACAGATTTGTGAACAATATTTGAGAGAAACAGGCCTTTTGTGTACATGTGAAAGTCTTAGATGGCATGCAGCTCATTCAGTTCACAGTAAAGGAAGGCTCCTTCTGCTGCCAGAATTTGCATTGGCTGCATTTATAAATTAGCTGAACTAAAAAACAGTGCGTGTGTGATGGAAGCCTATGAGGCTGCGCAGTGAGTAAACCCCACTCCCCAAAACCTTAAGAGACGCACTGGCGACCAACACTAGTGCCCGTGGGTTTTATTTATTAGGATTTTTATTCCCCACTCATTAGGCTGTTAGTATGTAAACTATAGAAGTTTTAAACACAGTTTTTTTTTATCTCTGATATCATTGTGATAGTATGGAAAGTTATTCTGTTGATCTTTATTACTTGTGATTAAACTCTCAGATCCAATTAATTGGTCTGTTCACAAGAGAGCCAGTTTCGGGACAACTTGTCTAACCTGCTAATCTAGCTTTACGATACACCTTCACTTTTAATTTGACAGATGAACAAACTCAACACAACACAATGAGGAAATGCCTCTCCATTGGTAAATCTCTCCATCATGACAAATGACACAGAATCCATAAAGATTGAGATCACCCACATGCACCTTGGATGAAATACTGAGGTATTTGAATGGTTTGTAATTCCAAAGCTCTTTAGTAGTTCAGATTTTACCTCTTGTACGACGGGCTGCTGGAACAAGGGGATCAGAGGGTTGGTCCTTGGAATGTCAATGTGGATCTAACAGGAAAAAAGATTGGAGATGTTACACAGGACAATCAAAGCAGATAACAGGTTTCCTTTATTATCCTAACATAGTGTAGTAGCTTAAGGCTTATCTTTGTTCATTAACTTTAACTGTAGTATTACCTGTCTATATGTGTCTTTATAGTGCTCGTCTGTTCTGGAGTGGTAATACTGCTCTATGAAGCCGAAGTATTCTTCTCGCTTCCTGTTAAGAACCAGCTCTCTGCGCTCCTTGTTGGCCGGGAGGTAGCCCTATCAGAGAGCAAGGAAAGGAGAGAAAGTACAGAAGCACCAGTGAAGAAGCTTTTTTTTTTGATTACGTCAACAGTTTCAGAGGAACAGAACGGGCCAGCCATTTGAGATAAGAGAAAAGAGAGAAGATAAGGTTGCCTGTAAGTAGAAGTCTTTCAACATTGTGTAAGCATTTTCTAAAAAAGGAATGCAACTGGCTACACAGAAACTAAAAAATGTAGCTTGGACTCTGTTACAGGCCTTGAGACCAAACGCTGTGCAACAAGCGAAGATACAGAGCAGAACATGTGATGTTGCAAAACTGACAGTCATGAGACTTACAGAGAGAAGTCTCCATGTAATTGGTCGGACTTCTCTTGGCATACCCGACCAGCTGTGCTTCCGGAGTTCCTCTGTAAGAGCACCAAGCAACACACAAACAAATACAGAGACAGACAGCATCTTCAGCAGGCTGTAACCAATAAGCATCTACTCTATCAAAGTGTGTTGCTCTCCTACCTAGGTCAGTGTTCGGACTAGCCAGCAGCTGCTTGAATTTGTCCAGCCGGCTCTTCTCCCGCACTGTCATGGGCGGTGCCCCTGACGCGTTCTGGTCTGAGATGCGAGCCACTAGTGGGATGATGGGACGAACTGGGAGAGACTGCTGTTTCTGCAGTGTGGAGCGAACTGTTGAGGGCCACACAAGACAAATTTGAAAATGTAATAACATAGCCATCCAGACTTTGTGGAAACTTTACAAAGTGTTTTTTTTGCAAACAAGGAGGAAGCACAATAAAATAAAAAAATAAAAAAATAAAACTGCTGAAAATGAGATGTAACTTTTAACTTAACACCATCCTTACTAAATGAACCAAAATGGTTTGTACTAGATGATCTTTTTCATTCATCTCCTAAACCTCGACTTTTAATTTCCATGGTGTTGCCACCTTTACTCTATAGTTAATACTTGTTATCTTAGAGATAATGGGGCTTCCCATTTAAATAGGAATTAAGTACCAGACAAGAACTGGAATGAGGTGGACTGTAAACTAAAACCTATTCATCAGTATCATAATTATGTGATGGGTATAAATTGGCGGAGGGGTGACTTTTATTTTGATTTGACCTTGTCCTAAAATTATTCTGATTGTATTTAAGAGATTTATTCAATTCAATGGGGCTTTACTGGCATAGGAAACAGATATATAATTGAATCTTAATGTGTATATGTATCATTTTTGGTTATTCTGAGATGAGAAGGATTTTTTCCTAACAAGTATTAATTTGGGACATAGCTCATTAGAGACAGACCACCTCCAACATTTTTAATATTCTTTAAATTTTAATTTATCACGTCATTCCTCTTGCCTTGGGAAGTAGTACAACCATATAAAAAAGGTTTTATAAGGGTCCAAGCTCACTGGTCATAAGTCGTAAGTGGATATCTGCATAGAGATCGTAAAATATTTTGTTCAAAAACAGTAGGTTGATAAAACAATATCAGCAAATTTGGTGGATTTGCAACAACAGCAACAACTAGAAGCAGAATGGCATCAAATTAGTCACACAGCCAAAAGAGGGGCATGGGAAGGTACTGGGCCAAGTTTCATGTTAATCGAAGAGGCACATGTGGAGATATGCTATCACTTCCTGTTTAATTGCAAACTACAGGAAGTTCTTACTTTATATTTTTTTTGGATTATCAAAGTATTTTAACTTTTGATCATGAGGGTACCAGCCATTACAGAATGTTTATGGTTTAGGCTGCAATATGACTTGTACTTATGGAAGAATTAAAAATAAATCTGCAGCCCCCTTGGGCTTGGACCCCTAATAATGAAACAGCACATCAGGGTAGTGTGAGAGTAGCCTCAGGGCCTTTAGAAGCCAGGTGACTTCTGAGAGGTGCAGGTAACCAGTAAAACCATGACTAAGTAAAGAAAGTCAGCTGGACTAATGAATAGCCACAAACCCTCCTTGAGGATCTGAAGCAAGAAACGGAGTCATAAGGGTTTGGGCCAACGTAACTGAGGACTGGTGAAACCTGCTTACATTTATTTTTTGGCATTATAAAGCATATTGACATGCTGTAGTGGTAGTGCCAATATTTTTTAATCCTACATCTGGAGATAATTGTCATGTTTTTTAGCAACAAACCTGCCTCACGATCACATCGTTTCATACAGTTTCATACAGTTGCAGAGGGGAATTTCCCAAGACACAAATTTCTAATGACAGCAAAGATACCCAGTATCTTTGCAGTTGATCAAAAGGCTCAGGGCATCCAGAATTATTCATTTCTGATTCAAGATTCATGTGGGAGGTTAAGCTTTGATTACTTTTCTTTTACAAAACAACTTAAAGACTTTAACTGTGATGAGATACACTATTAGTGCACATTACTGCTGGGTTCATATTAATAAACTCCCTGGTAGTTTGAAAACACATTAGTGCTACTAGCCTTAACTGCAGTGTGAGCCCCCGCCCCCCCAAAGTCTGTAATTAGCTTCACTGTGAATCACCTGATAAGCTGCTCAGTTCTTAATGCAGAATGACCTGCTGCAGCATGTTACCCACATACCTGAGGACGTGTTGAGGTGGGCGTCACTACTAGACTTGACAACCTTGCCGTTGACACGCTCGCACTCCTCCTCCTGCACATCCTGGAGGCTTTGAGCTTCTGTCCTGGGAGGTGCGAGTGTGTGTGACACCCCAGTGTCACCGGCCGGATTCTGCTGCTGCTGAGTGGAAACACATCAGAATGTCTCTTAATATATTTTCAATTTCAGTCTAAGTGCTAAGTGGTGAAAACGATGCCGTGTAGAAACCTGGTTATGCGTGGACGCAGAGTGCAGACCCGATGGCAGGGATGAAGTTTGAGCGGGGGGCCCGAGGAAATCCTCATCCTCCTCATCATCGATGTCCCAAGCATCGTTGGTGCTGCGGGCGAACTCATGGAAGCTAGAGGCCTTTTTAGATTTGAGATTGTTGAATTTTGGTTTTGTGTCTTTGGGATACCTGCAGACGGCCAGACCAAACAGAAAGAGTGAGAGAAAGAAAGACAGAAAAGTAAAGAATTTAATGCGTTCCCTCATGGCAGCACTGTTGTTAATATACACTGAACTTTAAGAGGTGACATCACCAAAAACAATTAAAAATAAAAGAGCAATAAAATAATGAAAGTCTCTCAAATAGGTTGAACAATATAAACGGCAACATCGGGTCACAGTACTGGCGCATGCAATCCACAGATTTTCACATACTCGAAGCACGGGACAATGCACTGTAAAACAAGGTTGAAATGGGAGTGATGCAAATAAAACGCATCCATGTGGGTAACACGGCACCATGCAGTCCAGTCGGGCCTAGCACTTACGTGCGTCGCAATCGTGGGTCGAGAGGTGGATGCTGTGCTCCATAAACTGGTTGTACACTGTAGAAGACGACACGTGAAATGCTGTCACCTCTGCAGAAAAACACACGCAGCTTCCCAGTCTTTCACCTAGCTAGTGTTAACAGTCAGCAAATCTATTTATTAATTATTATTCAGAGGAAAGTTAGCAGACAACACATCCTGTCCTTGTTGCACTTTGTACACATACCCTTGTCTCGTAGTTGCAGTAAGTCGCTCAATACCTTTGAAATCAGTTTATTCATCACACTATGATCAATGAGACGTCACAGAAGGGAAAGCACCAGAGATGGAAATGACATGTTGGCCGTTGCACTGGGTTGAATGTATGGCTGCTATTAACACTAGGCTCAGCAGTACTTCTAAGCAAAGAAGGTGGACAGCGTGCACATCCAACCAACCCCAGATGGGTAGAGGTGCATGACAAAAACAAAGCAAAAGAAGAAATTGTCTGCACAGTTGTCCCCCAAAACAAGTATACTGATGCGGCGTTTCCACCGATGAGGTCTTCGTCGGGCAAACGTGTGAACGAAAAGCAGGCTTTATATACAGACAAGAAATGACATGGAAGTGATACGCATTTTTGGGCCTGTGCGAGGATGGCTAAAAGCATTTTTCACTGAAGGCACACTGGGTGCACATCTGCAGTTTCCTGCTGGGAGAGGTGATGGAGTCTGAGAATTGACGAGGGGAGGACATACCAGCTGTTAACAGAAGATCCTTCAGATGCGACGGTTTAAAGATCCCTGAAAATGTGTTTTTCTTTTTCATTTTGGAACCGTCTCAATGATGTGCCAATGTTCTGAAAGATTTGAAGCTCAGTAGGGAGCATTTTGTGAAGCGCAGAGCCGGCAAATACAGCCTCACATCGTGGCTCCCTATGACAGCTCAGTCCCTCCCTCCTTTTAAATAACCCCGAGCCCTGTCTTATTTAGATTGTGCTGTTTTTAGTGTGTGTTGAAGAGAACTAGGGGACAGCTTGCACAGCCCGTGTGTTCTTCACCACCCTGTGGTGGGCATTATGTTCAGCGGATGTGAGAATCTTAATGCTGAGCTTCTTTCCAACTCTGCGGCGACCCAAAGCAGACACAGTCAAGAGTCGCAGGATGGGATCTGTGCCAACAAAGCTCCTTTCCTTTATAAAAAAAAAAAGCATGGTCAAACTTCTGTTATAATTGTAGTTTCATAGCGTGGGAACTGAAATCAGATATTAGTAACAGTCTTATAAACAACTAATTTAAATTTAATACATTCACTTTTAAGACTGTTTGTCACTAGAGTGCAGCTTTTGATCAGTGTTGCTGGGAGACTGAATGTTGCCTGAGCTCTTTCTTTGTTAAGGATTTACAGATTGGGAACTAAGGAATTTTATAATGATTAGTCTGTCCAAAATATTGTCTGTCAGTTTGACAGAAATGTCACTAAGCTAATTCATTCAAAACAGCTGAGAGTTGTTTGAATATCACAAAGCATTAAATATCACTCCCAGTATGTTGATTTTGTCAAACTGTGGCTTCTCATGCATGAGACTAAAAGTCATCAACCTAATTCCTGTCATTTGCATGAATAAACTGACAGTAAAACTGGTGGGTGAGAACTGGGCCTGCTGATTATCTGGCGGAGCCCATATCTCTTGTTTACTAGCCTCCGACTTGTTTTATCAGGAGCGACTCAAGGACAGGCAGCAAGACTAACCGCTTGCTTTCCTGTTCAAACACATGTTTGTGTTTCCAGCCTTCCACCCACCACAGTTTGAGAAAGATCAGTGTGTGAGACAAAGACAGCTACGCCCTCTCCTTAGAGATCCTCTCTTCTCAGATTTCACTTTGGACTCCCCCCCTCTCTCTTCTCCACCAGCCCTCTCTGCCAGCCAGCTGAGCCAGAGTAGGACACCTGCTCGGAGTCTCCGTGAAGAAAACCAAACTAAACTTTTGCATTTGCAAACACAACTTAACAACTTATATTTTTTGATTACAGAATTAAGACACACCTCCTACCTCCATACAGGAGCCTGTTGTAACTCATTAGCACGATGCCCTTTGAGCAAGCTCTGCATGCTGGGACTAGCCTAGCCTTAGTGGTTAAGCGTACGTTTTTCAGAAATATTATTACCCATCAATGTTTGAAAAACCCACAGGAAGGTTTAACAACAGGTGTTTAATCTTTAAAGACTCCTCTAACCACCTGGGTGAAAGACATATTCTGTTTGTTGTGGAACAACAGAGACTTTTAACCTGTTTGCCAAGTTACCAAAAGCCTAATCCAAACAAAGATGGCAGCTGCAAAAAAGACATGTTGACATGTGCTTAGTTTTTATATTAATGTGAAACAAAATAAAATATGTATATGTTATGAATGTATTGATGTTATGTCAGATGTTTAGAATAGTCTTTTGGAAATACAGGTACCTTCGGATTTAGCCATAAGTCTTGTTAAATGGCCTTAAGGATTTCGCCGTGTATTTATTTTTCAGAGAAATGAATGCTTACTGACACAGTGACTCAAAAGTGATGCTCCACATGATTCCTCCTACTCCAGGAACAAAATAGCCTACTATTTCTTTCCACAATCAATCATATAGCCTCTAACTCGGTGTTCACCTTTGTAAGACAAAGACACAGTCTATGTGACTGAAAAAGAGGATGTATTTCAAGGACACCCATTGAGAGGAACTCAAAATAAGGAGATCTAAGAGCCCTGCAGTGATCTTCATCTGGACAGAGCAGTCTTCTTGCCTGACACCTCTCTCAATATCAAGCCTGTGATGAGTGTCACCACCCTCTGCACAGACAGCATATGGTGGGCGATGCACGGACAGCTGACACCTCCACCATGGAAACCGCAGAGAAGAAAGAGATGGAGGTCTCTCTCTCTCTCGGCTGGTGGCTAATGTAAAGATACCACAGTCAAACAAAACGGGAAGAGCTGAAAGTCGTTAAACCCCACACTACAATATGGTCAACGAATGATTACAGTGGCATTAAAAACAAGCGAGCTACAGAGTTGTAAGCTACAACCATAGACTGTGTATAAGAAACTACAACAACAGGCGGGTTATGTTTCTGCACTGGCCGCTGAGGACAACAATATTTAACAGAGCACGTCTGAAACTGACCGTAGTTCTGCTTCGTTTAGAAAAACATAATAACACAAACCCACCTTCCGGGAACCTTTGCGTTTCTCCTCCAAAAATTGATCCTATTCTCGGTTGCCATACTCGGATAACACGACCCCCCCTTCAGACCGACACCGGCTCCTCGCACCAACAGACCATGGGGAAACCGTTTCACTATCTACACCTCGGCTTCTTCTGCTCTGCCTCCGGTCGAACGACAGGAAGACGGCGTTATTTAGCTTTCAAATGCGATGATGTCCGATACGGAGCGCTGGAAGCCGCCATCTTGGAGCACACCGAGCGACGCGTGTGATTGGCGCGTAGGTCGAACAGGTGCAGCGGAAGTGGCCAATAGGGGGAGACGGCGGAGTGACGGTCAGGGATGCTCGTTGATAAACAGAAGACATGATGGGCGCGTTTGAAACTTCGTGCTAGCAGGGGAAAGTTTGTCTTTGTTGGAGAGGGACAAGGGACATGGGTTTAGAGACCGTGGACCCGCTGAGAGACAGGTGTTACACCAAAGCCTGTGACCTGACCTAATTATTATCACCTGTATTATCACCTGACCTGGTCATTATAGGCTATTTCAGAGCTGAAACGATTAGTCGACTAATTAGTCAATTAATTGACTAATGGAAAAATCCAGATCAGGCTGATCAGTGACAAGAGAGAGAGAAAGAGGGAAACTAAGGAATCTGAAATAGTAACCTGGTGGAGTACTGCCTGTTCTTCAGGCTCTTCTGTTCTAGGTATTCTATACAAACAACAAACTCACAAATCAAAATACTTCCTCTGCACTGTGACTCTAATCTTATTCGATGCTAAATAACACTTCTCTTTTTTCCCCCCCAGACACTGCATCTTGATCCTCTGTCCACATGGGGGCAGGCATTTTCTGCCACAGTGAGAGAGCCTTGCTCAAAATGAAACCAGCTGAACCACCTCCTATTTACTGTAAATGTTTGTTCTCCATTTATGCTGCTTATTACACATTAACAGCAGGTAGCTGGCAGCACAGAAGAGGCCACTTTGTGCCTAAATGACGTGCAGTCTGTGAAATTAAAGTACCTGACTTTTACAGGTAGGCCTACTGATGATTTAAGTCAATTTATTTTATTGTTTATTTGATTCAGTGACCTCAGGGACTTGGACAGAGCGCTTTTCCATATTCAAATACAGGCAAATGAAGGGTTTGGAACAGAATTTCATTTAACATGCTGGCCTTTATTTGAATTGCAGGTGCTCTCCTGTCTGTTTGTTTAGGGAAATCACTGCAGCGCCCCACCTGTCCACCCTCCTCCAACGTCCAACGATCTTCAACTGACAAAATCCAGGTGAGAATTTATATTTGGGTTACTTGCTCTGCTACTGTAGTGTTCTTCTTTACAGGCTGGGGACAAATGTGTGTTGTAGATCTTATGTCATTATGGGTGGAGAATAGCTCCATTCACACATTTTCCAGGATTATCCATATGAAACCTCTTTGAATTGAGACATTTTGATCTTTGCCTCAGGCGGGTCTTGTGACTTTTTGCCACTGTGGTGCTTTTGGTGAGGAAAACAGTGGTGTGAAAGGAGTAAGCTGAGAGGAGATACACTAATAGAATCACAAGGCAGGACAATGGGGAACTGTGTGTGGGACTACTGGAGTCGCCTGGGGCAACAGTTTGCTAAACGACACTCTGTTACTACTTTTGAACTTTTTCTGCCAGACCAACTTGGCTACTTATTTCATTTCTTTTAGATGGGACACATTTCAAGTCTCTGCTGCAAATACACGTGTGATTTTCAACTTTAAATCCAAAACAGATCATTGTAACTATATGTCTGTTCCTGCACAATGTAGATAATTGTTTTTTTCAAAAATAAATATGTAATGTGCTCTGTCACAGCACATGCTCTGTGGAGTTTAAGCCCCTAGCTATATTTTGGTTTGTGTGACCCCCTTGTTTTGCTTTTCCTCTCAACCCTGAAAGGATAGCTTTGTGACTATTTCTTTTCCTGAATGCTTAAGTGGCAACAAAACCACTCCGGCAGCATTCTTTAAAAAAAGAGGAACTTTTCCCCTTTTTTTGTTGGGTCATCGTGGCTGATTAAGTTCTAAATTTACTTTCAAAGTTTAGAGAACGTTTTGGGGGAATTATAGTTAAAAGTGTTTTTGAGAATTTTTTAAAGTCAGCGTCTAACTTTTAAGTGGGAGTTTATTCGAAGCTTTTGTCAGAGGAAGGTAAGTTTTTTTCTTCATATCATGTATGACTCACTTTACTTTAAATCCCCCTTTTAAATAATAGTAATAAAAACAACATAGCAAGCTATTCAAACTATTTGTCAACAACATCAACGTCTCCAATGAATGTGTATTTAGCCTTATTATAACTGTGTTTTACTATTTTACAATTCATTATCTGTTCATACAGGAGCCTCAACTTATGGCTGCCCGCAGGAGGAGTTAGAGTTGTTGACAAATGCTTTAATAAAACACTTATAGCCTTGCAACTACATTATAGTGTGTTTTAAACCATGTATTCAATGTTTCCCATGCTTATCATAAATGATAAATAGGGGCACTTGAAGTAAAGTGTTGCTGCTAGTTATTTTTTAAGCCATGTACAAGTTTACACTTGAGAACATTGTTTTGATGCTGTGGATAAAAGAAATAAAGGGAATACGTGTATAATGACACAACTTTATAGTGAAATGTAATTTAATTTGTCAAGAAAACAACGGCTAAACAATAAAAACCCTGATTGTTTTGAGTTTCCTCTTCAGGCACATGGTGATGTATATTCTTCATCTCAAGGTCAACGGGTCGTCAATAGCTGTGCTCACACACTCTGACTGTGACCAGGCCATGAAGGATTGTGAATTCTCTGAGAAAGGTAAGAGAGACACCAAACAGCATGCGCCATCTGGCATAAATACACTGCCTGTTAATCTACTTTTTGAATAGAAAAAGACCAATTTTCTGAGAGTGCAGCGGTAATTCACTGTTGAAGCATTTAAGATTATAAATCCAATGAAGGCAGCGTCAGTATATGAGCTCACATACTGTAGCCTCACTATAGTTATTGACTAGAATCATAGTATGGACACAAGTTAGAGTCAGTAGTAGTGCCAAATTCATGTTTCAAATAAAAACATGATTAAAGGCCCGGTCACAAGGTGCCACCGTCTTCACAAAATATTTGTCCCTATAGAAACTTGCTGACATAGTGACTACACACTCGACTAGTTGGTGAACTGTTAACACGGTCGCCGCTGACAACAGTCTAGTACAAGTCAGTCAGATAAGCTCCCCGAGCTTCTTTCTGTTTTCTCCACACTGGGCTGTTTGCCTGGCAGGATTTTTCTCAGGATTGTACATCATTTCAGTCTTCAAACCACACTTATTTTGTGGAGCAGTTTATTTTCTGACAGAGGAGGGTCAAATAAAAGTTGATTTTTGGCTTTCCTCCATTTTGGACATTCCAGCTTTCCAATGTCAAGAAGATGGCTTGCTATTGGTCAGTGGCATGCCTTGTCATTTCAAGTTTCAGCAAAGTTGAGCTCAAAAATGTGTGTGGATTCACAATACCTTGCCCTGTGAGTGAATCTAATAGTCACAGCAATTCCTTTGAAATGAAATGATTTTGCAGCAAAATGTCACTGTTTTAGATGCCTATACAAACGTGGATGACGATTTGTGAATAAACTGGTGTTCACAGATGCATTTTACTATCCACAAACATGTACAACCAGATGCTAGATGCTGATGAGCTACTGCATGTTTTCTGGAAAACGTACTTTCCCATGTGGAAATTCCACATGAATGAGCGGCCAGATGTCCTAATTGTAAAGCACCTTAACGCAACATGCATTTGTGGATAGGAGGAAGTGAAAAGTGTCTCAAAACTCCACATGCACGTGATCCAATCCACACATGTCCTCTGGAAGCATTCAAAAGCAAATGTCATTAGATTGATCCTGGAATTGGGAAATAATTATAACTATAATATTGGTTTAAGTTGAGTTGTGTTTAAAATAGCTGTTTTTTTCTTTGTGGATAGGAAAACACATAAAATGTATTCCCAGACAGTCAAACACATTTTTACATTTTGTTGTTATTTGTGGATGATGAAACACACATTGGTCACAACTCTTGACACAAACATCTCTTCGTACTGTACTGCTGCACTGACTCAGCCCAGGTGTTGCACACGTGGCTGATGACCTTCTGGGTGTCGAGCTGCTGACCCCAGATCAGATTGAGGTTAGCGGCATTTTACACCCCAGTGCCTGCCTATGGCACATTAATCCTCAGATAGCACTTTCTAATGAGGTGCATAAATCTGTGAAGGGGAAGGGGGGCTCTCCTTCAACACCAGTTGTACTCAGTCCTCCGTGTTAGTGATGGAAAAACACAAGAAAACATATTTTTTGTGCTTTGATGTTGCCTTTGTAGAAGCTACCATATGAATTCTGCATTCAGTAATGGTATACATATATTTACATTGCATTGAGTAGATATGGATTCCACTCGTGCTTTTTCAATTATATTATACATTGTATTATATTTTTCAACATCATTATAACACTATGGTGTTTTCACCATTAAATAGAGGTGAGAAGTATGTTTGGCTGGATGTGAAGAAATGTCCAAGAGTTTATGCAAATATACTTATCCATGCAGTAGATTTGCATGATTCTATGTGTATTTTGTATATTTTGGTTGTTTGTGCTATACTGACAGAGAAAAGAAGAAGAAGAGAGGATGTAGTATGAGTATTTTTGTTTCGTGCACTTATCATAAAACAACTGTTAAACAAAGTGTGACAGTGTTTACTGCTATGCTTTTAGCAAGTACTGTATCCATCTTTACCTCTGGGTCGTTATCACCCTGCTTATTATGGATTCACAAACAACACACACATACACACACACACACACACACACACACACATATAGGACATATAACCGCCCCCTATAGTCATTCCAATTGACACAGTCGGTTTAGCTTTGCGAGTGATTGTGTGTTTGTATTTGCATCTGTGAGTGTGTGTGTGCATGCACCTCTGTGTGTGTTAGCGTGTGTGACTGCGTGTGGGTGCCCAGTAGACTGAGTTATGAGCGTGAATGGAGTGAATGGTATTTGACCATGTGCATTGTGTTTTATGAGATGAGCAGGCTTTAATGACTCTGTCACCAGTAAATGGGCTCTGATTTGTGGCACAGCTGTCGCTCCACACTCTGATCAACTCAGGCCTTCTGGAGACACACATACACACGCGGAATTAGCAAATATTCAGCGCATACACCACACCTAAACATCCGTATTAAACCATACATGCTCGCAGTGCAGTTCACGTAGATTGGGATTCTGGCACAAACAGTCTCATTAACATGTGTTGTTGATACCGAAAGTAATTGCAATCTGAAGTCTAATCAGAGAGAAATTGCAGCTGTTCAGATGCACACAGCAGTCAGACTTTAGATCTCATATCTAATCAATGGACCTATTCCTCAGAGATAACCCTGATCTATAGCGTGGTATTGGCAGTGTGGCTTGGATCCCATTTTTGTGGCTACAGTGCAGATGGAGTTATGTTATTCATTAACACTGTGCAGATGTAGCAGGGAGGCTCTTGTTGGGGCAGCAGGGTTGTTTTGTGAGTTCCACTTCAACCAAACCAAGTTTGTTTTGTGCTCTGTAATCTCGGTAGTCTCATCTCTGCCTGGGTAAAGGGTCTGGTGCAGGTTATGTTTTCCATGTAAGACTGGCTAATGAAAAACTTCGCTGAAACGTAGATTACACCTGACAGTAGTGATTTGCAGCCTGTGATAACATGCAGGCCACATTCTTCTTAAACATGGACTGCCTAAGATTTCAGCTACAGCAAGGGCAGTCCAGCCAGGCACAATATTATTAGATAGATATAGATATTTTCATTGTTTGCACTGTTCATAGAGCAGGTCGAGAATGTACTCTGTATAATTATCGTTCATGGGTATTTTGTCTTTGGTGATGGACCTATTTTTCTGTCTGACTGAGCTAGCCAAAATTGTGACTATAATAGAACTATCAAACTATTGAAAAGTGTCAGCTTTCCTATTTGTTCTTATTTTAGGTCCTGCTTTGCCGTAAATAGTTTTACCTTTACTTCTACATTTATTTCGTTAGCTTACATGACTTATGACCAGTGGATTTTCTCTTTTAAAGACTTACTCTAGTAAAGTTAGTTTTGCACTCCCATAAATTAGGGGACTATGCCTGGACCAATTCCTACACATTGGCAACTGACTATGGCCAACATAACATTTTCATTACATGGATTTATACATTTTTTTTGTATAACTTTCCTACTGCTAGGTTGCCAGATCTGCACCCAAGAATTTCAGCAACTGTTGCACTTGTGCATATGGCTGAGTGAAAATGAAGGCATTTGATTGATTTCATTTGAACTCACAAGAGAAAAAGATAAAAAAACAACAACTCCACTCTAAATTTTGAAAGGAGGAGAACACAGCTGCACTGGCCTCTAAGGGTTGAAAAGTAAACTTCACTTGAACCTCTGACAGCTGTGATGTAGTGTGGTACTATAGTGCCACTGTACATCACAGCTGCGCCGTTTGCAGAGAAAGCATCTTGTTACCCCTAGTTTGCAGGACAAGCCAGATTATTGGACTGGATAAGATAAGGATGGTCAAAATCGATGCCAAGATATCCTGACCGGCTGCATGAAACTCCCTGGGACAAGAAAAGTAAACTCTATGTCTAAAATCACTGGAATGCCCCTTTAATTCTTTTTTTTTTAGCTGAGAACTTTCTGACTATGTTTTATATGGAAATGAACATAATTATGTTCATTTTTACATTAGGTAGAATTGTTAGTTTGGTTCTCTAGCGTGGCCCCTGCTGAAGAATGTGATTTGAGTATTGTTATTATAACTTCTCACCAGCAGATGTCACTGTTGCAAAATATTTACTGAGTTGTGCAGTTTTTCCAGTGCTTTGCTTCACATCAGTCAGCCGTCTCATCTTCACTTCGCTGCATCTTCTTACAGACATTCACACAGTTTCATTCATCTGTCTTGTTTACTCTGTAGACCCAGAACTTACAGACGGTGTAACAGGTGTGCCCTTTTGATTTCAGGGAAATGTCAGTGCAGTCTTACGATGATGTGTATGAAGAGTGCGTGTGTGAACTCATGGCAGACCTGTACATACATTATCAAGTTTGAAATGATTTCCCATGTTTTTCTCTCTCTCAGTATCAGTGTCCTTTGTATCTTTTACTCTCTCGTCTACTTCTCTCTGCTCATTTATCGGTGAGTCGCAGCAGCAATTCCACTCATGTATGCTGCACCTTGTTGACTTTACCCTCATTAGAAGGCCAAATGAATATGACGAGTTGTGACATTAGGCTACAGCTGGAACAAATGTGCCAGCCGCTCACTCTCCAGCTTGGCCAATTTCTCTCTCTCCGTTACTCTCTCTCTCTCTCACACACACACACACAAACATGTGCTCACTTATTTTTCAGGGACGGGCTTGGTGAGGTTGATGGGTTTGCAACAATATTGAAAATGTAGATGGGCCTGTGTTTTGAATTGGATTGCACGCTTTGATGCAGGGACAGATTGTAAACTGTGATTTTATTAAATCCTTCATTAGGATTCATCAGTGAGATTGGATCAGAAAAAGGTCACTGTGCAGATGCGCCCCCACCTCTCTCCTCTTTGCTCCATCTCCCCTTATAAAGACCCTCCTCCCCTTTCTCTCTTGCCCCCCCCCCTTCCGCTCAGCAAAGCATAGGGGACTTGCTTTCACCCACCGTCTCTCCCTCATACTCTCTTGCTCTCTCTCTCTTCCCTCGCTAGCCTTTACCCGAAACAAATTTGCGATGAAAATGGGGAAAAATGATCATCATGGGCCTGGTAGAGAAACACAAGGTGAAAGTGACATTATCCCCCCACCATGGGCCCCCTCCTCCTCCTCACAGCCATCTAGGCTGGCGCCGGTGGGACGCCTGTGCCACAAATCATTTGTATACTCTCATTTCTGCAAGCGGCCCGCAATGTTGCTTACTGCTTAGTGAGCAGATGACTTTCAGAAAGAGGAGTGAATTGGGAAGGAGGGATGAAGAGATGGGCAGATGAGGAAAAAGGAGCAGGAGGAGGGAGGGAGGGAGGCAGGGAGGAGGGGGAGATGTGGCAATTTGCCGGCGTGTGGGGACGTCTGTGGGAGTTGGATCTGAAATTGAGAGGGAAATTGTGTGCGCCATATGTCAAGTTCTGCAAAGGAGGTTTTCATTGTGCACCTATATTGTGTGTGTGTGTGTGTGTGTGTTTCTGTTTCAGAATGAAGCATCTGGGTTGTTTATTGAATCACCTTCGCCATTGTCTGCATTCCCTGCTATTATCACTGAAAGAGCTGCAGCCCCCCTTAACAACATGGAAATGGGAAATGTGGCGCACATATTGTCTGTAGCTAGTGTTTGGTCATCTTTGTCTCACTCACATGTATGGACACACACACACACACACACCCTTCCCCCACCCCTGCCCAGTGTGAGACATCATGATTCTTCTGGTACACTGAATACATTCTCTATGCAGTCTGACTATTGGTCCATGCAGGCAAACATGTGACATTACCAGGAAAAGAGTATTGTTTTACCTCCAACACACACACACACACACACACACACACACACACACACACACACACACACACACACACACACACACACACATACACACACATTTCAATTCCCAGCTTCATAAAACATACAATAAATACACCTCTAAGTGCATGCATGCATAGAAACACATTCACCTTTATGAGCACATGAACACTCTCTATGCATGTGTGCCTACACACATAAACACACACACACACACACACACACACACACACACACACACACACACACAGATTCCCACGTGAACACATAAATATGTATACACACAGTCTCATTCTCACAAACATCACCTTCCTGCATACAAACATAAATGCTCTTTCACCTCTCTCTCATCCCAGCCCACCCGTCCACCCAGCCCACACACCCCCACACACACACACATGCACACACATACACACACACACACACACACACTCATAGTCAGGTTCATGCGGAGTAAATATAGAGCGTAGACACTGTGGCACAGTGACCTGCAGAGGAACCCGTACACTTTGCCTGCTAGTTCCACAGGGCCCTGTGCTTTCAGGAAAGCCATGCAGTATTCATGGCTCAGTCACGGGGATCCGCGAGGCAGGATGGTAGTAGCAGCAAACACGGTGGAAGTGCGCTGCAAGCAGCTCAGCAGGGCACTGTTAGTGTTACGCAATATGCACCGTAGATCCGCTCTGTGTTTTTATGTTTGCTGCATGATCTGTGAAGTGAAACTGCTTCCTTTCCCCAAGTGTAAATCATTTCGATATTTGAGAATTCAGATTCTGTTTTCTCTTTTTTGTATGAATGTGTCGTTGTACACCATAGACATGTGCTGTGTGTGTGTGTGTGTGTGTGTGTGTGTGTGTTGTGTGTGTGTGTGTGACTGCCTGTTTCATGTGCATGTGTGGTCTGGTGTTCACATTTCATGTTTGTATGTGTCCTCTTTATGCTCCGCTGCCTGCTTTGAGAAATAGGTCCATTCCTCATTATTACCCCAAAGGCTGTCTGAGTGTGGACTGCCTCACACACACACACATACAGAGGGAGCTCCCTGTGACCCACATTCATCAGATACAACCCTATGGGGCCTCCAGGAAGCTTCAGGGGAGCCATGCCCCCAGCACGGTGCACCCTGGCAGGGCCTTGACTCTGAGATATCCAGTCCCGAACCCTGGTGCTTCCATCCAATGGAACACAATCAGTTTAAACTCTGAACTGACTCTTAAAGGAAAAGGTTCATATTTTTTCAAGTCTATTACCCAAATACTCTTGGAAACTCGTTTTGGTTGCTGCAATTGTTCCTCCTGAACATGCTGGCCATCAAGAGATCTCCTCCTAACAGTGACCAATATAAGAGATGGGGGACAAAATCCACCGTCCTCATTCAAAACAAAAACTAATTCCAGTCCAGACAAAGTTAATATGAGGCTCCAGCAGTTAGAAAAGTCAAGTAGATTTCTGGTTTGAAGTCTTTTTAGTACAACATTCCCTCATACTATATCTCTCATAATATCATGTAGGGTGCTCATTTATCTTTAGTTTATCTTTATGAGATGGTCACACTGAGCACTTTTATCTTAATGCTAACATCAGTATGCTAACATGCTGAAGTTTAGCAGGTATGTATAATATTTATCATATTCACCATCTTTAGTTTAGTATGTTAACTTCCTAATATTTGCTAATTAGCACTAAGTACGAAGTACAGCTGAAATTAAATATGGATTACTGCTTTAGAGATACTTTCTGCATTTGTTTTACCTTCATTAGATGGTTTACAATGAAGAGAGATTGATTGGAAGGGTGTTTTCTTAACTTGCTGAGTCATGTCAGCAACAAAGTGCCCGTCCTGTTGACTGTACTGAGGCCTATAGCTTTTTAAGGCCCACTCAGAAAAACATAGAAACCTTACTTCAACAAACAAATAAACCTCTCAAGCATAATGAGAGCAATAACAAGTCATTTAAATGCATTTTTACAATATTCTCAGTTGCCTTTCAAAGATGAGAGATAATGGTTGTTTTTGCAGGAGCAGAGTCTTCTCTTTATGACATTCTTTTTCTGGCAAAAAGTATTGTTTCTTGAACTTTCCCAAAGTCAAAAGTAACTTGGGACAAAGTTTGTTTATCTCCTCATTATGGATGTGGAACGCATCTCCCACCAGCACATAGTGTTTTAACAGTCGCTTTGTATGAGCTCAGGTGTCACACAAAGTTGTCTTGTTTTGCAACAGAGCTCCACTTGTGACAAACTGCAAACTTTTCAACCAAGTTGGAGAATGGCACTTTGATACTTGAATCTTTAGTTTGGCGTCTTCCTTTCTCAGACCAGGTGGGCTCTATTGAGAGGGAAATCTCTTCTTGGAGGGTGTAAGTTTGGGGTTGTAACTCATGAACGGGACAGCTTTGAAAACACGCAGGCTGCTGAGTGAGTGAGTTTTGTAGACACTGAGCTCCTTTGCGGTTGCGTTCTTCAGCCCTCATGAATAATTCGGCAGCACTGCTTGTCACTGCCGTTGTTGTTGTTGTTGTTGTCGGCTGTGGTGTCACTCCTGTCTGAGAGAGACGGAGGAGACAGAGGACTCTTTACACTTCAGTCTCCTCTGCACTTCCTCTTTCATTCACAGGGAGAGGAAGCAGCAGGGCTGTGTGCTCTGTGTGTATGAGAGAGAGAGAGGGGGAGAGAAGTAGAGAGGAATCATGTCTGCCTGTCTGGCATAATGGCCTGTTTGTGTCTCAGTAATGGTTTGAAAGAAGGAGGAGAAGGAAGAGATGCAGGCAAGGAGCAACAGAGGTCCTAAGTGAAGAAAAACGTCTTGCCTACTTGTTTTTGAATCAGCATGTGTTCATTTTTTTCAGCAATTTTAGAGCAATAGTTTGACATTTAGGGTGAAGCACTTATTTGTTTTTTTCGTTCAGAGTTAGATGAGAACATTGCAGTCCGTCCTCACCAGAAAAATAGGCCTATAGGACGATTATACCGCAACTTAGGACACATAGTTACGTTTTTTGTTAGGCCGCGACCTCTAGTGGCAGAAGAAGTCAGGTGATGTAGAATAAAGAGTGACAAAGTCCATGGGTGGAGATGGTGGGGTGGATGGAAGAGTCAGCTCAGTACTTTCACTTAGGAGACTGTGGTTCAAGTCCCATGTGAAAGACAGTCAAACATGATAAGTTTTAAGTTAAATGATTAATTGTCATTCTTTCCACAAGTAGCTACTGCCTTTATTGTGTCACAGTCTGAGATGCAAAGAACATTGTTGTCCGTTGTAAACTCTGTGCAACCAGCAAAAAGTTTTCCACCACGAACAATTCTACATTTAATTTAATAAAGTTAAATTAGTCAAAGCTAAGTGCTAAGTCAGCACAGCAACGTAAAACTAAAGAAAGAAACTCCAGCAGCTACAGCCATCGTCAGGAGAGAGCAGCGTTAAGTTTTATGTTTTGTAAAAATACTGAATACTGCTCTTATACATACATGTAAAATAATAATACATGTGCAGAAAAACATACAAAAATTCAGGAAAGCCTTGCTTTATTTTTTTTAATCACAGCCGGTTGTGTTAAGAAACAATATATGTTTTTAAAAAATCACATTCCTTGCTGCTGTAATGATATTAGTTAAAAAGTCAGGAGTCGAGAGAGTCCATGTTTGGAGTCAGGGGTGGGTGTGGAAGGTAGTGAAAGTAATATAGTTACATAACGAGTAACGTAACTAGTTACTTTATCACCCAGTAATAAGTAAAGTAATATTATTACTTTTTCAAGGAGTAATGAGTAACTTGTAATTTCTGAGTAACTTGCCCAACATTATGTCTGTACAGTTAATATGAAGATACAGCCACTGGCTGGTTAGATTAGCTTAGCAAACAAACATTTGTGAAAGAATGGGTCGCTCTCAGGAGCTCAGTGAATTCAAGCATGGTACCATGATAGACACGTGCAATAAGTCCATTTGTGATATTTCCTCAATACTTAATATTCTGTTAACTGTTAGTGGTCTTATAACAAAGTGGAAGCATTGGGAACAATAGAAACTCAGCCACAAAGTGGTAGGCCACATGAAATCAAAGAGCGGGGTCAGCGCATGCTGAGGCGCGCAGTATGCAGAAGTCGCCAGCTTTCTGCAGAGTCAGTAGCTACAGACCTCTAAACGTTGTGTAGCCTTCGGTGTGGGGTTGTTTTTCAGGGTTGGTCCCTTAGTTCCAGTGAAAGGAACTGTTAATGCTTCAGCTTACCAAGACATTTTGTGGAAACAGTTTGGGGATGGGCCCTTACTGTTCCAACATGAGTGAGCACCAGTGCCCAAAGCAAGGTCTATAAAGACATGGATGAGCGAGTTTTGCGTGGAGAACTTGACTGGCCAACCTAATAGAACACCTTTGGGATCAATTAGAGCGGAGACTGCGAGCTAGGCCTTCTCGTCCAACATCTGTGCCTGACCTCACAAATGCGCTTCTAGAAGAATGGTCAAAAATTCCTCATACACAAACTACTAAACCTTGTGGACAGCTGATTATCTATCTGATGATCTAAAGAAACAAGCTTTTCTATAACAACCTATATGTCTGCTACAATTATGGAGGCCTGGCAAGAAATAGACACCCTCAGGAGCATTTCATGTTAAGCGCTCCATCATTGTCAGTTTACACAAGACAGAAATAACTGGTAGTTTCAGTGCAGAGGATGTTTAGGGAAAGATGTCGAAGAAGGCTGGTATGCACACTTACTGTAACCGGGCTCACTCACTTAACTGCTGCTCCTAGTTGCTGAGAGTGTATCTATGAGGCCAAGGCCGGACTGTTGGAGGAGAAATGAACACCTGTATGTGAATCATTTATGATTACCATGAATTCAGCTTTCTACTTTCCCCCCTTGCCTCTGGCTTGCCTGTACTTAAATATCAATTGGACATGAGGAATGCACCTGTTCTCCATTTTTTCTCCACCTTCTGGATAAAATGTTTATTTCAACAATCTCTATTTATCATTTACTAGCAGTTTATCAACTCTTAATAAATGGTTTATACGACAATATAATGTAGTTGTAAGAAGATATAAGATTGTCAACAACTGGTGTATTACCAGTTAATGAATAATAAAAATAAAATTTATTTTATTGGCACTTTTCAATACAGGTAACAAAGTGCTTTAGATCAATTAATATCAAACATGTCTACTACTGTTCCAGAGTGAAGGGACCCTGACAAGAGAGGCCCTGTCTCCTTTGGTTTTTAGCCTAGACTTTGGATTAGTTAGCACCGCCCTACCACAGGATCTCAGTCTACAGCTCATAGGGGGATAAAAGCTCAGAGATACATAAAGGTGCCAGCCCATGTCTGGCCTTAAAAGTGATTAAAAGAATTTTAAAATCAATCCTAAAAGAATCAGGCACCCAGTGCAAGGATGCTAAAGGTCGAGCTGCAGCACTTTGAACTAATTGTAGGCGATGAATTGATCTCTGACTGAGACAGGTATAAAGGGAGTTACATTAGTTGAGGCGGGAGGAGACAAAAGCATGGATGAGTTTCTCCACATCTGTGGCTGAAATAAAAGACTTAACCTTGGCTATATATCTCAATGGAGAAAAATAACTAGAACAATTTTTTTTTGCTGGTATGAATGACTGAAAACAAACTTCATAGTTCTTCAATCATATTTAATGAACAAATCATTCACTTTAAAACTGTATATAAATCAGTTCAAAACTCATGAAGACGCAGTTGAGCTTAAAGGGTCATTGTTGACCTCAGAAATAATAGTGTGACAAAAGATTGTTAACTCAAGGCCCACTTACTAAATTTCTCCCAGAGTTTTCAGCTATGTCTCATGACCTTGATCAGCAAATGGAGAGTGAAGAAGAAGCATTTAGAAATATATACATATACATATAAATTATGAAGAGTTCAGGTACATTCAATTCAATTCAATTCAATTTTGCTTTATTGGCATGACTGTAGAAAAATATTGCCAAAGCATCATACATATAACATAACAATCAGCCCCATACATTTTGTTAAAGAATTAGAGCGTAAAGTAATCAAAGTATCTGTGTTTGTGTTAAAAAAAGATATATATATATATATATATATATATATATATATATATATATATATATATATATATATATATATATATTAAAAAAATAAAATAAAACAGTGTGTGTGTTAAAAATACTAAAAATAGAATAAACAAAACAGTAGGTGTGCGTGTGTTTGTTTAAAAAGTATTAAAAATAAATTAATACATACAGGAGACATCATACTTGTAAGAAATACATTAATAAACACCTGATATATGTTAGCTGTAGTTGTATGCCTTCTTACAACTACATTATTGTGTTATAAAACATTGTATTTAGAGTTTATTTACTGCTTTTAAGTGTTAGACAGGAGAGTTCAAATAAAGTGCTAACAAAATGTTGTTATTCGGAATTTGTGTCACATGTGACTAAGAAACAGAATTGATTCTGGATCGACTAAATCTGGCTGATTTGCTTAATAAGATCAATATACAGTACGTACATGCCTATACCCGTCCAGTGTGATGGACACGACAGCTGTGATCCACTGTTGGCTTGTTTTGAAAGGGAGTAACATGTCCTGCTGTCTTATATAAAAACACATGAACATTGCGTTTTTAGCTGTATAGCTAAAGAAAGAATCTACAGCTATGCTAGTGGGTCTGTGAGGCTGTACTTTAACACAGCGGTGCCTAAGTACAGCATCATAATGATAATGATGCCAACATATGGTTTGAGGGTATAATTTAGTAAATACCACTTAAGTGGAGTCTTAGGCAAGTCTGTAGTGATCTGTAGCTGGCAAATACCGTCCCTACAGTGAAGCATGGTGGTGTTAGCACCAGGCTATGTTGCTGCTTGCCAGACTAGTAAATGCAGCTAAATACAGAGAGGTCCTCAAAGAAAACTTTTGCTCCAGAGTGCACACGGCCTCCGACTGGGGTTCATCTTTCAGCAACCTGAAGCATATCCAATGGTGCAGTGGCTTTGGGTTGAGGCTGCATTCATTTTCTTGCACATCAGCCCTGTGTCTTTTCTTGACACAGGGCTGATGTGCAAGAAAATGTGGGCTCTGCCCCTCAAAAAGTGCAGGATCGCTACGCTACGTCCTCCAGTAAGCCGCTGCTGTGGCCAATCACATACATGTAAGTACACATTCCTGGTAGAATTTGTAACGTCAACGGTGTATTTCTGCTGTTAACCTCATGACTGTGGTGATGAAAGATAAAATGATTGTCAGTCATGGTTACAAATGTGGATCAGGTGGGGTCCCATTTTACTGACACTGGGTCAGTGTGCCAAAATATCTAATACCTGAGTGGATCCAAATGGATCCAAGTGTACTCTGTAACAGCTCTGATCAAGTGCTGCGTCATAATCACAGATTGAGAAAATATTTTAGGAAAGCAGTTGCCAGTTTTTTCTGTTAATTTGTTATTACATGACTAAATACTTTTTGGAATTTTATTTACAGATATTGACTAGGTTAGAAAATGATTCTTTTCTGTTCGTCTATAGTACAGTTGAGTGTTTTATTGTTAATGCAAGAGTTGAAAATAGGACTTTCACTTCTATAGATGCTTGCTTATTGATAGTTGCTGGTGTTCTCTCTTAGGGTCTGTCTGGGTAAACCACATTCTGGATTGGGTCTAATTATCCTCTGGTCTAAGCCGGTCTGACTAATTCTAAAAACATGTGATTGCTATGTCATTATGGGTTGTAATATGTAGAATGAATTGCAGAAAAAGTACATTTAATCAATTTAAAATGAAATCTATAACATAATGAAGTGCGGAATAATTTCCAAAGCCACTGTAAGTATTATAATACACATGTTAAACACTGTGAGTTGTTTCTTTATTCAGTATAACGCAGTATAATGTGTTGATGTAGTCAGGGGGAACCCCCTTAATAGTCTCCCCCCTAACACACACACACACACATACACACACGCACACGCATGCATGCACGCACACACACACACACACACACACACACACTCTCCAGGAAGTACACTTGAAATAAAGTGAACACAATGCAGGACAAAATTAATGAGAATAGGGAAGGTGTGTGTCTGTGTGTGTGCGGGATAGAGGGTGGTGATCCCATTTGCATGTAAATAGCCAAACGCACTAGTTCTCCGCTGCAGGGTTGACAAAGAGCATTCTGGGATTGCCTGGGCTTGTTTGTCATCCATCAGTGGAGAGGAGGAGAGTGGTCAGTGTGGTCAACAGAAACAACACGAGAGAGAAAATGGACAAGGACAGAAGAGAGTGTGTGTTGCCAAATGGATTCTCCATCTTAAACAACAAAACATCAAGGACAGAGGACGGACAGTGAACTCACTTTCACTTCCTGGCCTCTGTTTATACACCTCTCTCTCTCTTTCTTGCTCTTAATTCAAATTCTTTCCTTGACCCTTTGCCCTTCTTCCCCTCACCTCATTTTTCTCGTCTATGTCCCTCACTCACTCACTCACTCACTCACTCACTCACTCACTCACTCACTCACTCACTCACTCACTCACTCACCTCACTCACTTGCTTTCTTGCTCCGTCACTCACTCTCTCGCCCACTCCGTGTCTTCCCACCATCCCGTCTCTATCTTCCCCATCTTTCTACGTACTTTGCCTTCCATCCTATGCTATTTCCCATAACTCTGTTTTACCCCCCCTCCCTCCCACGCTCCCCTCCTCCTTCTTCAATTTCCCTGGTGGACTCTTACAGTAAACTGCCTGCGTAATTTAAATGCAGTGCCTTCCTTTTCAAATGGATGGTGTGCTGGACAGGAGGAGGGATTGGGGGAAAAAGGGGAACAGGGGGAGGGGGGAGCAATGAATCCTATTATCACATATATCTAAAAGGCTTAGAGCACAGGCTTTATGCATAGAGGCCTCAATAAGCCGACATGGATCATGTTGTCAAACCTACAGAAGCCTTTTGAGGGTCTTATGTGGTTGTGAAAAGTTTGTTTGTTCTTACTTTTGTGTTGCATGCATTTGTTTATGTGTTATAAAAATGTGTTACTATGAACAAATCTTTAACGCTGAACCTTCATACATATTGAACTGCATTTGACTGGTGATGTGTTCACCTACTGTTGTACGTAATAAACTGCAGCTGAAACAGTGATGCGTTCACTCACACTGTGGAGGCGTAGCGTGAGCACTAGCTTCAGGCTCTGTCTGACTGCAGACAGGATGCATTCAGGAACAGTATTGACGCGTAGGACAACCGCGATTTGGCAGGACTCAGAGCCCAACACACAATCACTGTACACTGTTACATGGGTTACAAAATGACTGGATGCGTTTGACGATAGCAGGATGAAATCGAGCGTTATCGACCTGGTTAGACAGATCATTGATTAAAGCACAACTCGTAGGTTGGTCAGATATTTAGTAGTATAGGACAAAAGCGAAATAACTACATATGTTACTGACTATGAATCTTTGAACTGAACTAAACGAAACTATTCAAATGAGCAAAGTGATTTGTATTTTACACCTCTAATGTGAACAGAAGTATTTGTTTGCATTTGTTTGTGTGACAGTTTTCACCAAAGTGCTTGCTTGTGCTGCTGTCGCCAGCAGTCCACAGCATGATTAAGCACTTCTTTTCCTGCTCTTAAAGACATTATTAATGGCACTTTGTGTGTGTGTATGTGTGTGTGTGTGTGTGTGTCTTGAAGTCAGCGACCCCTCTTCCATTATTGATCTGGAGTCCCTCATCTTGTCTCTCTGCATCTGCTTCTCTTGGCATCTGTTTTCCCTTTGATGTAAACACTGCCCGTCAATAACATACATCTAGCAAATGAAGAGGACTTTGTCATTTACTGTAAATAACTGGATTATTTTGTTTTTTTCTCTCTCAGAAGTGCATTAGCTGCTGTTGCATCAGTCTTTTGTTGTTTTGATCACCCCGTTATCACTGCATTGTATTAGCGCAGGATTATTCATTTCCTTCTCAAAGTGTGATTCTCTCCCTTAAGGACTAATTAGCCTTGTTGTAACTGCAGGGCCAGACAGGCATAGCCAGGGTTTACTCATTATTTATGCCACTAACTTTTCCTGCAAAACAATGTTTCTGCCTTGCCATATCTTTTTTGCCAAAGGAAATGATTTATCAGTTGGACTGTGGTTTCAAATGAGTAAACTCTTGTTCTGTACTAGTGCAGGTGTAAACACAATCATCTACAAGTTGCAGGGAGAAAATCATCTGGCAGGAGACTTTCAAGGCTGTCTAGACTAACATAAAAGGCTTTTGGGGATCAACTTCTTTTCACATGTGTAACATTACTGGCTTCATCTAGCAGAGCTGTCCGTCACGGAAATGTTTGTTATGGTTTTTATTCAGACATGACAGGACATCTACGGAAAGAGACACAATGCTTGTGCGACATTTGGCACCTGGTGTGCAAGAGGGAGCGCTAAGTTAAAAAGTATGAAGGAAGAAATTTGAAGGAAGGAAGAGATTTTAAAGCCTTAATTATTTACCATCGTGAGCGCTTTCTCAAGGGACCCTTCCTCAAAGTGAATCCACTAATAATACATGTGTAATCAATTTCACAAGTTGAATGTCTCTAGTAGTGCTATAAGTCAAAGTTTTTCTGACACAGAGGGTTGCACGTAAAGGCATGCAATGAAGCCAAGCAATCCTGCACATAGGCAGTGGAGAAGAAGCAAATATAGGTATAAACAATGCAGGATTGAATGTAAAAATTTGGCTTGGCAAATGAGGAGGGAGGCATTTTGATGAGAGACACTGAACGTGACCAGAAACTTTGTTTACCAGAAACTTCCATGGTGCACCTTTAAGTTGGGTTTCTCATTCCTAAAAACTAAAAATATATGTTTATGGAGGGAGACAGACAGTCTGTTTGGTTTTTTTCTTCCGAAAAAAACATCTCTTCAACAACTTTGAATTAGTGACTGCGCTTTTTTTTGTTGCTTATTAGTGTGATTTTATTTTCTTTGAACTAAGGATGGTAATTGAGCTGTAAACACCGTCGACAAATTATTATCACCTTAAAAGCTGTCATGGTGAACGTGCTAGCAAACTGCTGCTTATTTACACATTGAGCAAAAACGCATAAATATATTGTTGATAGGATTAAAAAATGAATTATAGTCTTTTTAAAATATTACAAACAAGACGTGCATTTAATCTTTCTCTTAAACCATGTGTTGCTGCAGTCTTTATGTTAATCTGACAGCAGTTTAGGACGTGTGTCAGGTGGGACATGATAAAATGTCACAGTTTTGACTTAGTAAGATTGTCTCTGTAACGTTTACATAAAAGTGTCTCAGGTCCTTATTCAGATGTGAGACCATCATGTTCAATTTCCATCATATTATCATAAAAAGGATCATTTTCTGACAGTGACTTAAACAATGGAAGTGCCAAATTTAGTTTTTAGGACTACTCATACTTCAATGGTTAAAAAACCCCAACTCATCTTTGACCTCTTCATGTGAACATAAACTCTAATTTAAAAGTATGTCAATTTAAAATGCCTCCTGATGGCATCGTTGCATGGACATATTGGACTGACGGCATGGGTTAACTCAGTTCTCCTCATGTGGTATGGGTAAGCCAAAGTTCCTGTAAGTGTGTGTGTGTGTGTGTGTTTGACTTCACCCCACAGTGCTATGTATAAGCCACAGTTGCCCCAACAAGCCATATGGTCCAGCCCTAATCTGAGCCTCATCCTGCTGATAGCACTGAGATTGACTTCTGTAATTAGATCTGATCTTGGGCTACTGGTCACATTGAGAGAAAACTGATTAGGCTAGAGGTATATTTGAAACACATTTTAGTCAGCCCTTTTGGATATTGGCAAGGCAAAAGCCAAAGTGTCCAAAAACATGTTTTCAATTTAGCACACGTAGTTTCAAGTGAAATTTGAAGACTCTGTCAAATTAGATTTTTTTTTCAGCAGCACCTTTTAAGGCGTCATTGTCAGGGAATAGTGATGGATCAGCTCCCACTCAGATCTAATATTCTAATGTGTTACTGCTCCATAGCAATAAACCTTTCCTCTCACATGTCATGACCGCAGAGTGATCTCTCCCTGCCCTACAGCCATCTTTTCATTGTATCACCACCTTGATTGTTCCTCCATTTTTACAACCTCTGCAGTGAATAGATAGGGTTATAGCTGTACTCTGGGGGGGCTCTTCCCTCTCTCTCTTTCTTTCTTTTTCTATTTCTCTGCTTAATGTTCTTTCTGTCTGTCTCTCTACAGCTCATCTCTGCTGCCACTCTGCTTTCTACATCTGCCCCCAATCTTTTGCTCTCCACCCCCACCCGTCTCTTCTCAGTATTTCTTCCAGAAGGGAAGTGCCTTTCTAATTACTCTAACCTTATTGTTGTAAACTTTAGCCGCTGCTTCTCTGAGGGGGGTCTGTTGTCCCTGGATAGAGTGGCTTTCAGGGGCCAAAATGGCTTTTACCTCTGTGTGTGTGTCACTGCCACAGATTGATCAGATAGCACACAGTCTACTTGGCAATCTCTACACAGGACAGGCGCACAGGGAACAAGGGGAAGTGGAGGGGTGGCCGGGCTTCGAATTGAATGAAGAGGAGAAAGATGGTGTGTGTGTTGGGGGGTAAAGGCGGGGGTGTCAGCGCTTATCTCCCCTGCCTGCTTCTCTTTCTCTGTCCCCCAGGGGTGGGTGAGGATAGTGATTGCGCGCGTATGTGTGTGTGTGTGTGTGTGTTCAGAGGTATGATATGTTGCTGTCCATGTCAAAAGTCACTCCATCCCCGGGGGGCTTCCTCAAAGCAGTCCCCTGCGTCCTTCTGGAAGTTTTAAGAGTGCGGCGGTGCGTGCATATGTGCATTGTTTGAAGTCAATTCTTGGTTTGTCCCTGTGTTTGAGAGATAACGACCCCTGGGCCGTAAAAACCACAGCAAGACAACAAAAAAACTTTGCTTCTCATTTTTCAGAGCTGGCCCTAACAAGAGTAGACCCTCAGAGAGTTGTGGGTTTTGCCACTCGTTTTTATTGTGTTTTAGGGCTGTGCGAATGTCCCTCTCTCAATCTCTGGGGTTTTGTCCAGAAAGACATCACTGATTCTCTAATACAATCAGCAGAACCACAGCTGCACCACCACGATGGCTAATTGCATCATGGAGTCAGTGATAAAGTCTGGAGTGGCCTGCTGTTCCTTTCTGGGAAGACGAGGCACTTTTTTGTGGCCTTTTAGCTTTTTTTCTTTTTGATGGGAAACACATTTATGGATTTACAGTCAACATGTAGGTCCAAGTCAGGTTTGTAAAGATTAAAGGATGTTGTTTCACTGAAATACAGATTGTCAAATTGTCTGCTTGTGTCATCCAAATGAGTGTCAAAAACTGTTCAGGTACAATAAAGACATTTATTCTACAAGATTATTACAGTTTGTCTCACTTGCAAAGGGTAGCATGGGTGTTTTCCCATGTTTTGTGTCTATGTGACTAATTGGGACAACATTTTTAAAATTGGTCTAGTATTGAGCGGTCACGCTACAGTCCGCAGCAGCATGACTGAGCTGCAAGGTAATCCTTTCAGGCAATTGTGCCCCTTCAAAGTATATCCAAGGTGGAAATTCCCTGACCCTTACCATCGTGGTGGTTATGATAACCAAGAAGATACCCCAGATTGCCACCTGAACCATGATGTTTCCCTAAACAATCTTTAACCATAGCATCGTTCCATCATAAACAGTATTTTTTGTGATGTCTTCCTGTTGATAGAGGTGTTGAATCAGGAAACACTCCCATTTGTCGCTCTGCAGGGCATGTTGCATTTTGTGCAACAGAGATATCTAAAATGACACGTCCTTTTGTCATTTTTTGAGTCAAGACAGACAGAGAACAGTGTCAGTGTGACAGAAGAAAATAAAATTGTGTTTCAGTATTTCATTTGTCAAACAAGAGGAAAGTCAGATATCCTCTACAAACAACTGAACTGTATCTGTCAAAATTCCTTGAACAAAACAAAAACAAAAAGTCAACATTCACAGGTTTCTCACTGTCTAATCCCTTCAAGCACCTCAGATAAATAGTCTGAGAAAATACTGATAATAAAGCTGTCATAACATTGTACAGTGAAGACAAATGTCTCCATACAACAAAATCATGTAATTTACAGACTGTGGTAGAAATGTCCCTGTCTGGCCACATAATTTGTCTATTTCAAATCTGATATTTGCCCTTAGAATAAACAACTACAACATGTGATGTTCTCACAGGCAGGATGCTTTGAGTGTCACATCTTCCCCTCTGTATGTCCATCACTAATTCGTGCTCTCAAATTAAAAGACCACGCTCTTGAATGAAGATACAAAAATAATCCCATATATTCAGTAACTGTGGTACCAATGGAAAAGTCGGTGTGACCCGCCTGTCATGTAAATATGATGCATGAGTTACTCCTAAACTAAAGTTGACAACATGTGATCATTTGCACTAATTTAATTTTACATAAGATTCACATGTTGTCAATTCCTTTTATGACAATTCCAGGTTGCCGAAATGCAGCAAACCTTTCTGCTTTAAAAGGTTATGACATGAGAGGATTTGCACACTGAGCGTGTTGATGTGACGCAGTGAAAGCAGTATTTTTATCTCCAACAGCAAGTTAGTCCTGGAGGTAGTATTCGGATCATTTACTTAAAACTTAAAAGTAGGAAGACCACACTGTCCACACTTTGATGTGTAAAACTTTTGGAGTTCCCCTGTATGTAAGTGCATAAGTAATATTAGCTAAATGTACTTTAAGTATCAAAATTAAAAGTACCGTACTTGAGTAAATGTACTTAGTGTCCACCAATGAGTAAAGCTACATTAAGCTATACTGCAGGGCCAACTAGTTACCACAACTTAGGGCATTTGATAGCTGGGTTTCTGACTTAGATGAGAGCAAGGGGCACTTTGGGAACTGGTAATTAGATTTTTTACAAATTAAATATTGCAGTAGATAACTTTCAACATACATATAATTTGAAGACACACCTTATTTCCTCTTTTCTGAAACCAATAACAACAACCCTGTGTTTAGGTTGAGCACTTGCATTTTCGACAGGATTCCATAAATTACGAAGTATATAATGAATATAAAATACTCTACTTACTGAAAAATGAAATAATGATAGAGACAAGTGATATTCCATCCTGAGCTGATTTTCCTCCCAGTAAGTGGAGGCTGGCAGGCAGGATCAAATCAGGAGATGTATTGATTTGGTCAGAAGGGACAGGATCTAGTCTCTCTCTAATCGGTGAGAAAGGAGAAGCTCTTTGGGCTATAGCATTTCTAATGGGGAGTAGGGCCAATCGAACAGGGCACAGCCTCATATGAAATTCCTCTTAATCTTTATGAATTATGAATTGAATTCTGTTGGAAAAAAATTGCATTTGCATAACCCCTCTGACCAGTGTTACATGTTTTATGTGTGCTCTGTTTTTTTTTTCCCTCTCTCTTTCTTCACCACATTTTACAACAGAAATCATTTTTCAAGCGTTAATTTACTGTACATTTCTCTCCTTATGCATACATAATCAATACAATGCATACTAGAGTGGTTATTGAGTTTGTATAGAAATATATATTTATAATATATGCACCACAGTGGATACAAAAATGTACATGCATGATTGATATACACATTTATATATATATATGTACTGTGTAGAAAATGTTCTCTATGTAAATTATATATGTTGTTATATAGAGTGTACACATGCAGTATGTATGTGCATGGGTGTCTTCCATTATAATTGCTCATCCCTGTTGAATCATGAAAGTAGGCAGGGGGAACGGAAGCCTTCTCCCTTTGGGCAGTATTTATGGCAGCGCGTGTAAAGGTATTTCCAGACACAAAAAAAGGTGCTTTAAATTTCAAATGGGATTCTAGAGTGGCGTTGAAAAGGAGAAGAAGCAAATCTGTAGAGGGCTTCACTCCACTCTCCACCCCCTCCTCCTCCATCTCTTCTCCCTCTCTCTTGTCAACCTTTTCAAAAAGCATCTATATTCTCACACCGGGCTGTAGGGGCATGTTGTCATGTTGCTGTGCTACCTGAATGTCAAGCAGAATATCAGAGTTATGGCAGAGTGTGAATGTACAATAAAGATGGAGCTTCTTGTAAACAGAGAAAGAAAAAAGTACACGGAAGCAAAGAAAGTCCATAACAATTAACAACTGTGAAACTCATTGTGAAATCTGACCACTGCTGTATACTTAATGTTACAAATGAAATACCACTGAATTCATAACATTGAAATATTTCACTTTAAAATACTGTAGCATCAATGTTTTTTTCAATTGTTGCGGTTCGAAAAAAAATCAGTTAACAAGGTTTCCATTCACTCTTCTGACCTTTTCTGTTTTGGATCATGTGACTGACATGATGTAACCTGATAGGGGAGAGGTTGGATCAATTCCTTGAGGCTTAGTTGATTATCCTTGTTTGCCTGAATGTGACATTTTTCATTTAGTATCTGAATGTAGTTTTTTCTTACATCACTAGAACCTCTATATTAGAACTTGAATAAAGTTTTTTTTAATATTGGACACGTGGCTTTGTTAACCCTGAAAAAATAATACCTTCCTGAAAATATGCATTCAAACTACATAAAGTCAGGCAGATGGAAGAGAAATACACTCACTGTCCACTTTACTGGGTACACCTGTCCATTCAAACACGACACAACAGTTGTGCCATAAAGTCTATGATGCCTAAAATGTTTGACATTGTCATAGAGGTGTTAATTCAGTTATAAACATTTTGACCCACTTGTGAGCATGTAAAGGGGATGCACAAAAAATTTGAAACACCTTTAAATATAATGTAGTCCAATACAAGCTGGCTTTAACTATGATCTCAGTAATAAACATGTAATTGATTTTACACATTTCAGACAATGTCACCAAAAACATTTTACACTTCTTAAAGTAGACTTTACAGAGCTTTTGTACTGAATCGAAATAGATTGTAAAGGCGTACCTAATAAAGTGGCCACTGAGTGTGTTTCAATGCAATACATTCAGTAGTGTTTAAATTTCAAAATTAATCAGAATTCACATTGTTATAACATTTCTTAGCTTCCATAAAAATATAGGAATTGAGAACTGAAAGGTGGTGCTGCTGCTCTGTTTAGATGCATTCACACTAACAAGACAAAAACATTGCATCCAGAAGTGTGCAGAGCCAGCGATAGTAGTTAAATATGTTCAAATTACATTCCAGCTTTTCATCAAAATACCTTATAACTGGAGGTAATTTGATGATGATGAGGATAATCATTACGCTGACATTAATGCTTATGATTATTACCATTACTGTTATTTATTTCTTTGATCCAATTCCCTTTAAGTCCAGTGTGCTCCTTGCCATACACGCCAACACAGCTCCTATAACATTTCATTTGGATTAATTGAAAACATTACCATAACCCTTGGCCATTACAGTTATTACGTGGTGAAATGGTCCTCAGAGAGGTTTGGGGCTTGAAAACTCTCCTAACCCACCGTAACACCACCCAACGTCCTCTTTCACCCCTCTCCTCCTAATCGCCTTTCCCCTCTCTAAACCTCCCCCCACCTCCTCATCCTGCCTCCATCACTGCCCAGGCTGGCCTGTAGAGCAGAGCAGAGGTATTGCTAACAGAGGTGGGTTAGGAAGATGTCAAAATGTAGGACATGAACACGCTAGATGACAACATGGCTTGAAAGATTTACCAATGGAGGTACAGACTTATGGAGCTAGACTGGGTTGATGGAGGATTGACAGTTAAAATGACAGAGTGGGAGATGGAGGAGATATTGGTGTGGGGGTTGGCTGTGGAGTCAGTGATGGAGTGGTGGGATGAGAGGGCTGCTGTTGATTTCTGTGGACGTCTGGAGCGCCGCTGGTTGGCGATATTTGTGAGGGGAAGAGGAGAGCTATTGGACCACATGTCATGTGGTGAATATAGGCGTCCTTCCAAACACACACATTTATAGAGAGGCAGATTTATAGAGACACTTGACACCATCGTGGCTTTAAGATGGCTTCCTTTGTCACACGTACCTGGAGGAAGCAGCATGAATTGGATCATGATGATATACTCCACTGGAGTATTGCCCTAAATCCCTAAAGTAAAGTGTAGAAACCTGCAAAATGGATTCATGACACCATTTTTCACACCCATGCTTCCCGCAGTTACATAAGCACATACAGTGCTGCACAGCACTATAGGCTCCTGTAGCTGTGTTAAATTGGATGGTTAGAGTAATGGATTGAAAACTGATTCTGCTGTGTGAGCCTGTAACATCTCCCTCTCACCCCAGACTAATTATCAACTTCTATTTCACTTCATGGAAGAAATTAGAAATTTGTTTTCGATCATGTCTCGGCCATCACAATGTTGTGTTTTTTTTGGGTGGGGGGTGGGGATGTTTTTCTGTGGCATCAAGGATCTCAATCTCATTTTCTGCTCTGAATTACTGTCTAATGAATGTAAGGTTTTGGATTTGGAGACAGGCAGACTAGCTAATGGGTTTGTTAGTTTGTTGAGTAGCATGCCACACTCATTATTGCTTTCAATGCTGTGATTAACTTGATTTGCAGGGGCAAATCCATCAGAGAGAAGATGATGTGCTCACATATATAAATGCACGCATGCCCCTAATGTAATAATCCGATTTAATAAGTTATTAATATAGTTTGGTGCTCAGTTGGAAATAGAAAAGTGGACGTCTGAAAACACTAAAGCAACCGATGATCATGTTCTGATTGATTTAATTTCATCTAGTAAAGGAACATGATGTTACAACAGTGACTAACAGGATAAGAAATTCACTCAGGGGCACCTCTGGTAAAAAAAATTGTTATATTATTGCCTTGCTCTTCCCTTTTAAAAGCCTTCATACGATTTCTCATTATTTTTTGGGCATTTTTGCTTTACTAGACTGCTTATAAAAGAGGAAGGTAGGAAAGAGGAAGACTGAAAAAAAGGATGTGCAGGATTTCAGCTCACATAGCCTACTGAGCCTCAAGGACATCCCATATTGTATTATTATTCTAGGACACAAGTTTTTCTCACAGAGTTGAAAGTGATAATGTCACATAACAAAAGCCCTTTAGAGACCTGTGAAGCATGGAGCAACAATAAGTCTATTCTGGGATGGTGCTTTGTGGGTGTAGAGAAACATCTGAAATGAGTAAGATATGAATAAAAGAGAGGATGAAGTCATTCAAGAGTGTTCTGCCGAGAACGAGATAGCACAATCACAATCGCGAGTGTTCTTGTTTGGGAAAGACAGCGATGCTACTTTAACCAGCACACAGTAAGTGACCATGATGGAGGCAGCAGCTTTACATTGACAGTTAGCTGCTGAGATGAAAGGATGATGTGGGTTTTCACTCATCTCCTTCATCTTCAGATATATGTCTGAGGGAGGTCCCTAAACGTTGCCTTAATGGTGTCACCCTGGCGATTATCAAGCGTTCCCGCGTCGTCGTCAAGCTCGAGGCTGTCACCAGAAATGTCAGATGCGTCCCGTGTTACTAGTCATCAGGAGAGTTACGGCGGAGAGGACAGCTGTGGAGTGCTGTCTTTAAGGTTAGCCATCTGGACACATACCAAGTCGCTCTGCCTGCTCATTCATTAATGTGTGTGGGAAACAGCTTACCAGCACAATCAGATGAGACCAACTGACTCAACTGACACACAAGCATCAATCAGAAAGCAGCTACATTATACTTGGAAATATAACGTTACTGTATGTAAGTCCTTGTGCATTTACCTCAGAGATTATTAAATATTTTCAGCTGGGAAGCCAAAAGGAAATTTTCTTGGCTTTCATCCTGGGCTCATTAAAGAGTACTCTTGCCTTGTCCTCGCCCACCAGGAAAGAGCTGTGTCTCATTTTGGGTCTAAGAATTTTTGAAATGTATTAGATTTTTTAGGAGCGCCTGTTAACATCAGACGAAAGTCAGCAGTTTTTTCTGTTGATGAGTGGGCATTAATGCTTCAACCCATGGATGCGATAAAGTTACTGGGTGAGGTGGAAAGTTACTTGAATGTGGTGTTCCAAAAATGTGCCTCGTTCAGTCGCTCACTGGGTGCACATGCGGAAAAGCTTCATTAAGCTTCAGTGTTTTTGGACGCATGGCACAGTCCTTCTCTGGATGAGCCGATCAGCTGCCTGCACACATGAATGACACTACAATAAACTAATACAGCTCTTAAGATTATGATAATACAAATTAGGAGAGTTTGGAGGGTGTCATCTTTTGTGTTCTCCTTGTGACATAAAAAATCGGAAACCAAAAGGAAAAATAATTGTATTTTACATTTTATGTTTCTATGTTTGTATTAACCAGTCAGAATGCTAGCTGCCAGATATCAGGAGCCACAGACTCTGCACAACAACCCAGAGTTTAGCTTTCCTGCTGAAGTCTTGCTGTCAGTGAAACACGGACATCGACACGCCCCTCCGGAGGTGGAAAGTAGTAGTTCTGATATTTCTCCAAACATCTCTATTCTTCTATTTAAAAATAAAAGATGAATGCATTTAAAAACAGCTCTTGCACAGCCATTTAAGTTGAGCTTCCATGACTTATTGAACAGAACACATGGCAGATACTGCCACTATCTGTACTAGAAACACAGCCAAGCTGCAACAGTGTGCGTGTGCTGAGTTACCTGCAGCGAACAGAGTCATTTATGATGCCTGGACATGCTGATAAATAACACAGGACCATCTCCTGTTGGCCACTCAACTCAGCCCCCACAGCCTTAACACCTGCCTGCCAGGAAGTACATGAAGGTCACAGGGAGGGTATTGTGGAAGGGTGTGTGTGTGTGTGTGTGTGTGTGCGGCGTTTGTCTCTATCTGTTGAAAGGATTTGGTTATGATTCAAACACACGTGCCCAAAGAAACACACCGACACTCCCTATAAATGTAAGTTTCATGGGTAAAGTCTGGAGCGTCTCTTCTCACCTGTCACCTCTCATTAGACTGCAGTATGGCGACTGACCTTGTTCGTCTTTCCTAGGGCCGCTGTGCTGCTGCTGCAGTGTGTGTGTGTGTGTGTTCATTCAGGGGCCGGGGCCGCCTCACCGTAATGATGTGGCTGTGAAATCGGGCCGGAGCCCAGCGCCGTCTCTCATTACGCCCCTCCAAATTCATTTGCTACGTCGGTTCTGCCTGCTCATGCATGCACCGCACGCCACCCAGCCCATGTGGCTTTACTTGTACCTGCTGTTAGTCTACATCTAATGCATAAGCCAAAACGGTTAGTCTGACACCGATAAGAACAGAAATACACATGTTAAATCACACTTGGATCTGATCACACTGAGCATTATTTAATTCAGATCTTTACAGACAGCTCATGCTCATCTCATGCACATCCATTTTACATGCGTAGCTTTAAGTAGGGATATACCTAGTAAATGGACCCATTACGTGGGGTGAATGTGGAGTTTCCATGTTTGTGTGTTTCCGGTAAAAAGTGGGCTATGAAGTCTTATGTAACAGACTATTCCTTGTGCAAAACTAACTTAGCAGGCTGCTGGCATTAACTTCATATTTAGCGTGAGACACGAGAGTGGTGTCAGTCTCCTCATCTAACTCTTAAACACATATTTCCTAAAATGTCGAACTTTTCCTTAAATACAGTAAAATATTAAATCAGGTCACAGATTTAAATTAACAAAATAAAATCTGAAATATCACTTCTATTCAAATCTGAAATATCACTTCTTCAAATCTAAAAAAGACTCACATGATACAAGAAGTTACTGTGTATAAGCAAATACATGTGATAACCAATAGGCTCAAGTGTGCCTATTGGTTATCATCTCTACCATTGTTTGAACCGAACCTACAGCCTTGTATGAAACCGTATTGTAATCTGAGGACAGGCCATGTCAACTAATCTTAGCTGACTGGTTGTAGCTTTAATTCTCCTCCGTCATATATTGCAGGCCTCAACAGTAAATGATAAAGGTGTAAAAACGGTAGCAGGGCAGAGGCAGTGTCCTTGTCCAGATGGGGGGATGGGACTGACAGACATCCGCATCAAGCATCTCCCCTCATGACCTTGACAGGCGTGGTGTTATAGTGTGGTAGTTACAGCATGTAGTCTTTGGACAGCAAAGGAAACTGTTCTGTCCTCTGACTGCACAGACAGAGACAGCAGGAGTCTGGACTGAATCTGTACTTGCATCTCAGATACAGAGCTTCCCGTAGTGTGTCACCAATCACCTTTACTCTTTAGAATAAGCCTGCATTAAAAATGTTGCAGGAATCTGACGTGTGTATGGCTGACATATAGTGCATTGTGCAAATGTCATAGGTTCTGTCTCTCTACGTGTTATCTGATCCACGGCTATCTTGTGCGTGTGTGTGTGTGTGTGTGTACGTTGCGTCTGCCATTGCAGCAAACAGATGGTATCATAATGACATCATTGCACACTGGGGTTATGTTCTCCGAGGCTCGGAGCAGGAGGAAGAAATTAGGAGGAGGCATCAGATGAGTGTTTGTCAATTAATCTGAAAGAGACACCAAAAAATAAAAACCCAGAGAGCTTTTCAAAACATTTAGCTTCAGTTTGCCCTACTAAACGCCACCCTGCCTTTCACCTCGCCTGTTCGGCTGTTACAAATGTCAGCACTCCCAGTTAACTGGCCTTGAAATGATCTGCCCCCCTCTTTCTCTTTCTCCCTCTGTCATGTTCTCCTTCATTTGTTAAGGGTGCCCTGAGCACCTGAGTTTCTTTTTTGAGAGCATCTCTTTTCTCGTCCTTTTTTCTCCCTCTCTCATCTCACAGAGCAGGGAGAAACCTGTCACCACACAGCATTAGTATGCTCTTTTCATATTGGTGCCTCTTTTTTTCCCCCTGCCTTTTTTTCCTTTCTCTCACCCCCACCCCACCCCTCCTCCTCTTCCCTGCAAACATAAAAATAGTTTATGCCTCTGACAAGAAAATGCCTCTAATCCTGAGGTTTGTTGGAGAGCAAACAGACGCAATTGGCCACTTATTATTCTGTGTAGAATTTCCTATGTGGTGTTTGTGGTATCCATGGCAACAAAGTAGGGTGCACATATCCCCCCTGTCACCGAGCAGAATGGGAGGGGGAGAGGATGAAAAGAGGCGATAAAATAACACACTTACTGAAATGCACAGGGCAAGCTATAACCAGTTGGTTCAGTGGCTGGTGTGTGTTGGAAATGAGTGTGTGCGTCACTCTATATGATGGCGTTTGCGCACCTGCATATAGCTGTTAGCTTTCACACATTCAAATTTGCATTTCTCTGATTGCATACTTGTTTGTGTGTGTGTGTGTGTGTGTGTGTGTGTGTGCGCTTGTGAGAACTGGAGTTATTACAGAGAGAGTTGAAGAAAGAGAGACACAGGTGTACATTTGTGTCTTGATGCAAGTGCGTGGAGTTCAGGTGCCATTATAGCCTCAGCTTCTCTTCAGCTGAGTTGGATGGCCTACGGAGAGATTATCCTTGCCACAACGAGTCTTTTAACATGTGCACCTTCTTTTCATTGGCCCACACAGGCCCCGCCACTCCATCTAACACCATGGAAATCAATGAGAGCCAGTCGGAGTGGTGTGAAGATTGAGTGTCGGTCAAAATACTTTGCATGCTGAAAACTAAGAGGGAGCGGGAGGGGCGAGAGGGACATTCTTGAGTTGCTGGAGTGGATTTGCATTGTGATTTCATGTATGTGAATAGATGTACCACATTTCCTTCTGCCTGTGAGTGCAGATGTGTACACATTCAGATACATATTTAACTGACTTCTTCTCTTCTCCGATTTCCTGCCTCTGTTCTGCTCTTGCGTTTTCTCCTTTCAGTGCTTTGCCTGGTTCTCTTTCTCTTTTGTTCGTGCTTGATTGGATGATTTCCTTTTTAACCCAACTGTCACTTTGTTTTTTCATCTCACAGAAATTTGCTGTCAAGGGGGATAAAACAGGATTATAATTAAAAACACGGGCAACAAATACAATTTATTCTATTGTAAGCAATTCTATTCTATTCTCTTCCTGTTAATCTGTCTTTTCGGCACGTGCTTGATCAATAATCTGATGACAGTTGAAGGGCTGGTCTCTCGGGTGAGAGGTCACAGGGTTCAGGGGTCGTGGGGTGTGTGTGAGTGCCAAGTGTCCAGGCCGTGACCTCGTCCTGCTGGACGCTGACCTGGATTCACTACCTTCATTTGAAGCCTCTGCACAGACAGACCAAGGGTCATTAAATGGTGGATGGTGTGTGGGGTCACATAATCTGAGATTATTCTACTAGGTAGGAACAAGGCTCAATATCTGTGTGAACCGTTGTTACAGATTTGTTCTCAGTCCAAACAAATGTGTTTTGGCAGGAATGCTGCATTTTGTGTAAAATCTCATTAGCGACTTTTTCATTTCATTTCTTGGAGTTGTCACAGTTCCATCAATGTACTTTTTGCCAGAGTAGCAAACTTTACTCACCCCTTGAGGAACATTAAAAGCCATGAAAAGAAAGACATAATCCTGACCATGATAAGTTATCATCAAACATGGAAATGTGATACTGCAGGTCCAGAGGATCCCTGTAGAGCCAGTATACAAATGTAATATTTAAAATGCATGTTAAATAAACTGCATCAGATTTTCAGTTTCACAGATAAGTGGCACAAAGGGTAAAATATGCCTTGTTACTGTTTGTTTTCCAAACATCTCATCCCAGATGGGAATAGACTGAAGTCAGTGAAGAGAGGCTGGCGAGGGTGTGTGAGCAGGCAGTGGGTTTTTCTTCTTACGATGAATGGAGATTTGTTCCACTCATATTTATGAGTTATACTAACCTAACCTAATAACCTAATCTGTTCACTTTAGGGGAAAACCTACAGAATACACACCCAGATATTTATAGGTAAAGTTGGATCAAATATTAAAAAATATCAGAGATTCAGATTTTGGCTCCTTTCTGATCTCAGTGCTGTGATCAGACGGCACATCGCAAGCCTTTGAATCTGGAGTGTTGCATTGGAAAAAATCAGAAGCCACTGTTGTGTCGATGTTCCCAGGTGATTTCCCCAGCTGTGTCTCTTATCCAGTAGCGGCACAGCATGTTCCTTTCTGTTTCCTGCTCTTCTTTTTATCTGTCATCCTCTCAGCATTGTAATTGAAGATTAATAGAACCACGAGTCCTGCTTTGAGTGAATAGTAAATGGCTTAGATTATTCAGCACTGACTTGTAATGTCTTGTCAGTCTCAGTCCACTATCCATGTCAGCGCCACTGTAACCTGGGCCTGAGGTGAATGCAAAAGCCTTAACCCCTTGACGCCTGAATGTATTTATAATTAAATTTAGAATTCTATTAAAAAATGTATTATTTGTGTTTTTGCTTTCAAGCTGATGCTAAATTCAGTGGAGATTATTAATTTGTCTATAGCACATAAAATAGATGTAAATTTAGGTATGATGCAAATTAGCCACAACAGGCATAAACCAGTGCTTGCAAAAGCTTCCTACGTATCGATTGTATGCGCAAACTGGCAATGTGGGAATACATATGCTATCTCGGCTGCAGTCTGAACGGAAGCGGTGCCATGCGAATTCGGGACGATCGCCGTTAGGGGGTTACTAAAGACATATGACGAAATTCTATTTGTATTATTACCGATATCTGATCGTCCTCTGTGCCGTAAAGCTGCATTGTTATCCAGAAACTAACTGTCTGTGAGCCACAATGTTGCACTGTCCTTTACAACCGCAAACACAGACTGTAGATTTTTTTTTTTTGACTCAATCCCACATACACAATGCTGCTGGCCCAAACACTCACTAGAGCACAAAATGAGGAGTCATCAGCCGCTGAAAATGGTCCCCAACAAATGCACTATTTCCTCGTGTTTGTGTAATTCTTGATAAAACCTACAGTGACCAGCTGTTTAAGAAAGTACCGAGCACTTAAAAAAAATGGAATTATGTATTTGAGACACGTTTTTAAAGATTTTTGTGGTTATTAGGAGCCAGTGGTCTAAGGGCTGCCGCAGGCAGGGTAGAGGAGTGAGGAAGTATTGAGAGATGGACTAAAGGCCTGCTCACACCAGAAAGCATCACAGTAACATGTCTTCACATAATAAAGTCTAACAACTAGTTAGACCCTCTGCTTGTGACGCTAGTCAGTCACAATGGCTTTTCTTATCAGGAATGTGCATCATTTCATTCAATAAAGAGTTAGTGAAGTGGGAAAAGAAGCTTTCCAAGTTAGCAAGCTTGCTAAGAGTCATTAGTTCTGCCGCAAACCGGACACTAAAGGCGCTATATAGTTTTTCAATGAAATCACTTATCAATAGATCACTTTTTACGGCCTAATTTGTCAGCGGGCTGTGACCTCTCATAAAAAAATTAACCACACGCCTGATGTCTCTGTTGCTTGGAACAGCCACTGTTCTGCTTCATATGAGAAGGAATTGGGTCCGATTTCAGACCATAACAACCAGCACAACACAACACAAACTCAACATAAAGATAAAAAGACAACGATAAAGTTTTATGTGCTGAAGCCCATCAGGCCAAACAAGATTCAAATTGACTGGGTTAAAACACGTTCAACATCTGAAAGGCTTGAGTCAAGGAGAGAGCTTCGCTTTGTTTCGGAAGCAAGAAAACTGACACAGTTGGCTTTCACCCTTTTGGACAGGTAAACTAACATAACTGCAAAGCACGTGAAATATATTGTGGTGTTGTGCTTTAGTTGGCTCAAGTTAGATATCGTTAGCTTGCTGGCTAATGCGGACCGACTGCCAACGTTGTCCGGTGCAAAATTCTATAGTTGTGTCAGCAGTTAACACAATCCATATTACTACCTACACAGCACAGCTTCTTCACCGTCTGAATCGCTGTAAAGTTACGTAAATATACAATAATGCAACATAACTGTGCAGGACAACAACACAGACTCATTCACTATTGTAACATTACTTACTGCGGTCTGTTAGAAAGTGTGGCTACAATCTCTTTTATAATAGTCAGTCTAGCTCACTAATCGTTTTTGTTATCATACAATAAATTTAGCTGACATTGATGAACCTCCGATAAAAGTAAATAGTTATTGTAAAGCCAGACGAACTGACGACGACATATCATTTTGGCTAAATACAGTCAATGTCAATGTAGTCAATGATCGTGGTCCGCTGCTCATTAATCCAAAAACCCTGTCTTCATCTTCCAATGAGTGTATTTATGTCCGAGGTAACGCATGTTTTGACAATAAAGCAGGAAAAAAACAGCTAAAAATACAGAAGTTTAGCAAAGTTTGAAGGAGCGTACCTGCTGCTGCTTCTATAAGCTCGGAAGGTTACCATAGCAAAAGGAATTATGGCAAGATCATTTCAGTTAAATAATTTTGCTGCGATATCTCACTGTAAATGCTGGTGTAACAGGGCCTTGACAGATTATTGGTTTTGGTCTTTTAATGCAATTTGTGGACAAAGAAGAAAACACAGGCTTTATTCTTTAATTCTTCTCTCCATTGTGAAATGTGTTACATCACTTGCGCTGAGCTTTTCCTTTCCTCTGCGGCTCAATGTATGAGATGAATGACAAGGAAACAGCTGGCCTCATGTTCTAACCTTGAGCATTTTATTTTTCTATTCTTCACTCACAGATAATGATTACCTTTACTTCTTGACCTCTTTAAAAACACATCCAACTGATCCGGTTTAGTAATCTCACTGCAGCAGAATGTACCACAAAGAAAACAATGCAAACTCATTTTGACCCACCTGCAACTGCAACTGGAGGCCCCACAGCCTCATTTTCACCCCCGTCCTCCGCCCAAAACCACCCACTGATTAAAGCTTGCAAGTATCCTGCAACACAGGACAGGAATCAATAAGTGAATTAGACTCCACTTTCAGCTTCCTCTCCAGCCAGCAGGTCCCAAAACCAGCTGCCCGGGATAATGGGCCTGGACATGGGGGAGTGTGGGCAGTAAGTGCAGGAGGCTGGGGGACAAAGAGGCTTTAAAGTAGTGTGATATACTGCTGTGACACATTACTCAAACTACACACTGGTGTATATCCAAGAGTATGTGACTAGTACTCTAAAGCTCATGCATGTTTTTACATTCTCTTTAAAGTAGAGGAATATACTGCAGATACATGTTTAGCATCAGACTCTCAGCAGGGTGCTGCTTCTTCACCAGTGAGAGAACCACTTTATTTGATGTGGTCAATATTTTTATCTGTTGATTTTTAAGTATTCTAGTGACACCTTTGCAGCAAAGCACTTCATACTGCAGATCTTCCAAGTCCTTGGACTTTCTGACCTCTTTGCTGCCCCTTTTCTTCTGTTTACTCCAAACTATGTGAAAAAATGAAATGCATCCCTTAGTGTGTGTGTGTGGAATACTTTCCACAGTGCTCCAAGAGCCTTTTATTAGTTGCTTATTTATGTCCACGGATCTGTGGATATTGCGGTTATGTGGTTTGTGTGTTAATTTGTAAGCTACCGGTGTGCCCCAATGAGTGACTTATGTTAAAATCCTCTCAACACAACATACAATTTTAAGTTCATATGGTGGTTGACATGGTTTTAAAAAGAAGAAAAGAAAAGAAAATTTCAAAAGAACACTTGGTCTTTTTCAAGGTAAGTTATATACTACAATTATCAGCTTCATATATATAGTGACACCTCTTTAACATATGAATCACAAACTGTTACGTAATATATCAATAACCTATCCTAATAAATCTGAAAGTAATAGAATGGACAACAGTTGAATAAACAGAGACAGATAAAATAAAATAACATAAAATACAGACAACATTGTAAAAGTAGTCCAACTTCATCAAAATGGAATAAAAAACAAGTGTTCGGATCCATATACAGATTTTTTTTGTCTCTCCATAAAAACAGATAAATCAGACATATATCAAGTTTACATGAAGCCTCAGAACTAGAGATAGAGATAGTTTTTTATTCCACACATTCTTCTTCCTTGTCAAAACCTGGCTCCTACATCATCCACAATGCAACTTGAACTTGTGTTATGCTAATAGCGGCTAATGTAACCTGGAACCTGTAGCCTGCAGCAGAGATGAGCGGCGGGCTACAGAAGCCATGGTGAGCTCACTTTTTTCTAACTCCACACCAATGTATTTGTTTCCTTTTCAAACTTGTAGTCTTCTGCCCTGTTCGACGCTGACTCAAAGTGACATCGCTTGACGTTTATCAGACTTCACACAGCTCCCTCTGGAGACACTAAAGTCTATATATAACTTTTATTGACATTTGCATAGTACTCCCCAACATCCGTAAACACCATTACGATTCCCTGCTAAGTAGCAGAATATCTAAAGGGCTATCTCTTTCTGTTAGGGACATGACATGGTAATAAACCAAACAAAGGACTAAAAATAGCAAATAATAAGAAAACAAGTTTATATTTTGAATTTGTATATTAGAGATCTAGTGTGCGTCCTGCTAGTTCCTTTGTCTTCCTACTTAATCTCACATTTTTCACACATTTAAATATCAGGAAATTAAATATTTGTTGAGACAATGACTGGTCTCGACAGAGAGATCCTGAATCCTGCCCGTTCTCAGGCCCTCTCATATCGCCAGTTCCTCATTACTTTGTGTTTGTGCTAGTGCCATTTTCCTCCCTCTGTTTGGCAGCCTACTAGTTGTGTTTGTGCCACACTCTTAGCGGGGGTGTGATGTCATATCACAGTGCCATGTTCTGCCGCCACAACGGTGCATCTGCTGTTGATCTTGGTTTAACTAAGGAAAGCCACGCCAAGTCAGGCCTGAATTAACGGGATCATCACCATCAGTAATCAAGTGAACAGTACATTTGCACGCCAGTGTTGTCGGATTAAATCTCCTATCTGGTCATATTTTCAGCTTTACTTTGAGCTTGACCGCTGTGCATAATTAAACCTTTCATTGAGCTAATGCAGGTGTTTAAAGTCCTGATGAAGACCTACAGCGGTCATAACACAGTGGTTATTTTAAAGATTTAGCCACTATACCAAAGACTTGTTAATATTTCTTTGCTTGTCGTATTTTGGAGTGCCTGGATTGCCTTCCACTTTATGCTGTTGTTTCCCCGTTTTCCAACAGCACCTGACACATTTTTGAATATACAGAGCCACCAGTCATCTCCTTTTCTTAACCTAACCTTTCTCCACTCTCCATTTTGAATGGAGAGGGGGAGGATGCAACCCTTCACTACCAATACAGAGAGAGTCAGAAAAGTTAAAATGACAGATGAAAACTGGCCTTTTCTTCACACTTTATGGGTAAATTGCTGAATTTATTTGATGTTTTTTTTTTTACTGAGTGTATGAAAACATCAACCCATCTTCATACATTTACTCTGTAGCTCAGGGCCGGGCAGAGCACCGACACAGTCATTGGGTTGTGCGCGCACAGAGCGCAGCAGGCAGTGGAGAATGCATAGCGCACTTGCACTTCTGCTGTCTTTCATCCTGTCAGTCAGTTCATTCAGTCAATTTTTCATTCAATTCTGACTTCACAGTGATGAGATATAAAAGCTCCAGCGTGGCTGACATTTTGCAACATGCAAACTGCTGATGATATTCTTGTGATCCTCGAGCAACAAATGCAAAACATGGAGAGGAGGCTGTGAATAAACGTCCATCAGCCTGCAGCTTGAGAACAAGCTTGCTCTGTAGTGTGCTGGTAATATGTATATAATTATATATGAAGAGAAATTCTTGAAGGTGAACACTCAGTGGAAAAAATATTCTTACATCTCTCTCTTGTGACACCTGTCAGACTTCACTTTAACTAAATCTTCCTTATCTATAAACAATAATACACCGTTCAGACTGCTGGATTGTCTCACATTAAACAACCATTCACTAGTGAACCAGCTTCAGAGTACCAATACGTCCACAGCATATAGGTCACAGAGCTACATTGTTGTCGACAAACTATTAAAAACACATCAATGAGCCACACTCTTGCACTGACATGTTCCTTCATTGCCATGAACACACACTAGTTTATTTTGAGTCAATCACACATACATTCTCCTGCTGCTGTACACTCACTAGTATTTATTAATCTATGGTCTGAAAATAGCCCCCGACAAATGCACTATTTCCACTGTTTCCTCCTGTTTGGACAGAGTTTGTTAAAAACTACAGGGAAATTACCTTTCCATTTTAAAACATGAAACTATACTTTGTCACCTGTTTTTGAATCTTCAGTAGTAAACAATGGGCTCGGACAAGTTAGGGAAGTCAGAAAGCATTAAGAGACAGAGTTATTCTTTTGTTCGTTAGTTTTTAGTCTTTTCATGGGATTTGTTGACGACAAGAAAAATATTGAATATAGAACTGGCTGCACCAAATACAGAAAATCGAATGTGCAGTCCTTATAATGACAGCGGTCACATGAAAGTTGAGAGTAACAAGCGACTCTACGCTGAGCATTTCACAGACGGAGGCACTTTACTGCTTCAGCATCAGGTTGTGTGTGTGACCCTGAAACATGTTAGTATGCTGTAAAGCCAACATCACAGCCGTGCTTCTGCAAACCAGCAGGCCACTGAGGAGGACTTTGAGGGGGATAAGCAGCTTGTGTCTGAGAAAACCCGACTTATGTTTTCTGTGCGTTCCCTCTTCTGATCTACTCTTACAGGGTGGCCACAGATGAATTCACAGAGGCACATACAGCTTGTAATGTGAACACCTGGCCACACACAAACCTGATCTTTTTTAAATGATTTCATTCTTCACAAAGCCATTTTTCTTTCTAGTCATGCCTCTCTGCTCTGCCCTGTGTGGTTGTGTAAATGTTGGCATGCATCTTAAGTTTGCTCTTGACGTGTTTGCTATGAATTCATGCACACACAAGATTGTTACAACATGTCGGTTTAGCGTGCCCTTAGTATTGTGGTGATGACACAATGGCTAAGACTCATACCTTTGGTGTAAGAGACCCTGGTTCCACTCCCCATTGTGACACATCCACCATTGTGTCCCTGAGCAAGACACTTAACCCCTAATTGCTCCAGAGGTGTGCGACCTCTGACATATATAGGAATTGTAAGTCGCTTTGGATAAAAGCGTCGGCTGAATGAATTGAAGTAATGTAAAGTTTCTCAATAATTCTCTCACATAACTGTATTTGTCCATGTTAGTATTGTATGTACATCTTTGTGTGTTTGATCTTTTTTCATTTTCACCCTCTGTGAGTGGACATCAGTGCTGTGTGTTTGCATGTATGTTTATGATCTGTATAAGTTTGTGTGTTTAAAAATGCAGCAGACTCTTCATGCATGTTGTGAGCCGTGTGCATTTGTGTGCTCGCCCTGATCCATATCTGTATGTTGTGTTGTTGTTTATCTTTCTTGTTGATGGTTCAGAGGAGGATCCGGTGCTGCTGGCTGTTTCTCTGGCAGTCCTTCCACATGCAGCCGCCACCCCTATTAACACTTCCATTAATACTAGATCACAGATGGAAATCATCCTCTCACCCTGCAGATGCTTTTAGATTTTGATGAGTGTTTTTATCCAACTCCAAGGGAGAGAGGAATAGCAGAACAACTAGTTTTATTGATGGCAGGGAAAATCTGCTGCTGCTTTCTTTACAGTGCTGCTCTTCTCACTTTTTCCTCAGCACACATGTTTAGTTTGCAGTGAGGCTTCAGTGTAAAAGCTACTCAAGAGGAAAATAGGGTTGAAGAGAAAGAAAGAGGGCAGAAGAAAAGAACAGATGATGGTTGGGTTGACAATGAAGAAAATGCTGAGGGGGGATTCGGAGCAGAAAACAAGTATATTTGTCTCATTTGCATGCAGTCCTTTCAGCTCTTCAAACTTTCAATCTCTCCAGTTGCGATCCCCATGTGCGTACTTGACAGACAGGAGATGAGCTGCATGGAATACCAAGTGGCTCTGCATGTTCATAATAGCACGCAATGTATAGCTGGGTATATGCGCGCACGCACACACACACACACACAAACACGAGTGCCACACTCGCAAGCACTTACATGGATTCACACCTTTCCACGCACATACATCCTGATTCCATTACCTGACCGCTTGTCACTCACAAACACACATATTAACATTCATGCTCACACACACGTCCCCTCTCAGATAATCACTTGAATGCACAAACACACATACACGGATGCAAATTCCTCTTCAATGTCATGAAGGCATACAGATATCGCAAACATAAACTATTCAAACATGAGACAAAGCACTCTTATAAATACACAGAAGTCCATACTTGCAATAGGGGACACAAAGTGCTGCTGTGCTGCTGACGCGTTACTGTACTGGATGTTCAAACACATCCACACAAACAGAGACACACGTTGTGCTAAATGATTTGTTTCTTCCGCCTCTCATATGAATAATACAAGAATCCCAGGGGAACTTTTTGCTTCACATAAATAAGAATTTAGATAGAAAATTGCATTATTAATACGTGGCTTCTGGCTTGGCTTTCCCTGTAAAGAATTCATACAGGAATGGAAGCACAGACGAGTTGTGAGGAAGCTCGTCTCAGTGTTTTGGGGTGGGAGCCAGCGGTGGGTTGCACTGACTGATTTTGGAGAAACTGGTGATCTCAGCTCAAAAAAGTGTCATGGAGTTGAATTCTTGCTTTCACACAAGCTGAGTGATTACTTGGTTACACCGCATGTAGACTGTGGCTGCAGTGCACCACAATCCCCCAGTCAAAGTGTAAAAATGTCACTGACTCCCAGTTGAAAAGAGAGACAGCAAGTTGAGCAAGTTTATTTTTCAACTTTAAGAAGGCTCCTGTACTAAGTAGTTGACTGAAATGTTGGCTAATTGAATTTAAGCCATCTTCTTCTAAAATGTTTGTTAAAGTTATGTGTTTGTGTAGAAAAAAATCAATGCATACTTTGTTGGTCAAAAATGGTCAATACCAGTATCTGCCTAGCTCGGATTATATTTGAAATTTAAATATAAATAAATCTAAATTAAATTAAATTATTATTAGTTAAATTAGATTATATGTTGCCTGACATTACAGTGTTGATTAAAGTCCCTGGAAGTACGTTCTCTCACTTTGCAACATGTGAATTTGATCTACATGACATGACGATTATAGGACAAATTGCAGCTCAGGTGTAAAGAATCACAGTTTAAGTTAAGACATCTCTTTAATAAAAACATCCTTTAATTGGATACTGGTTGGTATGAAACATGTGACCTGTCCTACTTCGTTCTGACGCTTTTCAGTTCTTCCTTTCTTCCCATCTTTTGTTTCACGCTCTGAATGAGATCCGCTAAAGACAACCTTTCGTCATTTTGCTCTTCTTCAGGAGCCGCGCGCACATCTGCGTGGCCTTGGCCCTGTGGGGCCGCTATAAAGAATGTGTCAGAGAAGGAGACCATCTCCATTTATATGTCTCATGCGTGTGCTGCCACGCGTTTTTACGACTGACAGTTCCATTTAACCGTAAAACTGCTCTACCTTCATATGTGTTGAAACATACACATACTCAAACACACTGAAACACACATGTAGAAAGAGACGCATGCTGCCTACACATATGAACACGTGACATAGCTGCTTCTGACAAACGATGTCTGTAATAAAGTTCACCACAGCATGAAAAAGGAAAAGGAGGAATGGAAAGGCATTCTTTGTCGTTTGAATTTTTTTTTCTTGCATGTTTTGAGCACTTTGTGGAGATTACAGTTTTTGTTTTGATGCATTTTTAGAAACACAGTTCTTATTTGGAGGAGAAGTGACACAAACATCGAAACAGTTTACATTTGCAAAAACAGATCTTGTTGATGAAGAAAGTATCAAGGATATAGTTTTAGTTTATCGGCTAATCTTTTATCTTTAACTTCATGCAAATATATTTAAAGTTTTATGTAAACTTAAAATTTCATGTTTACATTTTCAGACTTTCAAACACGAGTTCTTTTGACATGAAATTATGAGTTGATTGAATGTAAGAATAAGTGTGTTCACTAAACTCATCAAATTAAACACAGACACTTATTAGCAGATTTCCCAGAATGCATTTCTTGAAAGTAACAACTCGCTAGAGATCTTTGCAGTTTGTGGAGAACATACATGATGGAAATCCTGTGTGTCTTTAATAGATCTTTCACAATTTCACAATTTTTCTGTCTTAAAACAACATTTAGGGGCCCATTCAAACAGTTTTAAATTGCTGTAGTCATGCCTTCCGGTCTTACTGGCCTTTCAAAGATCCCTTCCTAGCATGTGTGATTGGAGACAAAATCCACAGTCCTTGACACAAAAACACTGTAAGACTGGAACATAAAAACTTTTTAAGTGGGATGGCCGAAGTCTTTTATAAACTTTGGCTGAACTGTAGAAAGTGTTTCTGCACAGAAAGAGGACAGCAATTTTGTCCCCTTACACTAAACTGGCTTTAGGACGGCGTCTCTTTGCAGACAGAATGGACATTAGGATCAATCACAGTGACAAAAAGCAACAAATGCCAGTATTATGTTAAGATAGACTTGAAAATTAAACTAGACAAAAAATGTTATTTGGCAAAATTAAAAGCTGTTAATCCCTGTTTACAGTTTTTATGCCAAGCTAAGCTCCAAATCATATTTAGCCTACATACAGTACATGAGAGTGGTATGACTTTTTTCTCTCTGCAAAGAATTTATCAATGCAGTTTTCGAAAGTGTTGTAGTACTTCTTTGAAGCAGCAGGCCACTCAGCCTCCCTGAAATGTACCGCAAATCAAGTAATGGTATTTGTGGGTGGCATTGATGTCTTTCTGGGACACTGAGAAGATTTGTTTAATGTGTGTGCTTAAAGAAAGTCAATATATCAGATTTTATTTAAAAAATTAATAATAACGTAACTAATAAAAATTCCACAGGCTGGGCTCCTTTTCGTGACATAGCTATTGTGAAAGGACATATTGGCCCCCTAAATGTACCTTATAATTATTTAATAAATACTGGCTACTTAAAAAGTACTTTCAAACTTTCAGTGTAATTGAATTCAAGTTCCACCTTTAATACAAATGTGTTCCTCGTCCCTTATACCTGCCAGAGTACCCAGTGAGTATTTCATTGTTACCTTGTATGTATAAAATGTTAAAAACAATGTGCTGTGTGGGCTGTAATCTCAGAACTTCACCGGTGAAGTGTGTGTTTGTGTATACATGTGCATGCAATAGGTGTATAAGATATGTAAAAATATATATACTGTATCTGCAGTTCCACTGAGTGTGCGTTCAGACGGGGGGTTGTGCACTCAAACAGTAATGTGCTTTATTAAGAGACACAAAGCCCCCGGCAGGTGCTCCCTCCATGGCTTTGTCTCTCGTGCTCTCTGCTGTTTATTTGTTCAACTCGTAGAGAAGTCCCCTCTCTCTTAGCCCTCGGGGAAAACAAAGAGCAGACGCACAAAGACAGGGCTGCCCCTGCATCCTGGCAGCAACAAAGCCAAGCTACACATGTCAGGGATGGCATGGCATGGAATGGCAGGTGTTCCATGGACGGGAAAACTGGAAGCCAACTTTTTTTTTTTCTCTTGCAGTCGAAGGACGGAGGCAGTCGGTGCAGAGGTGTAACCATTAACTGGCAAAGAATGTGCAAGCATGTGCAGATGCATGCACACATAAGCTCTTTGGCACCTGCCAAGGTGAAAGGTCAAAACATTCTTATCATCTGTAGCCTGGGCTTGAAGTGTCAAACTGCTGAAAGTAAAATTTTGGACTTTAGTGAAAGGTAAAAGGAAAGACCTTTCACTTTTACTCCTTCTCTTAAATTAAAGAAAAAAAATGTTTATCAAATTTTTTAAATTGAGACACAGATGTGTCCTTAGTTGGATAAGAGTAGATAAAGGGCAGCAGTACAGAGACAGAGGTGAGCACGCATTTGGTTTTTGAATGATTGTACAAAATTTCATTGGTGAGGATAAATAATAAGTTAGCTGAACCAAAATTTCTTTCTTTCATTTTTTAAAGAATAAATCTGGTTGATAGCTGATTTTGTTCCATTTTCATTGTCTGCTTTCATCAGCATGGTACCTAAATTATTTCTCTCATGTACCAGCAGAATTTCTTTTCTGCTCCAGTTTGATTTAATTTTAGCTTCTATTTAATCCAATTTACTATTATTAATTTAAGCCCCCCACTACTTAAAAATGTGTATTTTTACATTACTTGTTTAAAGTTTTCACATTCATCTGTTTCTCTGTGTTTTCTTTAAATCTCAGTTGAACACCGGGACGTACCAGCAGGATTTATGTCATGTGTGATGTGGAAACCTCCAGTGCAAATTCAGTGAGAATGGATGTTTTGTGTTCAGCAGTTAAATATTTGAAACTGAAAATATTAACATACTCATAGACTGCGGATTTTTCATTGAGGGAGACAGAGCAGATGTCATTTTAAAAATTTTAATTGAGGTCATTGAACTTAACATATCATAAAAAACATATCATACATGTTCTGCACACAGTATTTATATATGCCTTACACATGTCTGGAGGAGATTTTCATACAGTCTTAATAGCTATACTGTATTAGATTGTTGTTGATGTTACATGTTAAGTGCTGCTGGAGATTTTTTCGCACAAATAGCCTGATGATTATTAAGATTAGAATTACATATGTTGTTTTTTTGGAAAGAAATATAAGAAAGGAATGAACAATGGGTCAGCTGTAGGGTAAATCCTTGTCTCTGATTGGCTATTACTGCCCTGAGCACATGTGATTAGTCATGTGATCACCTGGGAGTTCTTAAAGGTCAATCCTATACTTTGGTGTGAATAGGTGTGAGATGTGTCTTATCTTCTCTTTCAATGTTTTAAACTAACATATTGCAAATGTATAGAATCTTTTAACCATGACATAACCATGAAATATTAGTTAAATAGCTGATCTGTACTTTTTAATCTTGTTTGAACTGTAGAATTTGCTTTGTTACTAATACATCTCGGCTAATTAGGGAGTTTGACCACTTATGATTTAACACGTGGACCAGAATTATATTCCTGGCATTAGTGCCTTTGTCAATACGGACCAATACACCCAGGATCAATACTTTGTCAATATTTGTTTTTCTGGCTCTGCATATGTGTGTGTGTGTGTGTGTGTGTGCCTCTGTTTGTGTGTAGAGAGAGGGCTGCTTGCCAGCTGTGCAATCTGTTCAGTAATCTCAGGTCTGGTCGGTACACACACTCCACAATCTGCTCCGGTAAAACATTCGCCTACCCACCCACACACACACACCGCACACACACACACCCGCACACACACACACACACACACACACACACACACACACACACACACACACACACACACACACACACACACACACACACAGCCTGACCTGTGCACACACACACTATATATACACTTGTACATCTATCCTTGTGAGGACCATTGATTGACTACACTCATTAGTTCCAACCTTAATCCTTAATTCAAGGTTAAGGCCCCAAATTAATTTCTTAAAAAATGAAGATTGGACCAACTGACCTTCACTTTCCAAAATGTCAGATCTAAGTTTTAAAAGTAAAGTGTGTTTTAGATTGGAGTTCATAAACACACTCATAAACACAGACCTGTTTAAGAATTACATACAGGGCATCTGTGCAGCCTCTCCCTGAAAAGCTGAAATCCACTCAACATTATTTCTTCACATTGTCTTGTTGTGAGTGCTGTCTCTTTCAAAGTATACCTCAAGAATATTAAAATCACTGCTCGCCACGCACTGCTACTTCCCAGCAGCTAACCCACTCTCTTCCTGATTCACAATAACCCTTATCAGCCCAATTTCCCTTCTCTCTTCCCTTGCCCATTTTAACACGACGCCCTGTTTGTTGTTTAAATGGAAGGGAGAGAAAATTGGCCACTTTTGCCGTACAGAAACTCCCGCAGCTGTCGGTAATCGCTGTGTGTGTGTATGTGTGTGCGTGCTGCAGTAATGTGCAGTTACCACAGTAGGGGTGCGTGGGGCGGGGGCTTGGAGAGAGGGGTCATGGCGTGCGGCGGAGAAAGCGCTATTAGGAGAAAATGATAGGCCTGTCCCTGAAACTCCATTATACACCAAACACTTAAAAGACTGGACCGGCTTCATTACAGGGCAACATGAATCATGCAGCACTCACATAAGCAACTGGCCTCTCTCTCTCTCTCTCTCTCTCTCTGTATCCCACTCTCTCCCCCAGCACAGCCTTCTGTTTAAACTGGAGGATCGCCAGGAAAGAGGGATGGAGCTCGGGAGGGAGCAGAGTAAAGAGGAGCAGAAGAGGCTTCAGCGTTGCCTAGGGCCAAGCCTATTTACCTCAGGTCTGACAAACAGGAGGAGGGGAGAGAGGAGGGGCGGAGAGAGGAGGTGAAGAGAGGAGGTAGCAGGGGAGAAGAGGAGTGTAGGAGAAAAACAGGAGTTGAGGAGAGCAGACTACTGAGGGGGAGAGGAGTGACTTGCTGGGGCATGCTGTAGCCTGTGTGATGGAAAATGGATGGAAATGCAGAAGTGTGACTTCAAGTAATCTGTATGTGTGGATGTTTGTGTGTGTGTGTGTGTGTGTGTGTGTGTGTGTGTGCCCTTACACTTGCCAGGTCTTCTGTCTTTGTCCATCTGTGTGACTGTACACACTTGTGCAAAGACAGCCTGTTAGCATTTGTGTACGTTGGTAATGAGCATTGGTGAAGAGCGAGTGTGTTTGTGAAGTGTGTGCGTGTCTGTATATGTGTGCAGGCGCTGCGAGCATGTGTTTTTATGTGTGTGTGTGTGTGTGTGTGTGTGTGTGTGTGTGAAACAACCATTTGTTGTGTGTGTGTGTGTGTGTGTGTGTGTGTGTGCGCACTTCAGAGCGTGTTGCAGCATGCTGCCAGAGGGCCGTGGGGCAGCGAGCCAGACCTAGGGCACAGCATGACACTGCGTCCCGATCTGTGTTGTGAGTGCCTCAATTACCCATCAGCCTGACAGAGAGCGAGGGAGAGAGAGCAGAGAGAGAGAGAGAGAGGGAGAGTTTGTGTGGTTGGAGGATTCCTGATTTTTGTGTCTTTTATCTTTTGCAAACTGGTGTTTCCCAAATCTCCACTCATTTTTTGAGTGTGCACTTGTGTTCTCATCTGCCATTTCACAGGCACTTAAATCCAAAATCAGTGTGTCATCCGTAAACCTTCTATCTCCAGTCTCTTCTTTTCATATTTTCTATCACACTGATACAACACAACAAAGATTCAGTTGATTCTCTCTCTCAAACTCCTGCTGTCAGTTCAACCTATCCTGGAAAACTCACAGGAGTTGTTGAATGGTACGTTCCAAGCAGCAGCAGCAGCAGCAGCAGCAGCAGCAGCAGCAGCAGCACCCTCCCACACAGACACACAACTTTATTTGGAACAAGCAGGGGAAGAACTGTGTTGTTTGCATGTGTGGTGATATCTTCCTGGGGATGAACAGACAAAAAAGAGCTCAACATACAGAAGGTCAAGTGCAGGTGGTGAGTTGCAGCACAGAAGCTTCCCTCACAAGTAGTGTTAGCATTAAAGGTACCCTTTGTAGTTTCTGACCTCTAGTAGTGCTATGGAGCAGTTTTTTTTAATGAAAGGATCCCTGTTTTGTTTTTCATGTGTTTTGCCTTCATGTGCAGGAAGACACACACAAACCCAAAACACACAATTCCACTGATCAACAGGTAAATGTGCTAACAAAATGCATCAAAAAAGGCAGGAAAGAAGACTTGCATGCTTGTAAACATGGATGAAAACTATGCTAATTCTCAAAAAATGTTTTGAGAGGAATGAAATGCTTTCACCACTTTTCTTAGAGCTCAAGGACAAATATAACGTGTTTTCGTGAGTAACAGTTAATGTAAACATAACTTGTTTGCAAGAAAACATCACAGGGAACCTTAAGTTACGTTAATCCTGCTGTTTGCCTGCTGCGTAAGTTAAGAGAACAAAAGCTCCCTCATTCTAATTCCTGCTGTTTGCCATCAAAGTATAGTAGACACTAGATATATACAAAATATCTTATATTGGTGCAAAATCATCTAATATACGATGCATGCAGTGTGTACAGGCAAAGCTTAACTCAGAAGAAAGTATGTCAATAAAGGATTTATTAAATATTATTTATCTCCTGCAGGGAATCAGGAAAAGAGATTCGGCACACCTGTCTGTGATTTTATTCCTTTGAAATATTACGAGCCTAACAATGTAATTACTTTTCCATCTAAGTCGTCAGTCTGCACCTCTATCAGCTGTAACCTAGTCAAAAACTGATCAGCGAAGCATTGATCATGGAGCCTCACAAAGCTTTTCATTAAACAGCCATAAACAGAAACAGTGTTGGCTTTGTGTTGCCTTAAAACAGCCGCAGTTGTTTCTTCCTCACCAGTTTCTTTGTCATAAAAAACAACTATCCACTTCCTTATTAAAATCCAGGCCTCTGACCAGATCACTAGATGCTAATATCTAATTATGCACTCAGATCTAACAAGGAGGTTTCATTTCATTTTCCACTCAGTACTTTTGCGACTCATTCAGTTTATTTCACAAAAACAACTCATCATGTTGATCTGCAAGCCTGTCTGCATTCTTGTTTGTTTCCTCTCTCTCTGTGCTCTGCAGTCGAGGAAGACAAAGAGGGCATTTTGATGTTTACTTGAACAAGAAATAACTATTAAAATATATGTATTTTCTGTTTTTTAACTTCATGCAAAATGAAAATGAGCGTGGAATTGCAGACGACTGTTTCACTCTTTATGCACAAATGTACTACTGGTGTTGGGATTAGACAATGGCAGGAAATCTATTGAAATTTGACTTTTTAAGTCTAAAGATTTCAATGCAGTGATGTCATGTGACTTGTCAAGTCTCGAATGTCCAATTTTCCCACCAACGGAACATGGATCCACATAGCATTTAGTACTAATGATAGTAATGACAGTAATCACATAATGGCAGAAATTGCAAATTTACATAATCAAGGAGCTACTTTCACTTTCAGCTGCTTATAATCTAAAACACAGCTGTGAATGATAACATACGTTTGTTTACTTTAAAATAACTTATGCTAATATTTATTGGTTGGAATTGATTAAAAGTTGTGTTAGGCTTGTATTCCTGTGGTCCATTTTAGCTCTGATATAAAGCTGCATCACGCTGAGCGTTCTGAGCTCACAATCTCTGCAGAGACCGAGGTGAATACGATGTTAACCTACTGCATCTGTATATGGGTATATTGACCTTTTACTGACCTCTACCAAAGACCAGTGAGATATCTGATTTCATTGTTTACCAGTCCCTGGCCCAGCCCCCACCTTCCTGTCTCTTCTCACAATAGAGACAAGCTAACCAGCTAATTAAGTCGAGAGCCAACAGCCACTTGCAGAAGTGAGGAGGTAGATCACAGTGTGGATACTGAAATATCGTCACTGTTTTGTCATCTGGTTTATACCTTGAAATGACGGGTTAGTAGGTTTTGAAATCGGAAATTGATTCACTCACAGCTGTTGACTCCAGTGAAGAAACCAGTGGGGGGGTGGTTGGGGGTGTGAGAAAGACCAGCAGCTCTTTAAAGACCCTGGAAACATGTTTGCTCAAACTATTTCCCCCTTGCTTTTCTCCCAGGTTTGATGTGGGACGGGTTTGTACATGAATGAGTGTATGTGGCAGTTCTGCAGAAAATTAATTACTAAATCAGCAATTATTTTGATAAACAGTTTTTTTTAAAGCTAGATTTCCAAATGTTCTCTGGTTCCTGCTTCTCAGGCCCCATCCACACTACTACATTTTCGTTTTAAAGACCTTGTGCTATGTTTGCACCTGCCGGTCCAGACTAAAAACAGCGAAAATGGACCTAAAACGAAGAAGTCTGAAAATGCTGCTGAAACTCCAGAGAGCGTTTTAGTGCCGACAGGCAAAAAACGGAGGACTTTAGAAACAACACAGACGCGCATGATTGGTTGTCAGGATCGGGGCCAGAACTCTGGATCAGAGTGAAATTCAAAAGGTTTATTTATTCTACACAAGTGCAAACAGAGATGCTGGCTTGGCGGTAGTCATTCTAGATAGTCAGAAGGTTTTGGTATTACAGGCTCCGGTGCTCAGGGTTTCCATGGTTCTGGTGAGTATCCAAGTCTGAGGTCCAGGGTGAACTCTGCGGTCGAGACAGGGAGAAAACGAGTTAGCTCTCAGTTCCTCAAAAACCACAGACAAGATACAAACGATACAGGACATAGCTTGGTTGCCATGTGCTCGTACTGAATAGTACCACGATCCGGCGTGGACTGGAACGTTGATCTGGTCTTTTAAAGGTGAGTAGATTGCAGGATGTGGAACCGGTGTGCTTGATTAACATGATGCGCCTCAGGTGAGTAGATTGGAGCACTGGAGCCACACCCACCAGCAGCCTCAGAGCATGAGGGAGGAAGCAGAACACAGAGACAGACGCAAAACCAAAACACACCAAGCACACAGCAGACATACCAAATGGAAAAAGAACTCAAAAAACTACATTCACACACATACCAGCAAGAAGGCCAGGGTCACGAACGTGACATTGGTGCTCTGATTGAGTCTCATAAATCATGCAATCTACAAACACAATGCTACTGACAGAGTTTTTGACTTGGTATTTTTATTAAAATATTTTGTACCATGCAAATAACACTTACAGCCCGCACTTGTTCTGTCCATATCACTGTTTTACTTTGCGATGACTCCCAGTCTTTTCCGCCACCACAGTCGCTTTTAACTCTGTAACCCTGTGTTACATTCAGTAACAGTCCCAGCTCGTTATTGGTCCATGCAAAAAGAAAAATCTGGTGTGGTTCTTAGTCTGTATTTCTTTATTCTTTTGACAAATCTTCTGTAACTACGGAATAGACCATACACTTCATGTTTACACCAGCGTACGCATGCCCAGCGTGCATGAACGACCACTATATGTGTGTTTTCAGTCGTTTTAGTATAGACAGACATCAACTCTGATACGCAGCTAAAACGCTGGTGTGGACGGAGATTGTATTTGTTTTAAAACTCAGTTTTTAAACAAAAATGGAGTAGTGTGGATGGGGCCTCAGATGTGACACTGTGCTGCTTTTCTTTGTCATGTCGGACAGTAAAATGAATGACATCGAGGTTTACAGTGTTGGCGGGACAAAACAAGAGATTTTATGACATGGCCTTGGGATTTGGGAAATTATAATGCGCATTTTCCAAATGATGAATCAGGAACATGGTGAGCAGATTGATCAGTAATAAAAATAAGCATAAATTGAGTCTTTTATCAATAAAATTCATATATTAGAGAATACTTAATTGAAACCAAGTTTTCAGGAGCTTGAAACTTAACTCTGATTATTTTTATCTCTGTTTTGACACTTACTCAAATCTCAGTTGCGTGCCACTTTGCAAAAGATGCATCTTCTACTTATTGCTCCATATAGCATGGCTCCTCACAAATCCAAGACATGAGGCTGGAAAACTGTGGCATGTGAAGTTATCGTTGGCTTAATTCTGTCTTACATGTTTCATGGCAAGTCTTCAAACTCTTATCCAAACAGTGCTGAGCTTCTCTCCGTCAAACAGAAAATGTTGTGCTGTAGTGTAGTGAACAGCTTTTTGTTCCAGCACTTTTTGGTTGATAGTTTTTTCACTTAAAGACACGTTTCATTTTACTGCACATGTACACTAATCTAAAATTTATTTTGAAACTGTGGGAAAAAAACAAATTAATTCTTAAAGAATTTAAAAACAAGAAAGAAGGAAAAACTGCGGAGACAGCCACACAGTCATTCATGGGATGAACTACATTTTTCAGATACTTGAGTGACGATAGATGCAGTGCGCTGTGCAACATCTGAGGTTATTAACATTTTTTAATCTCACCATGGAACTGAAGTATCTTAGTGAAGCATTTGATGTTTTATTAACCTGCCTAAAAGTCATGTGTATTTCTGCACTGTATCATCAATGTCAGGAGATGAGCTGTGCGAGCGAGTAAAACAAGTGCAATGCATGAGGCTGGCGATAACGATAAAAGATGACAGTGTCAGTGAGCCATCTTGAGTTGGATTAGTTGGTTACTATGGATACCATACATATACCAGCTCTTGACACACACACTCCTTTAGAGCCCGACCTTCTTCAGGCCCTCCTTCACTATCATAACATCACTCACACCCAGCCCACTCCGAGCCCACTCCCCACCAACATAATGGCATTTGCATACAGATGTCTCACTTGTGCTTGTGCCTGTGCATGCAATGTGTGTGTGTGTGTGTGTTTTGTGTTTTTGTGTGAGTGTGTGTATCAGCTGCAACTGTAATCAGTTGACATCAGAGTACAGGTCAGGGCTTGAAGGCAAAGCAGCATGTGCAACCTTGTGAAAAAAAGTCCTCATTACGATCATTATCACCATCATTATCACAAGTACGACAACTTCTTTGGCCTGGAAAAATAACGCGCACGCACACACACACACACACACACACACACACACACAGTAACGTGAGCACATGTGAGAAAAGTAAGAGGTCGGGGGAGGAAGAAAGGATGGTTTGATGGATGAATTGAGTAAAAAAGACTTCTAGTTTACTGGAACAACTGTGCCCGGCAGACAGAAGTAAAAAAGGGGATTGAGTTGAACTCATCAGGGCCCCATTCCAAATCTGTGGCCCTGCCCCCACCCTCCCTCTTTCACTTCTTCTTCTCCTTGTAGCGTTTTCTTCTCTTGCCTCATGAAACAAGCCACCTACACTTTAGGACATCTGCTAAGCTGATTTTCTGGAGCTTAGCAGCACCGCAGTGGTATCAAAGAGATTAGGTGAAACAACATCCAACTCTGGCTTTGTACTGTGTTTCAATAATGCAGCGCTATGCGTCTGTGTGCATGTGTTTGTGCCTGTTCGCCTCCAGTGCGCACTTGCCTGCACACAAGCTCGCTGTGTATGTGCGTGGGTGTGTGTATTATGCTCGGTGTTACAGTGCCATAAGTCACAGAGCTGGTGTAATACATTTGGATCTGGAGTGTGAGCGCTTCTTTGCGTACAAGGATTCAGAAAGCATAACCAAAGAGCTGCTTCAGAGGATCTCTCAGTCTTTGTTTTTGAGCCAAGCCCATTATCACTGAAGAAAAATCATTTCCAGAAAATAAACTCTCGTTTGGCACCGCAGGAAATCCACTAAATGTTGGAGTTATTTTTGCCATGTTAGGCCTAACAGTACTTGCACTTAATATGTATTTATTATATATTTTTTCTCTCCTACTGTATATGCGTTTTTTCTATGTGCTAATTTGTTTTTCTTCTGCCATACATTTGGTAATGAAAGGGTGTTTTATGAAGCGAAGTGACTATATCTTACTGCATTATGCATGCATGATGGCTAACGCTTAGTAACTATCCACACACGTAATTAAGTAGTGAAATGTAATAATGTCATTTATCCCTCTGGGTTTAGGGTTTGAATAATTGCTGCAGAGTCAGCCTACTGTGCATTATGTTTGTGTGTGTGTGTGTGTGTGTGTGTGTGACCACTGCTGCATGCTTGCTTTTTTCTCTGGCTGTGTGTGTGTGAGCGAGAGAGATCAAGAGAGGGAGTTCTCATTTAGTTTTTTTTTTCTTTCTTTCCAACAGCTTTCACTTTTTTGTGCTCACTAACTAGAGAAAAAAGAGTGGAGAGAGAAGAGAGAAGAGGGAGGGAGGGGTGAGAGGGGGGGTTTGAAAGAAGAAAAGAGAGCAAGCCAAAGAGCGTCGGGTGCTGTGTCAGTCTGATATTTTCCATAGTGACAGCTGGGCCCAGAAGCTCAGAACCTTTTCTTCTGGCACACAAAGCCCATTAAGTATGCCACTCGCTCAATGGCCCCCGCAGCCTCCAAATTGCTCCAAGCTCCTCCCTAAAGTGTGGCAGCCTTTGTCATTGTAATCAGGCCTTGTATGTGAAGTGCTGCCTGTATTTACCGCTGCTCAGGGTGCATATTTGCCCAGCCTGCTGCTGCCGGGTGAGCGCAGGAGGGAGAGAGGGGAGAGAGACCTACAGAGAGAGGGGAGAAGGCTAAGAGACGGGAAAAAGACAGAGTTGAAAAAAGCTGGGGAAAAAAAAGAGAGATAGGAAATGGGAATAGTAGCTGGCATGAGCAGAGAGAGGATGAAATGATGGGAGGGTCAAGTGCGCAGAGAAGGTGCAGCAACTCCAGACGGAGAAAGGGAAGTGAAGAAATCAGCAGATAGGAGGCCTCAAAGAATTTGACTCAGTGACTTTGCGGGGTGATGAGGGGTCAGGCAGTCGACCTCAGCAGGGTGACACAGCGGGGGGACGCATGGGAGGAGTGTGGGCACTATGATGCTAGTCTGGGCTGCGGGGTAGAAAAGGAGGGGTGTGACGGGACGGCTTATTTACAACTCTCTCCGATGCTGCATGCCTCAAGGCGTTGCCGTACGCATTAAGAGATCCATGCTTGACGATAAGTTAGAGAAAGAAATCCTCCCCACAGTAAGACTAGATTAGTCTTACTGACAGGCAAAGTGACAGAGAGGTACAGCAGACAGACAGAGGAGCAGACGACGCAGAGGAGTGGAGCGATGTGATGCCTTTTGGCAGAGCTGACCCCATTCCACGTGTCAAACCCCCTCCGCCCCCGTGGGGAGGCACAAGCTGTGGATTGGGTTGGGGTAGCAGGGGAAGTTGGGGGGGGGGGGGGTCTCTAGAGATGACGGTCATCCAAAGTGGCATCCAGACCAAACTTTGTCTGTCTCTTGGCCTTTTCCTTTCACTTTGTATGTGTGCACGCCTGTTAAAAATTCACAACTCCCACAAAAGAGAGAGGAAGGACAAGTGTAATAAGTGAGTAATGAAGAGCCAGAGGCAGTTTGTGTCTTCATCATGTTAAAAAAAAAAAACGGGCAGAATAACTTGATATACACCACCAGAGGTAATTATGTTAAAGGAGAGGTTCACAATTTTTCAAGTTTGTCTCAAAGCAGTAGGTGCCCACACAGTGTGTACTTTGAAACAGCTTTTTGCTTGCTGTAGTCCTCTTCCTGTTCATACTGCCCATTAAGGCTTTGTTCAGACCGCAGGCAAATCAGATTTGTTTCTTAAATCAGATCTTTAAGACAGACAAACCTATCTGCAAGGATTGCAGTGGTAACGATGTACGCGGGTGAGATGGCTTTCCAACACAGAAGGGCGCATGAGAAATGGAGATCCGTTGTCTCGCCCACGAATCAATCGCGCTGTCAAGTCGCGTTGCAGAACTCCTCTGTCACACCAGACAAACTCAGCGACGGAGAAGTTCTGCAACACAACGTGACAGTGAGGGGCATGGATCCTGTTCAGCCTCTCTGATGCGCTTCCATCACTCTGGATTTGACGTCATTGATGTGTGTTGCGTTGCGAGTGACGCGAGACACTTTGAAGTCCGCTTTGGGAGGCCAGAGTGTTTGGACTGAGGCGCATGCGTATTTCACATGCGTTTTTTGCTGACTAGACTTTCTGAAATAAATCTACATACAATCTGGATATGCCATAAAACAGATTTGGACTGGCAGTGTTAACGAGGCCCGAGGGATTCCTTCCTGATGTATGTCCAATGTAAGTGATGGGGGACAAAATCCACAGTCCTAGTTCAGTGCAAAAATACATTCCAAAGGTTAACTTTAACGTTTAACGTTATTATGTTTTTATTTCTTTATGTCTTGTTTTGCAAGATTAAGTAGACATCTTCGAGGGCTTTGGATTTTGTCCCTATCACTTCAATTGGAACCATGCTGGGAAGGGATCTCTTAGTGGCCCGTACAGAAAGGTAGAATGATTATAGCAAGCTAAAACTGCTTCAGTGTACATATGAGCTTGTGAGTATTGTTTTAAGACAGACTTGGAAAAATTAAAAAACCGTCCTTTAGCAAACATGGTATGTACTTGTGGGTGAATCGCTTAACTGCGTCTAATGGGAGTTGACAGATATGGGTATGATCAGGCTGCATGGATGTTAGGGAGAAAGAGAGAGCGAGGTCGGGGGTATGAAAGTGAGAGAGAGGGGGGTAATAAAGCCATCTCGCTATGAACCTGATTGTTATCATGAGACCAAGAGCAGGACTCCGATGTCAAATGTCCATCTGTGCATGAGCCTGGAGTGTGTGTAAGTGACTGTGCGTCCACATGTGTCCTCACATCAAGAGTTTCTCTCCCAATTACACACTTCCACTTTCTTTGTTACTTCAAACACAAATCTGCACATTTATTAAAGGGAAAAACTTTTTCCCTTCCAGCGGAGCGGTGACCCTTTTCTCTCTCTACAGACTCAGTCGAAAGTTGTTACTATTCGTGATGCTGAATAATGATAATGAAAGCGTAGGAGTGAACATTTAAGAGGACTTTAGAATAATGATGATGATGAACACGGAGTGAAATTTCCATTAATTAGCTCACGCGGGTCATTTTCTCAACAAGGTCCTGTTTCCTGCTCTGTAGTGTGTGTATGTGTGTATTTGTTTAAACTTTATTGTCACCGCCGTCTCCAGGACAGCTGGAGGCTATGTCAGAGTTCAGCTGCTTGTTATACAGAGCATGAGAGGAGAGGGTGGGGGGATCATGTGTGTGTATTTGTGTGTGTGTGTGTGTGTGTGTGTGTGTGTGCTTTCATTTCTGTGCCTGTGAACGTGTATGTGTGTGTTTGGTCCTATCTGGGTAGTGGAACAGAAGGGTGGGGCTGAATAGTGGAGTTAATAGGCTAATGAGAGCACCGTGCTCAGGAAGAATACAAGAGGCTGTCTGGCATCCTTAGATAGAAACTTGCTGTGGCTTTAGTGGAGACCCAGCAGCCCTCCTTAACAGCAACACCTTCTTTGTCCACGCACACCATAAGCCAATTTAAGAAGCACCAAATCCATTACATGTGTTTGTTTCTTATTCAGTTCGAGAGCCATGGAAGCAGGGATATGGGGAGTGAAGAGATGTGGGGCGGAGATCTGGATACTTGAGAAGCATATTCAGATTTTTAAGAGCACTATTTTAACAGCTTAATGTTTAGATAAGATCTGCCTTGACAAGAAGATAAGATTGAAATGTCAGGTATAAATGGTTGATAAAGTATGCTTCAAATTAAAAGATGTGTCAGGTAGATTTAGTTTAACTGCATTTAGTAGCACAGATTCAGTTTAGTTTAGTTTTTTAAAACAGGGATTTGTTTGGTTTAGTTTAGTAGCACACATTTTAGACTACATTACATTTATTCAGTTATTCAAGTTTCATAGAAGGAGGTTGTTATAGGAAGTTGTATTTAGTTTAGTTTAGTAACAACAATTTGAAATTATAATAGTGGGTCAACTGAGTTTTTTCAGTGGGATTTATTTCAGCTCAGCTCTTTAGGTTTTTTTATTTAGTTGTGACAATTCAGGCTTAAATAAGAGGGTAACGTGGATTTTATTTGTTTTTTTTTCCCCATCAGGTATTAGTTTATTTTCTTTTTAGTTTGTCATTCTGCTATTCATTCAAACAAATGTATGAAAAAGTTGAGTTTAGTTGGTTGTTTTACTTTTGGCTCATAATACAGATTTTAGTTTAGTTTAATTTAGTTTAGTTCTGACAGTTCAGGCTTGAATAATTTAAAGAGGTTAGTTTAGTTTAGCTTTGGTTAGTTTGATCAAGTAGGACATAAGTATTCCGCTATAAGTTTATAATAAAAGGTAGTAAGTTGTGTTTAGTTTATTTTAATTCATTACAGTTTGTTTTTCTAGTGATTCTGTTTAATTATTTGAATTTTAAGGAGGATTACTTTAGTTTAGTTTTATAGCACATATTTATTCAACACTTTAAGGCTGATAATAGAGGATCAACAGTTTGCGCTATATGACAGGGTCTGCTGAGATTAGTTTGGTTCAGATTTGTGGTTGAGTATAAAGGCGGGTTAAGTAAACATTTTTTTGTTTCTTTCAGTTTACGTTAGCAGCAAACTTTTTTTCAAACTTACAATGATGCTTGAATGATTTCAGTTTCGATTAAAGTAGTTTGGTTTGGTTCAGTAGCGCACAATTTTTTCAAGTTTTTTTTTAAATGATCCATTTGGGCTGAATTGACTTGAGATGGTTTAGTTATAAATATACATATTATAAATAAAAATATCTGATATAAAATGCAATGAAGAAGAAAAGCAGTAGAATGTGTAGAGGTTGTGCCCCCCCCCCCCATTACATCTCCGGGAGGTGGGGATGGGGGTAATGGGAGCAAGCAATGGGAGAGCTCATTATCTGGCAGACCATCTGCTATTGGGAGGGAGGAAGTGTCTGTCTGTTCCAGACACAGACACACTGAATAGGCCTGAAGTTGGAGTGAAAATGTTCCTCTAACTTACCTAAATTAGCTGTACAGCTGGCTGATTTGGTCACATGTGAACATGGAGAGTGCTTAAAACCCACAGAGTCGACACCAATCACGGGAAACATTTATATACATCAGTGTGCGACTGAAAGAATAAAACACCTTATAACTTAACAAGTATTAGAAAAGCATTGCTGCTCAGTTCCCCATGTTGTCTAATTATCTGAGAGTTTATGGGTAACGTTTGTTATTTTGATGCCATTATTGTAGTTTGTTTCTTTGCAATTATTTTTTTTCCTGTTATTGTCATATTATAGGCTATTTATTCTTCTATTCTGTTCTATTGTGTGCTTGCTACGGTTATTTTGGAGTTTGTCTTTGTATATCACGCTCAGGTTTGAGATAAATGAGTTCAGATCAAAAAAAATAGTGTACACAGATAGGGTTGGGTGTTTAGATAGTTTAAATCAGATTGCTGGGGGCTTAGTGTGAGAAGTTGCCGGGCGCAGCAGATGCTCTTTGTTGCTGTTAAGGCTATTGTTGTTGAAAGCGGACGCTGGGAGACTGGGATTGGGTCCAGCTCCCGGCAGCAGGAGGACCTAACCCCTTCCTATTGGCGCTCCCGGTGTGGCAGTCAGCTGCTCGTCCCGCCCAGCAGCCCTCCCCTCCTCTGTCGGGGAAGTTGAACTAAAGTTTCAGCAACTTTGTTCGGCAGAAGTAAACTTGTCAGCAGCACTTGGCGGTCGCTGCGGGACTGAAGAGAGACAGACAGGACCGCAAACATGAAGCTGTGCCGCACTTTTCTAGGTATCGTATCACTGACTTGCTTTAACTTTACAGGAGCAACTTACAGGATGAACTTTATGTTTCGGTATCTGCGTCTCTGTTTTGTCTTGACAGGTACAACAATAGTATGTTTAATAATTCTCGCGCATTCCTCTTATTCTGCCTCTACTTTTGCACTGCCGTCTCTAATATAATTAGACATGCTATAGGCGTGTTTTTCCACAGGAATAGGTTTTGAAAAGTTCTGGTCTCAGGTGTCGTTAGCTCTGTAAATATTCAAAATAAAAGCCTTCTCAGAGACATTGTCGCTGTGCGGGATTAAAACAGGCTTATAGCTCTGTCTGATCACACCAGCTGTAACTTTAAAACTTCTGTGCGGTGTGAACTGCAGCCACAAGCTGCAGGCGTAATTCAACAGACACAAGCATTTCTAAAGAAACTTGTGAACTTCTCTCCAGCCTATAACTGCATCTTATCTTCAACCCCCGTGGTAAAAAACTGGCCAGACAAAGGACAGTTGGTCCCCTAGGGGACCGTGTGGCCCCGGTACCGTGGGGACAATGCCAAGCTGCGGGCTTATTAAAAACTTTTTTGTTGTGTTAGTCTGTCGGCTTGTTCCATCTGTCGAGGGACTATAGGGGCCTCCCCCGGTCCCGGCCTCAGCGCTCAGTCAGCTGCTGCCCCATGTAATATTTATACTGGCTGCCTGCACGGCCCAGCTCCTCACAATGTAGCCACCATTCAACTGCTATAGTCTAGAGTGACGTGGCCATTAAAGTGCTGCAGGCCTCTGTGCCATCTGCATCTGCAGACAACTTTGGAACAACAGAGGAAAAAGTTTTCCCAGCTGATGTACAGGCTGCTGGCCCTCTACTGAGCTGCAGGCTGTTCCTTCAAAATAAAATGTAAAAAAAAAAAAAAAAAGATAGTTTAGTTTTATTTAGTTTGTAACTCAGGCTTATTAAAGTGAATTTTGTTTATTTTTTCAGTTTAGTAACAAGCATTTATTCAAACTTATAATGAGGTTTAGTTTGAATTGTTTTATGTTAAAGTTATAGTTAGTCGTGGCTGGGCTGTGTTTAGTTTTAGTAGTACCCTAGGTCTAGGGAATAGAGTTGATTAGATTTGAGTTTAGTTCAACACACACAGACAAACTTTCTAACAAAGTGAAAAAAAATTATAATGCATGCAGATAGTTTAACTTAATTCACTTTAGTTTTATAAGTTTAGCTGTGACAATTCAGTTGTCACTTATGAGAATGACGTTTTGTTTTGAGTATTTTAGTTCAATTTGGTAACAAACATTCAAACTTACAATGAGGATAAAGTGAGTTTACTTTAAAGTTTTAATCGTAATTCTTAAAACAAAACGTAAAAGTGAAAAATCATATAAGGTAAGCTAATAAAGTATTCCCGGAAAAGATGAATACATACATGAAATAAAATGATTTCAAGTAAGTCTTGTGTAAGGCCCTTAAACGTAGCCTGATGCTGCACCTCATGAGGCATGATATAGTTGGAACAGCGTGCAGACAAAAGCCTTTGTTACCTCAACAATACCCGTAGGTAAGGTATTGTGCAGGCCCGAGAGTCTCTGCGGGCCGGAGCTGTCCAGAGTCCTGAACACACACACACACACACACACACACACACACACACACACACACACACACACACACGTCAGCACTTTGGAGCTGTCCTTAGTCCTGAAATCTCACCGCAGGAAATATCACAGTCATTTCAGTCAACATTATGCTTTTGTGATCAAACAGTGACTTTCTATCTCCTCTAAAAATCTTCAGAAGTGTGTTTCACTCAGGCCTCCGTGCCCCGCTGCGGGCCTCTTGGGACCCGCTCCTGACCTGTGGGCCCAACTTTTCACATGGTCCCCTCTGCTGGATCAGGGCCCTGGCTTTTTTTCATATTTTCTCTCTTTTGTTTATTCGACTGTCGATGCTGTTGTTGTGTGAATCCCCTCTCTCCGCGCCCTCAGTCTGAAAGCATACTGATGCGGCGTGCACGGCCGGTGATTGATTTCAGCTCCAATGCATAACAATGGGATTGCACAAAAAGAGCCTGCTGCAAAGAGATAAGAATTTAATAGAATTTCTGAAAGCTGAAGGTTGGGCTTTTTGAATATTCCCTGCGTACGCGGCGTGGAGACAGCAGATAAAGGATGGCATTTGTGGGGACTATTCTCAAATGGCTTGTAATGAATGGTTGTCATTTCCACTAATGGTTTCAAAACAGCAAAGCAAAACCACGGTGTGAGCAACATTTGGGAGTGACTCCAAGTTGCACTATTAAGACTGTGCTGTTTGTTGTTTAGAGGCTGCACTGACAGTTGGCATTATTCTCTGAGCCTAAAAACTATCAACAAATCTATAGCTGACAGTGATCACTCATCTTAAAACTCCTGCAGGCGTCAAAACGAACCGCACACGATTCCAACCTGATAAATTTCAAAACAATTTCTCTGTATTATTTTTCAGCGATAATTCAAACTGATATCGCACTCCCACCCCTTCACTTCCCCCGAGCATAAATAATATTTAGTGAAGCTCCCTTGGCGACTTGCCTCTCTGCCTATATGTCGTTAAAACCCTCTTTCCATGCGGAGGAATTATCAGATGCTGTCAGTGCACCGCACATATACCAACTCTGCATACAACTACTACATCAATTCCCAGTCCTAGAAAAAAAAGTCCCCTGAATGAATTATTGGACGGTACCACTTTCCGGGATGTGTGGGGGATGAAGGATTACAGTAGGTATACTCTCCATAATGCATTTGCGGGACATCAAGAACTTGTCAGCGAGTGAAATGTATAAAACATGAGCTCATTCTGGTGTGTAATATTGTGTTGGCTGCTGCTTGCAGAGCCCAGATGCGCAGACATGCTTTTCGACTTGCTGTCTACAGACTGTTTATGATGTTAGAACTGTTTGGGGAGTGAAGCAGCATGGGGAACTTATTTTTTATATTTGGAAAATCTTGTGCACTGCACGCAGAGACGATGTTAAAATCCAGTTTGTAGTTTGAAGTTGTCAATTTTATTGGTTCAGATGGTGTATGTGTTTGAGAGAGGGGGAGAGGGGGGAGAAAGTCAGAGAGAGAGAGGGAGTGTGTGTGCATACATATGCCCATTGAGTTAGTGTGTAGTAAGGGGGGACCTCAAGCCCTGCCCATCTGATGCTGGGGGTTTTACTACAGCTTCCGTGATGTCATGGCAAAGGGCGGAGGAAGGAGATGGGGAGGAGGGGGGCTGTGGAGAGGGGATGGAGGGGGGTACAATGGCTCATGAGGGAAAGGTAAGTCAATATTACGTTTTTTCTCGCTGACAAAGGCAAATGAAGCCATGTTTTTGCTTACAAACAAGTAACATCTTAACGCCTCGATCCGGATCCGTGCGCCGGTGCGCTGTGTAGGAGAGGCCGCCCGGGAAACCTTCGCTTGCGCTTATTATTTATCACATCTGGACATTTGTAACGGGATAGATGATCGTTTTTTAAACCTTTACTCGGGATATCTTTTTAACTAACTACTTGACAGCGATCTGCAACTCTCAAAACACAGCAAGGACGCGGCGCCAGACCCCAAAGCAAATCTTGTGGAATACAGGTAATCGGAAATCATCCGTGTTTATGTTTTGATGATAAGATACGCACAGATTGCTAATAATTATAAATCTCGAAATCTGAGGCCTTGTTTTGCATGACTTTGATATTTCTCCGCACCCTAGTGTTTGAAAGCACCACCGACAGCGTGAGTTTGTGGCGATTAGTGTTGTTTTCACATTTTCATATTTTATGACTATAAATTTAAACTTACTCATAGCTGCGATCTCTTCGACAGTTCGACCTGCTTTTTTTCCTTCAAAGTGTAGGCTACATTAGTTTACTCGATTTTATTTACGTTTTCAAAACACATCAATGATCATAGTTCTGTAACGTGTTAAGACATAGAGAAGGTGCTGTTTTGCCCTCAAATGTTGATTATATTTACATTGATGCCTCATGATAAGTGGGAATAAACCAACTATGGCGCTTTCTCAGAACCTCGGTGATGCGTGTTTACCCTGCTCTGTCACTCTGTTGGATAGTTCATCAGTGTGTTGGGTTGAGAAATACACACTCGGTCTAAAAATTGACTATATTATATCCCTCTGAATGCTCTCTTAGTGAACTGAGTCATACTATTCTCCCGTCTGTCCTCTAATGTCACCTTCTATCGCTCCAGGAATAATTTAGCCCGTTCACTGTACCCGTCACACCGCTGACTTCACTACACTGCCGCCGCACATTATACGGGCCGTTTCTCTGTTTCTGGGTTGTTACAGTAAAGTGCGATATCTATCTTCAGCACCAAATTGTGTTATTACGAGGTTACAGTGGGCGTTGAGAAGGATTCCCGCGCGTGTGTGTGTGTGTGTGTCTGTGTGTATGTGTGTGTGTGTGTGTGGATGCACGGACAGATGGATCGATGGAAGGATGGAGTGAGTGTTTGAGAGAGAGGGAGAGGCAGGGAGGGGTTGGCCATTTGATCCTCTGCAGCAAAAAAACAGAGATGCTCCCTTCAAATGTCAGCCGCCTTTAGTGGTGCGCAGATAAAAAAAAAAGTCCCCAGAAGCGCGTTAGAAATAAACACCGGGCGTCGGGGAGGCAGACACGAGCTGCACATTTCGCCGGATTTTGAAGTGCTCATCTGGTTGGATTCACCCCGAGACTGTGCTGCGGTGCAGAATGTGAGCCAGTGCGCTGTGTTTTTCTTTACTATCCCCCTCCTTCTTGCTTTGCTTAGATGGCCACGTAATGTGCTGTGTGCGCCTCACGGTCTGTCAAAGCACCTGCGTCCTAAGATGGAGGAAAGAGATGAGGGATGATGATACACAGTGTTATGTCACCCGCTGTATAAGTTGCTCTCCATCCCTGCTGTATCACCTTTAAGACTGCTCATTATCGCATGACCACCTCCGGCAGCAGCGCTGCTCTTTTCAGAAACTTCATCTCTTACTTATTTGATGTTCAAATGTTTCAGGGTTGGAAGCACGGAGGAAACGTACTTGCCTTTGTTTATATTTGAAAAGATAATGCAAGTTTGGCTTTTGGTGAAAAAGTATTTTAATTGATGAGTAAACGCCTTTCTGTGATGATCTGTGGTGTTTGTTAATGATAGAATATAATGATCCTGATGTTTCACGGACTGTATCTGCTTTTCCATGTAGTTGTAGTTGTGTTTGAAGCTTGTAGTCTATTTAGTAAATGAAGCCGGTTAAAATGCACAGAAGGAGCCTTTAATCAGAGGAAAGTCTATTGTTAGGTTTAATGTAGAATGGACACTGAGCTCAAGCTTTAATGCATCATAGGCATAGCTACATGATAAAAACACCTATTGTTTTTCCTCTGTTTACTTTTCCTGTGAAATGTAGCCTAGTTCCAGGGGATTACAGAATTAGGTTATTGGTGCCTTATGCTGTCAGCGTAGGCTATAACAGCAGAGTATGTAGCTGCATGTAGCACAGGCCCTGATATGAAGTTGCTTCTTTTTTTTTAGAGTTACCATGATAGGAGGAAACCTCTTTATTTATGAAGGGTTGAATAGCCCATGGTGAGGACAGCAGGTGCCGGAGGAGGGAGTGCAATAAACATACTGGAGGAGCAGCTGGGGCCAAATTGCACCCTCGCCATTCAAAGCCTATCAGAAATCTAAGCAATACAAGCAAAGGTCAGGGTCGGCCAGGCTTTCAATGGAGAGGAGGTATTTTAAATGGAAGCCTGGAAATAATGAATTTCATGCCCTGTGTTAAAAGGGAAATAATAAAAAAAAGAAAATTAATTAAAAAGTAAGGCAAATATGCATAAATTTGCAGATGGGCAGAGAGCAAAGCATGACAAGGAAAACTGTTTAGAACATCACAAACTGCTGCCCTTGGTGGAGAGCTTTCAGGAGCACAGACCTCGACAGCTAGCGTTATGTTTTATAAGCAGAAGTGACACGTTTGTGTTGTTTCTCAGATGCTGAGGCCAGGGTGGCCCTCAGGGGAGCACCCCCAAAAGCTGGTTACCATGGCGCCGCCTTCCCTTCCACACTCCCCGCCCATAAACTCCCATCCCATAACTGATAAGCCCACACATCCACCTCTCAAACTGTCTTGTTTCTGTACAATATACTGCCCTAGTAAACTGTGCTCTGTTTAGTATGACCTTCACACTCAAATGAGGGTTTTGATAAAAAGACTTACCTGAGTGTTATTTTTCTGGTTATCTATACATCACAAATCCAGATTAATCTGCCAGATAATCTGGTTACTCAGGGGTTTTTTTGTTCTGTGACAGAAAGAACCCGGCGAGTAATATGAGACCGTCCCGCTCCACAACTTTTGATTTCTCTGTCTCTTCTGCTCAGCTCACTGTAATCACACTAAGTTGTCTGTAAATCCTGCTTAACAGGACCAGGGGTGTACAGCTGGCCCCGGCCCTGTATGTACACTAATACTGTTACAGACAGTTCACCCTGGTATTTAATCTAACTATGGATTTAGTCCTCTTTGCTCCGTTGTCCCAGTACAGTAAGCCGCCTGCCCATAATGGTATTACTTAAGCCTAAACTTTGTTTTCTGAAAAAAAGGAACAATTTATAGACTAAATGTGTTGAATTTAGAATTTATTTGTGTTTTTTTGTCTTCAGAAAACAGGAAAGATTTTCTAAACTTTGGCCTGCAGAAATGCAAGCTATGATAAAAACACAGAATCCTGGCAGTAAAATAATATTTTTTTTTTATCCACTCATTTTGTATTCATCTTTCTCCCCCCGGCCCCCCTTGCTTCTGATTAACCAAACCTCCCTGGTGAACTGCTAATTGTCTCGTACTCCTCCAATTTTCACTGCAAAATAACGAGCTGCGAGTCTTTTAGGTGGGAATGCGCAGCATCTGATCAAAGAATAAAAGAGTACATATCCTGAGCAGACAAGGCTCAAATTAGTATTATGTTTTTTCATCTGCAAAGCATCCAGATGTTCAGGTTTTCACATGAAACAGATGAAAGTATATAAAGGTCAATTAAGCCACCTTGTGATTAATTACATGATTTTATAAACCTCAAAGATCAGATATCTCACGCAGGTTCAAAATGTCCAGATGCATTTTTTTTTGTCTGTAGCAGGAACTGTGGCTCTGGACTGAACAAAGTGAGCAGGGACGCTGACACATGGCCTCAGGCAATGTGTCCTCATAGAGCGCTGTTATATATTTGGCATTTAGGAAGGGCTCTCAGCTCCTTGGCTTCCAAACTAACAATACAGGATGGATGCTCACTTCACTTCACTTTAAAAGAAGGGGAAAAGGTAAAAAAAGAGAGAGAGAGAGAGAGAGAGAGAGAGAGAGAGAAATGAAACAAGTGAGTTTGCGTGCTTGTGTGTGTGGAGACAGAGATAGCTGAGACAGAGAGACAGAGATGCAGACGAACAGTATTGCTGCTGTAATCACTTTTTCGCTGAGGGGGGAGTGAAAGTTGATAAACAAGCATTTTGCAAAGAGTGCTGGCTGAGCTTTGGCGAGGTTTGCATGTAATGGGCAAAGTAAGGATGGGCGTGGAGGGGGGAGCGGGGAGTTTGATGGAGGAGGAGAAAGAGGAGGGGGGATGGAGGGTAGGGCTGGTCTGCTTCGGGACCCCTCGGAAACGGACACACAGCCTTTTGTTGTCTCAGCGAATGTTTGCTTTCAGATTGGCATTGCTTTTAGTGTGCACTTTGCATGCACTGTGGGTTCACGCACAGGACAGTATGTGCAGAGAAAGTAACGCTTGCTGTGTCTTTGAAAGCAACAAGACGAGAGATGAAAAGGTAGAGATAATAGAAAAGAGGAAATTAGATGGACAGATGCATCTTGCACTCTACAAAGGCCAGGGATTTATATTCAAGTTCAAGTGTAAAGAGGTTTATGTTTTGTTGCCTCTGCAGGTTATTTGAAAGAGCTATAGTGCAGTCATTTTAAATTTGGAATCCATTCAGTTTTTTGTCAAAATTCAAACAATTCAAATATTTTACCTTGAACTTCCACTGTATAACTTGTGATTTTTTGTATTATTACTCCTCCGCAATATTGCTGCTTCAATCTACATTTTCAATAGAGTGGATTCGGAGTGCACTGACCCAAGCCTTGGTCCGTTTTATTGATTATTGTTAGTGTTATTTTCTCTAAGATGTTCTTGGGGACTGACAGATTGGTGGTCTATACAGAAGAGTAGTCACTATAAACTCAAGGGCACTTCCTCTTTCACAACGATCTGTAGCCTGCTGCAAAGACACACAGTCCACATAAAAGTGAGAGCTAAAGGGTATAGATATGTATTTATATCTGAAAAAGAATCAGATTTCACCCTACCAGCTCAGTGGTGCATAAAAAAGAGAGTGGAGCGCGCGAGAGAGGGAGCGGCATCCGCCTGTTTTGGACTCTCGCAGATGAAGTGTTTTAAAGCTACTCTGGTTGAAAAGTTCAGCCTTGGGCATTCATAGAAAAATAATCTGCACTCTCCCTGAACTTATAACTGAGGCGACTGCTAGGACAACTCTCTGTTCGCATTATATATGTAACAGCTCCACCTTCTCCAGCTTCTCTGAAAGTAGGAAGAATGGAGAAGGCATATGTAATAGATGTAGTATGTTTCTCCTGGCCGATCAGGAAGATGAAGTGAAGAGCTATTACCTTGATGAAAAAAAAAACGGGGCGAGAGGGGGAGAAAAAAAGAGGCTTGATTTATGTATGATTCATTATTTACTGACCATTCTTCACCTCCTCTCCACTCACGTAGCCCATCCCCCCATTCGCTTATATATGCACCCAGAAAAGCTCGATAAAAATGCGCAAATTTGATTGATTCTAATAGCAGCCTGACAGGGACCCCAGCTGGGGCACTTAACCATGCCTATGTGTGTGTGTGTGTGTGTGGGCAAAGCATACACAGTGTTCCTTTAGTTAATAAAGGAGTGTCTGCAGCATGCTCGAGTGCCCCTACCTTAGCCCAAAGTAGCACCCCTACCCTCCCCTTTCTTCCTTTATCCAAACCGCTGCCCCATCCACGGGTGCTGATGCTGTTGATTTTATATGACAACTCTCTTTTTTTACTTCTCACCCCAATAACTCCCCTTTCTTTGACCTTCTTGTTTCTTTTCTTGCTGGTTTTAGAAAATGAGTTTCGGGGCGAGCTGGTGAACCAGCGGTGGACACGAGGCGAGAGGACCAGCAGCCGCTGTCAGGCCTCCCAGAGACTGCAGAGCCGTCGACCAATCATGGTGAGTGACAAGGCCCCTCAGCCCCCAGCCCCCTCGCCATCCCTCTTCACCACCCACCACACCCCCCACGCCCCTTCTAACCTGATTCTGCTTCCTGGGCATTTCCCCAATCCCTAACTCAGCGGGGAAAGTAAAAAAGGGTGGAGGCAGAGGGAAAGGGGGATGTAGGAAAGAGACAGGCTGTGTGTGTGTGTGTTGGGGAGAGGTAAGGGGGAGGTTGATGGCCACACTGGACAGAAAAACATGAATCAAACAGCACATCAAATCTCCCCGCTTGGCCCTGCCCCATCCTTTGCCTCAGCCCCGCTCAGCTTAGTTCAGTTTAGTAAAGCTCAGCATGGCACAGCTCAGCGTTTTCCCGCTGCTGAGTTCACTTCACTTCACAGGTTTTTTACTGAAACACAATATAAAAAAGAAACTCAAAAGGATGTCCTTGAGCTGCTCATACTTTTTTGTCCATGATATTCCTCCTTATCAGCAGAGTAGAAAAATAGTCTCTCTTCTCGCACCTCTTTTCCTCTCTTTTAATACTCACTGCAGTCCTAAATCTGTCTGCCCTCTTTCTTTAACTTAAATCTAAAACTCCTGACCCAAACTGCTACCATTTCAACGTTATTTCTTTATCCTGAAAACATCTGGTCCCTTTTTTCGCCGTGCATCACAACTGTGACACTCAACAAAGAGATGGAGGGATTGAGGGGAGATTGAAAGAGAGACGAGTGGGGGTGGTGAGGCGGAGGCGATTGTTTTCCCCTGGGCCCAGTAAAAGTAGTTTTGCTTCCCCCTGATGGCTCGGGTTCATCTGAAGAGATGACTTTTATTGATTTGGTTTGATTTCTGCTGCTGAGGGAGCAGAGGAGAGAGAGGCGTCCGTTTCAAACACTACATCATGTGAAGCGGCCCCCGTCTGTTTGGCCTGGCACTTATGATACCTGTCACACAACCTTCTTATTATCTCTTTAGACTGGTAGCGAACTGAGATGAATGAAACGGACTGAGGATTAGAGATGAAAAGATGTTTAGCTATGAACACTGAAATAAGGATGACTCATACTGTAAATGGCAAACCTCTGACGGCACACATATTCACATCTGACCCATTATGCGGTCACACATGCTCAGTCTTTTCGCATATGAAGTGGGAAACACGCTGTCTCCCCTCCTTCCTCCTCACTACTCCGCCCTGCCTTGTGTGAATTATTAAAGTGAAACTGTGGAAGGCCTCGCCGTGCGGTGATCCAACATGGAGGCTGCGCAGTGTCCTCCGCCTATTGAGGGAACCGTGCAGCACGCCTCTAATTGGCAGCTGCTGTCCGCAAGTCATTTTTGGAAATGTCAGTTTTCATCGTTGTGAACATTCCTCTCCAACTCCAGCCCACCTTAACCCCCTCCTTTCCTCATCTAATGTTGTAAACCTGAAAATGAATAAAAGAGTCATTTATGTGCACCAGGGGACGAAGGGTGACCTTCTCTCTGAAGTCATTGCCCCCAGCCAGTCATTTACATAGAGCTGTCAGAATGCAGAGCAGAGCCGTGGCCCTCCTGCACCAGCCGTTGCACACAAAGAAGGACATAATTGATAATGTACAACACAGCCTGTAGGGATGAGCCAGGCCTTCCTCCTCCTCCTTTTTTCTTCCTTCTCTGCTGCTGCTCCACACCATATTTCACACTAGTTAAACCTCAAGACACACACACACTTATATATGCACATGCTGCTGTGCACACAGCCGGACACACTCGCTCTTTCTCTCTCTCTCTTTTTTTTTTTGTTTCTCTTATTTTCTCTTCCTGCATAATCTGTTGCTGGTCCTGTGTAGGCCCACCTACATACACTGTTCAAGGAGTGTAATTAAAAGACAACAAGGTAAAAGACACGTTTTGAACATACATTAAAAAGAGCCCTTTGAAAGAGATTATGAAAATCAGGTGAATGCCTGCCTTGCTGCATCTGGATTCACTCGCTGTGACTTTGTGTTCATACACATTTAATGAGATGGAATTGAGAAAAAGCACAGGAAAAAGAGGAGAACTCAGATGTGCTTACCTATTTAAATGTGCGTAACTATGGTTACGCAAACATGAAAGCAATAGGGGCCCTTTTGAGTCCAGGTTTTGATTCATCCAATGACTATCAATGTAAGGAGGAGGCAAAGAAGGAAGATGGAAAAGTAGAGGAGTAACAGAATTGTACAGTATATAATCTTTTCCTGAGGAGGAATGTGTGCTTCAGTCTCATTCACACGCACACACACACACACACACACACAAACGTATTAATAAACATGCTCTCTTCCTTGATCTCCTTCCTTCCTGAGTTACACTGAGTCATGCAAAGTGGTGCATATTTGCGGTTCCACCTATGTTAGCATTTGATGAATCGACTTGTAGCCTTCGCTACTTCTCTTAATCATGTTTACAGGTCAGTTTTCAAGTCATAAGCAGCGAGCTTTGCTACTAAAGTTTACCACCACTGTGGCCTGTACTTTTAGATGACGAGACAGAAAGTTAGAAAACAAAAAGCTTTTGCTTGACATGTTCAGTTCTTTTTCAACCCCAACCAAACACACTGCTTCTCCATTCTCCTTACCATTGGTGGATAAAGTAAAGTAAATTTTTACTACAATTACAGTTGAAATAAGCAATTGATTAGTCAAGTAGTTTACTGACAGAAATTGAACTGGAAGCTATTTTGATAATCAATTCGTCATGTCAGTCAATCTTCAAGTAAAATGCCAAACATTCCCTGGGACCAACCTGTCAAACAAGAGTATTTGATGCTTTTCTTTGTCATATACAGGCGGCTCACTTGCTAACTGTCACACATTCTCAACACATGGCGTTACAGCTGACTCAATATGTGGATTATTTTATTCAAATTGTAATTTTCCGCTTTATTTTTTTTAAATTAGTTGAGCTACTCCACAATCCTTTCACATACCCCCAAGCAACTGCAGATGTACCCGGTACACTCGAGTACTTGTTCTGCATAAAAAGTGTCCTTTTATTTTTATATTTCTTGTATTATTACTTAATATTAACATTTAATATGAATTGATTATTATTATGCTTACCATATCAGCATTTTAATGGAGGTGAAGCTTTTAAGTACTTTCAAATTGGGCAGTTTAGTATTTAAAATGCAAAATATTTTCCAAACTGATCATAGGGTTTGAGTGCAAAATTAAAATTTGTAGTCTGTAACTAGAAAGCCATCAATAGTTATCAAATAAATAGTGGAGTAAAAAAAAATTTCCTCCTAAAATGTAGTAGAGTAGAAGTATCAAGTAGCATAAAATGGAAACACTCAAGTACAAGCACCTCAAAATTGTACTTAATTACAGTACTTATATTCCACCACTGCTCCTTTCACACATGCATACAAACAAGTGCAGACAGTCGAGTGTAAGGAAATGGACTTTGAACTACTGAAGGCACACAAAGGAAACAACACATTCACAGAAAACTCTTCACTGCACACTCGTCCGCTCATCTTCCCACACAGCGCTGTGAGTGGAGCACGGGAGTCAACTGCTCCCTTCAGGCAGGGCACAACGCCGCTGCTTGTTGCACGACTTCTGCATTAGCAGTGCTTGATCAAAAGAGTTGGGGCAAGAGTGGCGAGAGAGAGAGAGGAGCAGGCCAAGGCGGCGGAGAGGAGCACAGGAAGGGAGGGGCTTGCGCCTGCACCTGTACCTCCAGCCAAACACTAGACGCTAATGAATGAAGCGCACGCTCCTCTGTGAAAAAAATGGCCTTAACAACAACAACAACAGCGTGCTTCATCTTCCTCTCATCCCTTTTACCCTCCTTCTTTTCATAAGTAGTCTATTAGCAGGAAAGGGGCATTGCCAAATAGAGAGAGGGAGAGGGGGAAAAAAGAAGAGAAACAGGGCCCCCGTGTTTGAATCCCACTGTGGCGGTGCCAACTTGACTATAGAGAAGCAACAAAGCAGCTAAGTGCCTGGGCAAGGAGAGGGAGGGTGTAGGCAACTGTGGAGATAAAGGGGGAGTTCGGGAAGGGGAGGTGGGGTGCATACAGGGAGGGAGGAAGTGTGAGACAGAAAGAGAGAAAGAGGGGAGACCTGCGATATATAAAAAAACAGAGTCCAGTAATCAAAGCTAATGGCTCCATTGTGTCTAAAAAGCATCTGATAGCTTTAGAGTGCACTGAGAGCGGCACTGAGCATGGAGAGGTGGTGCTGAGGAGGTGTGGCCGAGGGTCAATATATGTGTGTGTGTGTGTGTGTGTGTGTGTGTGTGTGTGTGTGTGTGTGTGTGTATGTTTGAGGCAGCAGGGTTAACACCTGCTCCTTTGTGGCTTAAAAGCCGAGCCAGGAGTAAGCAGCTACCCCCCCCCCCCACACACACACACATGCACACACACACACACACACACACACACACACACACATTACTCCTCTTCTTAAAAGGGTGATTATAGTGGCTTTTTAGCTGCCCGTGTTTTTGCTTTATTATTGTATTCAGCATAGTTATGATTGTCAGGGCCACGGCCCCTGTAAGCAGAGGGGCTGCCTGTTGCCTCTGCACAGCATACAATCGGGTACCATTCAGGTGCAGGAAATTACAGGGAGAGTGATGGGAGGTGTGCGGGGTGAGGATTTGAAAAGTAGCTTGAACCAGAGGGTTTGTTTTCCTTCCATACCTTGTAGCCTTTATTTCTGTCTCTGTTTTGATGGAGTGAGCAGGATGGCAGGATGGCGCTGAGACAAAACGATGGGTGAGGAGGGACGAGGGAGCGCTGTTTTGAGAGAATTAAAGATATGATCGTTGCTTTGTGTCAGCGTTACCTTTGGTGTGTTTCAATGGGAACATTCTGAGTGAGGGTTATTATAGCAGTTCTTTTGAAGCGGAGGAAGGACAATTAAACTGTGGATGTGTGGTGGAATATCAAGAGCACACTGAGAATTTACCTCTGATGGTCTATTTTCTCTCTCCTCTTCTTTTATCCACTGTCTTTTCTGTTTCCTCCTTTACTCACTTCCCTCTCTCTTCCTCTCCCGCTTACTCTTTTTACTCGTCTCGCCTTCCCAGATGAGTGTAGAGGGTGATGACAAGCGAACTCGCACTCGGTCCAAGGGAATCAGAGGTGAGTGTCTGTCATTTCTCTCCATCATGTCAGGCCCTGTCTGTTGAAGGTGCTTCCTTCAACAAACACACACATGCACTCAAGCACAAAGTTTAATAGGCTACACTTACACTCCGTCACGAGCACACATCAGCTCTGCTGGTCAGCAGGAGTGTGTGTGTGTTCATGCATATGTAGATGAGCGTTTATCCGTGTTTGTGTGTCTGCGTGCATGCGGATGTTTATATATATACAGATGTCTGTGCATGTACTGTGAATGAAGTGCCTGTCAGTATGTTTATGCATATGTGCTCGTGTGAATGTGAACACACTGGGGATGTCAGCAAATACATTATTCAGGTACAGTTTGTCATACCACTTCTTCTCAGAGTCACACACCTTGTTTAACTCAGATCTTAGCTTGTAATCATCAGATTCAGACTTTTTCTTCAGCATCAAAGTCCTCCAGGTAATTGAGTGAACAGGAACAGGACGCTCCAGGATTCAGATTTACCAAAATGTTTACAAATAGGCACCGATCTAAAAACGTGGAGATGTAGATAGTTTTAAGTTCAGTATTCAGACATTCTGCGACGGCCATCCTGAATAATGTTTCATCACTTTTCATCAGAGTTGCTGGGCATTACAGGATAATGCAACGCTAATGCTGCACGTGTTATTTTTACCTCATGCTCTTTTATTGAAGGCAAGTTAGGGGCTGTCCTAAAAGTGCAGACAAAATGGCCAAGAGAGCTTTGCAGCGTTCTCTTTTTATCTCCATAAAAACTTACTTATTTTTGTGGACCTGCTCCCATTTTTAAAAATCATGCAATGTGGCACAGTAAGCTGCTCTGACTTTTATGAAAACCCTTCTGTTCTATTTCGACCTGAGCCTTTGACAGTTATTTAGTACCAATTATTATTTAGACTCAAAATTTAGTACAGTACAGTACAAATCATGATTTGTTGTTTGATTCATTTATGTGCATGGTTTAAACATTGTGTTGTTTTGTTTATTTTTGTGAGCAGCCAAACTTGTACATCTACACATAAGAAGAAAAACAATTCAACACAGTCCCTAACCCTCCACTTCTGGTATAATCCAAATACAGATATGTGAAATAAACAGATACAAATGTATATACACTGAACAAAATTGTAACACTTTTGTTTTTGCCCCCATTCAGCATGAGCTGAACTCAAAGATCTAAGACTTTCTCTATGTACACAAAAGGCCTATTTACTGTATCTCAAAAATCTGTCTAATCTATCTGTGTTAGTGAGTACTTCTCTTTCACCATCACAGGTGTGGCATATCAAGATGCTGATCAGACAGCATGGGTATGGCACAGGTGTGCCTTAGGCTGGCCACAATAAAAGGCTACTCGAAAATGTGCATTTTCACTGTAAACCAGTCAGTATCTGGTGTGACCACCAATTGTCTCATGCAGTGCAACACATCTCCATCGCATAGAGCTGATCAGGTTGTTGATTGTGGCCTGAGGAATATTGGTCCACTCCTCTTCAGTGGCTGTGCGAAGTCAGGACTAGACCCCGATGAGGATGACAAGCATGCCGATGAGACGGTTCCTGAAATTTTGTGCAGAAATTCTTTGGCCATGCAAACCGATTGTTGCAGCAGCTGTACAGGTGGCTGATCTCAGACGATCTTGGAGGTGAAGATGCTGTATGTGGAGGTCCTGGGCTGGTGCGGTTACACGTTGTCTGCGGTTGTGAGCCGGGTTGGATGTGCTGCCAAACGGCTAATGGAAGAGAAATGAACATTTAATTCATGGGCAACAGCATTCCTGCGGTCAGCATGCCAATTGCACGCTCCCTCAAAACTTGTGACATCTGTGGCATTGTGCTGTGTGATGGAACTGCACATTTTCCAGTGGCCTTTTATTGTGGCCAGCCTCAGGCACACCTGTGCAATACCCATGCTGTCTGATCAGCATCTTGATATGCCACACCTGTGAGGTGGATGGATTATCTCAGCAAAGGAGAAGTGCTCACTAACACAGATTTTGATGGATTTGTGAACAACATTTGAGAGAAATAGGCCTTTTGTGTACATAGAGAAAGTCTCATAATGAATGGGGGCAAAAACAAAAGTGTTGCGTTTATAATTTTGTTCAGTGTATGAACAGTATGCATGTTTGTGTCTGTGTACATATGAACATGCATGTGTGTATAGAGTAAAGAAAGTGCGTTTCTGCTCATGTGTGAATGAGAACATATATTTGATGATTTTGTTTTTTTGCATGTAGTTGTGAATGTGTTTTTACATAATGATACACGTGTGTCTTTCATCATGTGAACAAGTGTGTTTGATGTTTAGAAGGCTGCAGAGCAACAGTTCACAGGGCGTTCAGAGCGCAGGAAGGCGTCCAGTCATCCCAACTGTATGATGAAAGACTGAGAAATTGAGATGATGGTGTCAACAGTGTGTGTGTTTGTGTGTGTGTGTGTGTGTGTGTGTGTGTGTTAGAGTATGTTAGTGTGTGTATTTTCTCTGCTCTTAGTGTTTCTCACTACCCGGGGTCTTTCTGACATGTGATTAATGCATGTGATATTGGAGCCCAAACTGAATTCTCCAGGATCATATTGTTTTCTCGTTTGCTCCAAATGAAAATAGGATATTTCTCCAAACTCATTCTATCGCTCAACTCCCAATCGATGCCCATAGCCAGCTGAGAGCGATGTGTGTGTGTGCCTGTGTGTGAGTGTGCGTGTTGTTTGTGAGCAGAGCTAGATTTATGTTTTAAAGGCAATTACTATAAGTTGTTCCTGAAAGAAGTGCTGTTTTCTACTGATGATGGCAGTTTTCCTTTTAATTTCATTTTCCCAATTATGATAACTAAAGTGCAACAATTAATCATGTTTTATTGCTGAACTCTGCATATAATTGTCACTTTTTTTTCTGAACAGCACAATGCAATTTGGCTGATTTAGGGTTTTTTTTCACTCAGTGTGTATGTCTTGTGTTTGCCTTTGTGTGTGTGTTATTCATACAGTATGTTTGTGCAGGCCAGCGCTTACGCTCCTGTTTGTTTTGTGCTCGCCTCAGTGAGCATGTGTTTGTATGTGGGTATGTTTACATGTAGATATGTGTGTTTGTGTGTGTGTGTGTGTTTGTATGTGAGCTCAGGAGTGTGTAGGTGTTTTTTTCCCCCCATCCTGATCACGCAGTCACCAGTGTGTAATCCTCTATGAGGAAGCCTCATGGGATTCGTATGCATTTGTGATTTATTGATCTGAGCTTCTTTTAGCAGTGCAGCTTTCTGAGCAGTCGTTCACCTTTGTTCTCCCTCCCTGTGTCTTTCTTCTCTTCCCCCCTCTTTCTCTCCCCCTTTCTCTCAGTTCCTATTGAACTCGTAGGACAAGAGCTGAGGTAAGGAAACACCTTCATCTTTGTGCAAATCTCTTTCATAAAGTTCTTTTATGTGCACCGCACTCGTAGTCTCGCTATCAGTGCTTCTTTTGATGATGTTGTATATTATTATTTTTTATTTATTATTATATCTCCTTCTCAGCTCGTGGTCAGTGCCTCCAACAGGGTGCTATTGATTTCTCGCAGCCTTTTGCTATTTCCTGCTATGAACAGGATACAGCATGAGTAGAGAGGATGGTGAAGGGCAAAGATTTTGTTTTTTGTCTTGCCCTATCTTCCTAGTTATCCTCTTCCTCTTTCCCACTGAGGCACAGCTTTCAGGGCCTCAGTGGTCATGAAGGCCATTGTGCTCCTTCCTCTCCCTCCTTCTAAATTATTTTTTCATCCTCTCTCATTTTGTCACACTTCACCTCCAAGCATCGATCTGTGCTCAGCACTCAAAAAAAAAAACTTTCGGTATCTGGATTAAGAAAAAAAAAACAGTAGGGAGGCCAGAGAGTGCCTCATTTAAAATACAAATGCAGCAGTTTTTAATAAGTGAAATTAATAATAAGTATAATTGGAGTAATAAAGGGCAATTGCTGGGGGAAGTTAATGAGAATTGAAATGAGCCGTCCTGAGGGGTCATAGCAACCTGAATTGGAGGAGAGATACAGAGGGAGAGAGAGCGAGACCTGATGATGATGACTGGTGAGGAGAGCAGAGCAGGGGAAATTACAGCAGGTCTCGGTTGATCCTTATCGCTCATACTAACAGGATATAGGCCAGGGTTGATGTACGACATACAATATTATGTTCTCTCCGGCTTGATGCCACCTGCATTCATGCATTATGTGTATCTGCTGGACAGATGGGGGGGGATACACATCTTTGTGCGTCTGCATTTGTGTGACATGTGTGCTCAGTTTGCATGTCTTTGCCTTGTTTACTGCATGTGGTTATCATTGCTTCTGCATAGGGACTAAAATGCGCCGTGCCTTAAACATATCTCTAACCTCCATCCATCCCATCCAGCTGCCCCACCCCTGGATGCAATGGCTCTGGCCATATCAGTGGGAGATATTCACGACACAGAAGGTAGGGCAGATTAAAAACCCACCCTCTGTCTGTCCTTCTTCTCTGTCTGTCTGTTTGTCCTCCTCATCCTCTCTGCCCCCACAGCATCTGCTTGTGACTTGAGTCACAAATCAATTGTTCGCTGTCAACAAAAGAGTCATTTTTTCCTTTGTTTTGCTTGAATAGTTATTAAACTCCAAAATAGAAAATAAACTATAATTTACAAGAAAAAGGGTGAATGAAATTTAAAAAATAAGCATATCTTTGTGCAGCAGAAATATATAATTATTCTGCTTTATTCTTTTGTTCTTATTCATCTTGCCCCTAAAGTTTATTTCATGCCCCGACACCCAGGTTGGGGACTTCTGAGATAGACGAGCATTACAAACCCTTTCTTGAGCAAAAAATAATAATAGTTTCAAGGATACTTTATGACCCCTAAGGGCCAAAATCAGATGCAAAGAAAGGGCACATTAAATAATTTTGAATAATCACATGCCAGTTAAAATACCTGTTTTTAAGATTTCACAAAACTCTTGCACTCCCCACTCCCAAAGCTAAACCCAAGTAATGAAGTTTTCAGTGGACTGCAGTGAAATGTGCAGTGAATTTATTCTAGCTTTATTCTCCCTCCCTCCGTCCTTGTGTGGCTCGCCCTCAGAGGCTTTGCAAGAGTCGGGGCAGCTCACTGGCTTGTGACTTCTCTTTATTGAGGGGTAGATATTAGCTATTTGTTTACATGTGTATTCGTTCAGCAGGCAATTTCAGATGCACTTTGTTTATAGATCGTCCCTCAATCTCCCTCGGCGTCTCCCAGGTGAGAGTAAGAGGGAGTTTATTGGATTTCACCCTCCGCTGCTTCGCCCGTACGCCTCTCCATACAAGTCGTTCATTAAACGTTCCAGTCAATTGGCTGAGATTGGTTGTGATGTCTGAGTGAGCCAGCATGGTACTCCCCCCCACACCCCAGGCCACATGCGTTAACTCATAATCTCTGCTGAAAGAACTGCTCCATTCTTTTTCATGTCAAAACACACACAGAGCCTCCATCGTGCTGCTTAAAGTCACTCATGGACATGATGAGGTGCATGGCGGGTTTGTAGATTTGTTAGAGTGTTTTTGTGATTTTAAAACCCTGCTTGGTATTCATGATCCTTCCCTCTCTGTCCTCTCTTTCCTTTGTCCTTTTTTGTCTTTCTTTCCCTCCATTAGTGTTCTGGGTTGCCCTATAGCCAGAAAGCGTCGTCTAGAGGAAGCAGAGGCAGAGGCAAGAGCAAGAGCAGGAAACAGAGCGGCCGGCCTCCAAGAGGAAGTCCCACCCTCTGAAACTGGCCCTGGACGAGGGCTTCAGTGCAGAAAGCGATGCAAGCAGCGAGGCTGAGGGAGAGGGAGAGAAAGATGGAGGGAAAGCAGGAGATACAAAGGAGGTGGAGGTGGAAGAGGAGAGGCAGGCAGCTGTAGAGCAGGAGAGAGAGGAGATGACAGAAGACCTGACGCAGAACGGACAGACAAATGGGCGGGAGGAGGAAGAGGAGAGGGAAGAAGAAGAGACATATCAGAAGGGGGAGAACACATTTGCAGCTGATGATGGTAGGCCTTTTCTATTTTTGTACTACCCAACAAACCAGCTATTTAACCACCATCATTTTTGCCTCCTCTTCATTGGTGAGGAAGTCCACTAAAGTCATTTTAAAAGAGAATCACTTATTTAATTAATTTTTAATTTAATAATTAATTCAACTGAATTAAATTTTGATAATTGATAAATTGTGTAAATTTATTCAGCGAGCAAAAATCCATCACACACTGTTTACAAGTTTAATCTGAACTTTTAATTTAATCTTAGTGGGTGTTGCCAGAAAGTCCTAACCCAGGGCAAGAAAGTCCCTGAGCCACACCATTTAGCATACAGCTATCATTTAGGGATTTTAAGTGGTTGCTAGATGTGAAGGAAAAGACAATAAGTGAGATATGGGGAGGGGCAGCGGTTTATAGTTATACAACTGACAGATAGACAACAAAGCAAAAAAAGTTACCAGAAGGCCCTGTGCTGGTTACTAATATTACAGGATGTGAGCTGCTATGCCTCTTAACGACCCCTAGGGGCACTAAGACTTCATAGTGAGTTCACAATGAATGACATAGCAGACAGGAAGGTGATAACAATATTGCTGACAATAGCTTTAGCTCAGTGCATGACCTTTTCCACTCAGCTCTGACCTCTCCATCTCTGTTTCCACAGAGGAGGAGTGCGTGATCATTGAGCCTGAGCTCAGAGCAGCGCCACCTGCAGCTGGGGAGTGTCAGTCTCCCTCTCAGAGCACCGAAGAGGTGGCCAACTCGCTCCTCCACCTCGGCCGACTTTCCAACAACAATGCTCCGACTGTGGCCATTCAGCAGCCTGTTGCTATGGCGACTGAGGAGGATGTCACCGTGGTAGTCAAACAGGGTGAAGTGGGAAAGGACGAGCAGGAGGGGGGCATAAATGAGGGGGAAGAGGAGGAAATGGCACACAAAGTTCAAGTACTGGAAGAGTCATCTGTTCTGCAGAGAAAGGATGCTGAAGTGGAAGAAGAGGAGTTGGACGAGGAGGTGGAGGATGAGCAAGAAGAGTGCCCAGAAAGGAACAACCACATGAGCCAGGAGAACCTCCAATATGTGAGTGAAGATGTCCATCAGATGAAAGATGAAGAGGAGGAGGAGGAGGAAGAAGAGGAGGAGGAGGGAGGAGGAGGAGGAGGAGGAGGAGGAGGTGGAGATGGCAGCACAGCAGAGGCAGTGCACTCTAGCAGGAGAAGATGAAGATGAGGAGAAAGATGAAGAGGACCACAGGGAGGTGCACCACATCCTGCCCGTTTCTGATGTGCCAACTGCCATCCGTACCATCACCAGCACCGCAGCAGCTCAGGGAATACATATCAAGGCTGAAGACCACAGAGCCAGTCCTCCGGAGGACTACAACTCACACAGGGCGAGTCCCCTTGAAAACTACAACACCAACAGAGCCAGTCCACTTGATAAATATGACTCTCATAATCCTAGCCCACTTCAAAACTACAAGGCCAGTCCTCCTTTAAGCTACAGCTCCCACAGGGCTAGTCCACTTGAGGACTACTTTCCCAACATCAGAGGTGAGAACTATAAAATCCACAAAGCCTCGTCCTCCGCCTCTCCCGACATTATCGAGGTGACATCAGATAAATCAGAGGAGAAAGACTTTGATGACATGGACGGGGACGACGAGCGTGACGACGAAGACAGCCTGTCACAGCGCTCCACAGTGACGGACGAGTCGGAGATGTTTGACATAACCCGAGGGAACCTGGGCCTGCTGGAGCAAGCCATCGCCCTGAAGGCAGAGCAGGTGAAGCCGGCCGGGCCCAGAGAGCTGCTCGGCGCCCCAGATATCCACCACCAGCGATATTTCACCATGGATGACAGGCCCAAGCACCTGGACATCATCCGCAAGAGCTACTTCAGCAAAGGTAGGGCAGAGCGAAGATAGAAACGTTAGCATCACATGGTAGTTTTGCTTCAAGCAGGGTTGTCACCTTAGTGTTTAATTCAAGGACACCCCAACAAAAGTAAGAAATATGTCCAAAGGTGTGTTATAATCTTGGGAAAAGGGTAAATAGTACTCCATTTGTAATCAGTCGGTGTAGGCATGCAAAACCACCTGTAAGTTTCTTTACATTTGGTCACCCGTAGATGCTAATACAAGAAATGATGTTCTAAACCAGCACATGGTGTCATGTGTTGAACTTAATGTTGGGAGCGTACAAATAAACACAGTGTACCAAATAAACAGTGATGAGTCACAGAGCTCTGTTCACATCCTCCCTTCTCTGTTGTGATGGGGATGAAGTGGTTCCAGCTGAATAGACTTCCGCGAAAAGTGGAGAGGAAGTGCTTGACGAGAGAGTGAGAAGGGACAACACAGGAGAGACGGCACCATGTTAGAGAGAAAGAAAGAAAGAAAGAAAGACAAGAGAGAAAAAAGGAAGAGTGCAGGTCGTCCCGCAGTCACAGGGGTGGAGTGTTTGTTTGCGTGCTGCATGTGTTTGGGCCTTGTATTTCACAGTTGGCAAGCTTCCCACTTGTCATGCTCCTCGCAGTATAGCAGTAGTGTGATTACATGCCTGGTAGTGCTGCTCTCTCCTTGGCCTCAACTCCCTCCTGTGGTGACGTTCCTGTTCTGCTCAACGCTAATTAGGAGATGCATGTCTCGTTAACATTCAATTTAAAGGCCAATAGAGCATCACACCTTCCTCTTGCTCCTTTTCCCTCTCTCCAGTGCCATCGATACTGGCTGGCCTACCTCCAATAGCAGTTGAGAAGAGTAGACATCTTTAATTATGTGTAAATTATGGTAGTGTGATTTCCTCCTGATGTATTTTCAGGTGTTGTTTTGTCTTAGATCCAAACAAGAGTGTCGTATAAGTGTAGCAAGGGGGTGGAAAATCATCAAAGAGTACAAGATAAGTAGGTCGACTTTTTTCAGGTTAACTTTTTTTAAAAAGCTGTGATATTTCATACATTTCATAGTATTTCATCCTTTGGAGCATTTACAGAAACACCCAGATCACATTTAGACCAATGCATAAAATACCTTCTGCATTTACAGCGATGCATAAGACATGAGGAGCAGATACAGATGGTGTTGCTTTTGTACAGTTGTCTGAAATATGTCTAGATTTCATGCTCAGCCAAGCAGACTGTCTGATGGCATTAACCACTTGCTTTTGTCCTCCTTATTCCTCCCAACTCTCTCCTCTCCTTATCCTTTTCTCCTCCTTTCTCCTTATACCTTCCTATCCTCCTCTATCCAGAGAGTAGTAGGCCAGAGAAGAGGGAGATCAAGTGTCCCACCCCCGGGTGTGATGGGACGGGTCACGTGACCGGTCTTTACCCCCACCACCGTAGCCTGTCAGGCTGTCCGCACAAGGACAGGATCCCCCCGGAGAGTGAGTTTTCTTTAGCTGCTTAGAAAATAATCATGGAGTGAAGAGTGACAACAAATGGTACTGTGACATTGATAGAAACCCACTACGTCTTTTTACTGTGGAGTTCGACATGACAGTATATTCACACATTCAAGTACTATAAAATCAGTTTAATCATGATTTCATGAGGTTTTCAAGGGTCCATGTTCTGATCTAGGCTTACCGGATTACCAAGCTCTTCACTCGTCACCATTTAACATACAGCTGATAGAGGATACAGTCAAACATGTAAAGTTGAAATGACGCTAACAGGCTGCCAATATTTGGGGGTTTGTTTTTTGTCAAGTATTATAAACAGTATTTATAATATTTTCCTGGGTCTCAAGAAATCATCAGTTCAACACTCCTCCCCATGCCAGTAATTTTCATACAGTCCGTTACATTAATAGTTTGTTTTAGTTTATGGATTTCCTCTGACCATATGATTGCGTGTGTACTTTGTCTTGTCCTCAGTTCTGGCCATGCATGAGAATGTGCTGAAGTGTCCAACTCCTGGCTGCACCGGTCAGGGCCATGTCAACAGCAACCGTAACACACACCGAAGGTATTCAGACATTACAGATTGTTTGTAGATCTGGATTTGTGTTTGACTGTGTGTATTTGTGCAGATGAAAGTGTTATGCTCAGGGTGTGTAGTTCCCTTTGTGTATTTGCAAGCTCATATCTTAATGTATGCAGGACAGCGAATGTGTCAGCCCACATCAGTGTGATGCAGATTTACACGGTCAGCAACATCCTCTCGTTTTGATATTCATCCTCTTTCTCCTCCTCCTCCATCCCTCCAGTCTTTCTGGATGCCCCATTGCTGCTGCGGAAAAGCTGTCCAAGGGCCACGATAAGCAGCTGCTCTCTCAGCCTGGCAGCGAGCACCTCAAAGGAAGTCCCAACGACAGAGTGTTAAGGTGGGTGATCAAAAAAGCGTCCAGTCATACTTTTTTACATTGTTCTTTTTACAGTTCCGCCTTAATTACATTAGATAAGTATGGCGCCCCAGTGCCGACAAAAGGCAGTAAAACACTATAAGAAGAGTCAAAAATATGACTGAATACATTAATTAATATTACTGTTAATTAGACAATTAAAAAGGAGAGAAACAGAAATGCCTTTAACCTTGCTTGCATTTAGTAGATAAAAAAATAAAGGGCTCCTTCCATGCTAATAAGACATTTGCAAACACCATACGACTCCATGCCAACAACCAAGATGGGATCGCCTAGCTTTATCAATTTCAGGGCTGCTTTAACAGTTACGATAAAACTTATCTTACATGATAATTATCCTTGGTACAACAGAAGGTATTTTTAAGGTAAGGACATAAGGTAAGGTCTCTTCTCTTCAGCAAGAACCACAACGGAACGTCAAATAAACTAAAAATGTTTAATTGCTGACATTGTTATGACAGCATTATTTTTCACCACTGTTACAAGAGTTCACACAGTTATGTACAGCAGCATATGGGGAATGTAGGATTTAAATCAATAATTAAACGTGTGCTAAGACCACAAAAGGGGAAAGAAATGTATTGGACATATAAAAAAAGGTTTCTCTTTTTTTTAACCAACTGATTGGCTGTTATAGAAAAAGTAAAAGCTTTTACATTGTTTTATTTAATCATATTTTTGACTCATCAACACTTTTGCTGGGTTCAGGGATCCATAGATGGAATGATGAAAGAACCTTTTACCTACATAAAGGCTTAAAAGTCTCCTCTAATCCAAGCCCCACCTAGTTGAGTCATTCTCAAGGTTAGCTGGTTTACTGCTGAGACACATAGAAACCACAGATACGACCCTGACCTTAGCTATTGTGCCCCTCTTGAGAGGTAAAGCCAGCCTGTGAATGGTTTAATTTAACGAGAAAGTCTTGACGCATTCAGTCTGGCGGTCCAATCATTACTGCCACCTCAAACGCTGAGATCTCTTTATCTCCATTCATCTCCCCAACTGGTCAGGCACCGTGATCATGGCCAGAAGAATGATAATTAACTCAAACCAGACACTGGTATTATGCTAAGTCCACGTTCTTCTTCATTGGTATTTTAATTAATAATGCATTCGATAAGCTAATTATGCAAGTTACGGGGGCACTGCGGGGGGATAGAAAAATAATTGCTTTCCTTGAGGAAAACCTCATCAGTGGTCGGACAAAGCATCTCGGATTAAAACATAATAAGGCTTGCTTTGTTTTTTCCGTCTCAGATTGTTATTAAAATTAGCTCGGTTGTCTGTTGTGTATGGGGCTGAGGAATTCCTCATGCTATCCGTGTTCTAATGGAATCCATATTGCATAAATAAAAAGGAAAAAAATCCCCTCTAATCAGTGGAAGAAAGTTTTTTACTGTCATGGAAATCCTCCTGCGCGCTTGCCTCAGATGTGAGCGTGTATTTTTGGTGTGCCGCTGTGTGAAGGCCACCCCAACAGCAGTGTGACTACAGGCCAGGTCATGTAGCTTATTAATGAGCGTATGGTTGGAGACCAGAGACTGTGATGCGGGCTCCAGTGAGAAAGATGAGGAAGGTGACTCCACTCCTCCTGCCTCTATCTCCAACCCCCACCTTGCCTCCCTCTTTCACCACTCCTCCTTCTTTCTTTCCCACTGTTCTCTCCTCCTCCTCTCTTCTTTCTCTCTTCCCCCGCCCTTCTGCCGCTCCCTGGTCTATCAGTGGATTTACGCCAACAGGTCTGACAAAAGCCCAGGCTCTCCAGGAAAACGAGAGGGCTTAAAGCTCATAAATTCCATGCTGTACAACATGCAAATGTGCCCTCTGCTGATAAGAGAGCTTTTAATCCTGCTGCACTCCTGCTAAGTACACCGTTGCCCCTATCTTTACTCTCTCTATGTCACTCTACCTCCCTCTCTCATTCTCTTATTCTCTTTTTCTCCTCTCTGTTTGTTTTTTGTGTTGATTGTGTAACTTTTTATTGCATCAATCCTCTTTTATGTCGCATCTCTCCTTGTCTATTCTATTCTATTGTACTTTCTGCTTTATTCCCCCTGCCACCAACCACCATGACGTCCACTCCCTCTCTTCCTCACAGGCCCATGTGCTTTGTGAAGCAGTTGGAGGTGCCCCAGTATGGCAGCTACAGGCCCAACATGGCACCCGCCACGCCTCGCGCAAACCTGGCCAAGGAGCTGGAGAAGTACTCCAAGGTGTCCTTCGATTATGCAAGCTTCGACGCTCAAGTGTTCGGGAGGCGCATGCTTGCTCCAAAGATGCCCACCAGCGAAATCTCACCCAAAGCCTTCAAAAGTAAGAGGTCCTCTCTTGCCTTTTAGTTGTAAAGGACGATTTATAATACACATTCTATCTCCTAACCAAAATTCCCTCTCTCACAATTGTTTTTTTCTGATTCTCTCCACCTTTTCCTCCATTTTTTTTGACTTTTTGGTCTTTTACTTTTGTCTTATATTATTAGTTTTAATTACTTTAACACACGGTTGTGCTCCCAACTAAGAAAACATACAGTATATCTTTTTTGTGTATATACCACCTCTGCTATTTCCTCCTTTTATGTTCACTTCAGCAACTTATGTTGACTTCCTCCCACAGCTAAGCCCTCATTCCCCAAGTCATCGTCGCCCAGCCTCAATCTCCACGGTTATGGAAAGAGCTCCTCTTTGGCCTATGACTACTCCCATGATGCCGAGGCTGCTCACATGGCTGCCACGGCCATCTTGAACCTGTCTACGCGCTGCTGGGAGAAACCTGAGAACCTCAGCACCAAACCCCAAAACAAGGTAAACAGACCACAGTTAGTCATATACATATATTTATATCTAAAATACATGACAGACAAAACAGTATGAGAATTAAATCCTTCATCACCTCGTTCTTAGTTGATCAAAAAACAACAAATATGAAATGAATCAGTTGTCATGTTTATGGGTGATGTCATTATTGGAAAGTGTTACTCTGTTCTTCTCTTCTAAGTGCCTAGAGAAAGAGATTATTAGCTGATTGTAGTGCAGATTGAAACATTGCAGGCCACAGCTGGTGAGATGAGAGGCGATAGCAGTGGGTGTGCCTCTCCTCTCCTCTCTTTTGCTCATTTCTTTCTCTTCCCATTGACTCTGCATGCATATATCATCAGGAGACATTGGCTTACAGCAACAGGATGGTGTTGAGATGCAGTTGCATCACCTCTCCCGTCCTCTTTCATCCTTTCATCCCTCCATCCCACACAATTTTCATGTTGTTATTGAATTTGGCTGACTGCCAGTTCCCTGGATTACTTTTCCACCAGGTAGCCTTTTTTCATTATCTGCCGGACGGATCTCCCACTCTCTTACTCCACCCCCGCCACTCTTTCTTTCATTTTCTTTTCACATCTCTTTTTACTCTCTTTCATCTCCCTCTCTTCCTCCCTATGCAAGTCTCTCTGTTTCTCTCTCTCTCTCTCTGTCTATACATCTATCTCTCACCCACTGCCTCTCTGTGCACAGGAGGTGTAATTGGAGCACCACTTTCCCCCATATTGTGATTTTTAAAAGCCCTCTTGCCTCACAGAGGAGAGAAAGTGACTGCTTCATCATTTTTCGATTTCCTGACATGGTTTTAGGAAGATAAAAAGTCAAGATTAATGTCTCTGGCAGCACAGCAGAGCAAGGTGTTTCTCAACGAGGCACCGATCCAAAGCAGGCCTTAGCTGTGCGGTATTACAGCGCAGATCATCCAGGGACTGATCTGAAATCAGAGTCGGAGCCAGTTGAAATCCAATATTGAAACATTGGAACACTGAGCTCATCAACCAGGGACAGTTCTGGGAACTGTTCCCGTTTTCTCTGCTCTCCTCCTAACCCTTTGATTTTTCTGGCGCTTGACCAGCCCATATGAGCGCCATTTTAGATGAAAACATGGCTCATCTCACCCCTCCGTTTCTGTTCACCTGCCAGCGCTATAACAGAGCACGGAGAGATGAACTGTGGTGTTGGTGCTGTTGGCAAAGTATTGCCAGAGTACATTAGATATCATTACTAACATGCTTAAGTGATGACGGTGGAGAACATTTAACACTCGGAAAAAGAGCATCACACTGCTGCATGACTGTTTAAATGTTTGTTTGATATAAGCTTTAGGGCAATTTTACAAGCCTGGTCAATGTGCATGTTTGGAAATAAGATGAAGCCAATAATTTCATCAAATGAAAGTTTAGTTTGATCTGAATCTAAATCTCTCCCTGCATGTGACTGGGGGTTATATGACTCACGAAGACATACTGTATGTGTAGCACTGCAACTGAATCTGCTCAAGAGAGTAATTAAATCATACAGGGCTGCCTCTCATAGCCACTGATGTGCACCAGAGGAGACTACATTAGTAATTTATATTCGAGAATACTTAATTAGATGTATTAATTACATGTATTAGTTAGCTATGTTGTCTACTAATGTTCTCCATACTATATATGGGGTACCAATGTTTTTAGTTCTAAATGAATATCAATGTATTGAGTTAAATATATAAATGAGCCAATACATTGTGAAATAACTCTCATTATCTTGAAATGTTATTTTATTATTTTTATTTTCATTGCCATTATTGGTTTTATCTCATGTGCTAGCACCAGTCTCCCTCACCTTTCAGCCAGCCATCACATGCCACTGGCTCTCATAGCATGCTCAACAACTGCTAACACATTTAGCCAGCAAGCTACTGCAAGCTAAGGCAACAGCAATAGCAAAGGTTAGACATATGAACAGTAGAGTTACTTGGGGTAGTGATGACATTCTCCAGAGAGAGACACATAACTCTGTGACTTTTGTTGTCCTTGGTTTCCCTGGCCAATAGGAGCTAGCTACCTAGCTAGCAAGCTGTTGAGCCTGCCAACAGAGGGCAAAGGATGTTGTTATGAAAAAATATCATATATATATATATATATCTAAGATTGTTGGTTGTACAAGCAGCTGATGATGTTGTGAGGCCTCACTACTGACTGTCTGATGTGTTCTCTCCAGGAGATGGACATTGAGGTGGATGAGAATGGCACTCTGGACCTGAGTATGAAGAAGCCCATTAAACGAGAGGGCAGTGTGTCCGGTACCAGCCCCGGGGTTCGGTCCCCAGACCCTTCGTCCTCCTCTTCTTCCTCCTCCATCACGGTGGAAGCAGTGGGATGACATCACCAAACTTACACGCCTACAAGCAGGAGGAGTGGGAGGGACCTCTGGATTACACCAAACCCAACCGCCAAAGGGAGGAGGAAATGGACGAGGTCAGTACAATTAGACTGAGCAAAAGTACAAGCTCCAAAAACACAGTATTTCCTGTGACATTAGTTACAGAGGAAGTATTGCAACATAAATAACAACAGTCAAAATCCCCCCTAAGCCTTTTGAATAAAAAACTCATACTTGTTTACATCACTTTGTCTTTCTCTAAGCCCCTTGCCTTATTTCCTGTCCCCCTTTCCTCTTTCTATTATTCATTTATTTCACTGAAATTCGAGAGTTACTGTACTGTTAAAACATTGCACTGTGTAACAGAGGTTGGTGTGTCAGGTGCATTGCACCATCCTGACTTTGGCATATGCTAATTTTTACTCCTTTGAACTTTTTCAAAAGAAATATAAAGAGCTTTGAGTGTAAATTTTTTATGAGGACACTCTGCATCACTTGTCTACAAAAGAATAAAAAATAGTTTAGTGTAGAGATTTGTGTGCACATGGTGGTTTGAAAAGTTTCTTTTCTTGTATACAAATATGTAAACTATTGCGAGAAACCCATCTCTCAAAACGGGCCATTAAACAACAGTACAATTAGATTTTTTTTAAAAAAGGATCACAGAAGAATTACCAGTGCATATGTGGTAATTTTCTTTTTTATTCATTTTTCAGATGGAGCACACAGGCCAGTCGTTTGTCTCATCCGAACCAGAGGACTCTGACATGATGCAGGACTCTCTGGAGGAGAGGAAGTACCCAGGAGAGGTTACGACCCCAAGTTTCAAGGTCAAGTTCCAACCCAAGGACAGCAAGAAAGATCTGCTCTCGTAAGTAACAAGTCAAAGAGTATACAGCCACACTAGCGGCTCTGTAAGGGTGTTGTGCTTTGAGTTAATTGCAAACATGTTGACATGTTGACATGCTCACAATGACAATGAGTGGTAACATGCTGATGTTTAGCAGGTGTAGTGTCATGTTCACCATCTTAGTTTAATGTGTTAGCATGCATTAGCAACATTTTCTAATTACCACCTAATACAGTACAGCTAAGGCTGATGGGGATGTCAATAGTTTTGCAGGTGTTTGGTCATAAACCATTGGACATTGGACAAGTTAAAATTTGGACGTCATGATGGTGCTAGATGCAAAGTTAAGGAATCAGTTACGCTATTACAATTGATCCTGGTGGGGACATGAATGCCTGTGTAAAATTTCATGGCCATCCATCTAATACTTATAGATATTTCCTTCAAAATAAATGTCTGTTTCCAATTCATCTAGTAGATGATGAGATATTTCACATAATAAGTGAAAACCTTGACCAGGTGGTGGCACCGGACAAATTTCATTGCGATCCATGTATTGGTTGAGATATTTTTATCCTATTTATGTAGCCACACCCGCTAGTATGGCTAAAAATAACAAAAAAGGAGGATGGAAAATAAACTACTCATACTTAAACAGAAATATTCTGATTCAGCCCCTGTGTCCTTTCTAACTCTGCATCTCCGTCTCTCTTTTCTCTTCTATGTATCTCTTCCTCTGCAGGTGCCCCACACCTGGTTGTGATGGCAGTGGCCACATCACTGGAAACTATGCGTCCCATCGCAGGTATGCAGCCTTACTTGGGTGATACAGTATGCTAGTGCTCTAAATATAAACTCTTATATGAAATTTTATCTCTGCTGAGACTCTTCTGCTGCTCGCTCTGCACCTGAGTCCAAAGCGGGCGCACCACGACTAATTCAAATATTTCATTTGATCCTGACATGCCAGAGGCAATAATGTAGCGTGAGCCCGGGAAGCAAAGACGGTCATTGACTTTGATATGCATCAGTAATTTACTTCTTGCCGTCTGTCCTCTTCTTCCTAAATGACCTTGGTATGCCTTGCATTCTTGATTTCCCTTCACTCACGTCTTTCTCCTCTCTCTTTTCAATCCCTCACACTCGCCTTCCTCGCCCCTTTTTTCGTCCTTCTCTTCTTCTGCCTGTCCTTCGCTCTTTCTCCTTTCTCTCAGTCTGTCTGGGTGTCCCCTTGCTGATAAGAGCCTTCGGTCCCTCATGGCGGCACACACCCCTGAACTCAAGTATGTCTGCTCTACACCTTCACTGCCTTTCACTGCCACTTGAATGCACTGCTACTGACACCGTCCAACACCACAATGCTTTATTCTGCTGACGTTAACTTATCTTTTGTTGCTGGCTGCTGCCTCTGCTGCTGCTGCATCTGTCATGGTGTTTTTTTTTCTGCAACTGGCTTTGGCTATGCTTGCTTTCACTTCAATCAGTTAATGTAAATGTGAAAAGTGAAATTGTATTTCAGCAGTATATGTAGCTATTTACTAGAAAATAGGCTTTTCATGGCCCGCTGTAGACTGATACAAGAAGTATTTAAATGGCCTGAAAAGAATGAATTTAAAACAAACATTGCTGACATGAATGAATAAGAAAATGAGCAAAATGAATAAGCTGACCACTTCTCTCATCTGGATAATATTACTTTCCTGAAGACTTTCCACCATGAGACATCAACAGTGTAATCTTTTACGCTAACCTTATATTAAATGTTAAGCATTGCTCTGTCCTTTCCCAGATGCCCCACTCCAGGATGTGACGGCTCAGGTCACATCACAGGAAACTATGCTTCTCACAGAAGGTAACAAACAAAAAACACAAATGCACACGCAAAAAACGCGCACACAACACACACACACACACACACACACGGACACACACACAGTCAGTCAGAGAGCCCTAGTGACAGTTCATGCTAGAATTAGACAGGGATCACATACTCACACATTTCCACACCTTTCCATTATCCTTTTTCCGGCCATATTAGGCGTTTTGAGTTGATTTAGTTTGTAATTTGGTTGAACAACCTCTGTAAAATTATTCTTCTTTATATTGTTCTCTCCCTTTATCACGCAGCAATCACTTCACCAGACCTTTTTTCAACCCTATGTTATCAACTCCATACTTTCTGTTTTCAGTATCTCTGGGTGCCCGCGTGCCAAGAAAAGTGGAATTAAAACTCCTACCAAGGACAACCAGGAGGACTCCGAGCTTTTAAAGTTCGTACCGCTCAGAAAGCCCTAATGTCTGCTTTTAGCGAGACTGACGGTAAAAGTAAAATGCAATAAAAAAGAAAGAGAGAGAGAAAGAGAGAGAGAGAGAGGAAAGTCACTGTGAATCATATGCAGAGGTAGTGACCTGCCCCCGTAACTGAATCAAACAATCAAGGTCTTACTGATGGGAAAATACACTTACTGCAGATACTGATTCTGAATGCAGTTCATGGTAGAGTATTGTAGATAGATTGTCAGTACATAAGAAATACATGAGCTTCATATTGCATTTGCACACAAACAGTTAATTTAACAGCATGTTGATAACAGCATGTGCTAAACTTTAATAGCTCTTGCATCAGTAATATTATTCATTGCATAAATAATATGTCAAACACAGATGTAAGATATATTGATTTGGCCCAGTAGAGAAAGTATATAACTTAAATCTTTTATAATATTCTTAACTTTCTCTACAGTTTATATCTTTGAAATCCCTTTGTCTAACCCTTGTGCCTTCTCACTCTCTTTATTTCTTTCCCTGCTGTCTGGCTTCAACACTTCTTCTCCCTCTTCTGCTACACAACTCTCCTCTTGTCTTTTTCTTGTTTCCTTCCTTTGCTCTGCTCCCTGCAGGTGCCCGGTGCCGGGCTGCGACAGCCTGGGTCACATCAGTGGGAAGTACGCCACACACCGTAGCGCCTACGGGTGTCCGTTGGCGGCCCGCAGACAAAAGGAGGGCCTCCTCAATGGCACACCCTTCAACTGGAAGGCCTTTAAGACAGAGGGGCCGACTTGTCCCACTCCAGGTTGTGACGGCTCTGGACATGCTAACGGAAGCTTCCTCACACACCGCAGGTAAGCTGCATGCAGACAGTTATTTATTTTCTTTTAACTAACTATAAGAGAGAAGATAGTGAATGTGAATTTAGACTTTGTATATATATATATATATATATATATATATATTCCTTGTATGTGTACACATGCTGATGTTAATGTGTATGTGTTTAGATATGAAGTGATAGGTCACAGTGTAATACACATGACTGTATGTGAGATATTATGAATAGTGACCCCACCCTCTGTGTGTCACTTGTGTCTCCAGCCTCTCAGGATGCCCCAGAGCCTTATTTGCCAAGAAGAAGGCCAAGTTCCCCACAGAGGACTACCTGAGCACCAAGTTCAGAGCCAGTGATGGTAAAAACAAAAATTATAAATCAATTTGTATGTGGGCCTGTGTATTTATACGTATATGTATTCGCAAAAAACATACTGACTGTTTTCTAGAACACTTAACTAAAGGGTGAGTGTAACTTTTAAAACTTTAAATGTCAACTTACACATGACCAGTCAATACAGATACAAATCCTTTAGTTATAGCAAAGAATGTCAGGTATGGAACCCAGTGGACAGTTCAGAATATATCCGCAAATCAAGACAACATCACTTGAACAAAACTAATATACTCTCTATTCCAAAATAGCAAATATAGACATACTATGGAAAATGCATTGTACAGTCCATAGTTTTCTTTTCTAATGAATTCTATGAATTCTCCTTTAGTTTTGGACAACGATGAGGACATCAAGCAGCTCAACAAAGAGATTAACGATCTCAATGAATCCAACAATGAAATGGAGGCTGACATGGTCAACCTGCAGACTCAGGTGTGTGTCTTTATTTCAACATATCAATTACTGAACATGTGTTTGGTTCCTTCAGGACAGAAATGTTGATGTGTTTTATCACAATTAGAGTGTGGGAGTTAAAGTACTCAGTTCAGTCACTTGAGTCTGTTGAAGCTAGGCAATGTTGGTGAAACTAGCAAGAGAAAGCTAGATTTTGAAAACTGAAAAAAAAACACCCCAGGCCCTCCTCCAAAGCTGCTCAGCCAAAACACATGTTCATGCACAGTGCCTGCACTAGTCGCCCTGCGACAGCCACAGATACCAGATTTGATTTTCTTTTTCTGTCAGAGAATTTGATTTATCGATTGCTGTCAGGATTTGAAGAGAATTTCAACAAATATAACAAAGAAAGGCATAAACTGGCTACTCCAGCTTTAAGGAACATTTGATGTTACATGTTGTTGAGATACTACAAAGACACAGCTGTAAAACATTAGCATTTGTTTTATTTTTAAAGAATCAGAAATGGAAAAGCCTTATTTAATAACACAATCTTTATCTTCCTTATATATATATATATATATATATATATATATATATAGCAGTTATAACATTACCTGATCTGATATGTTAACAAAGTTAAGATAAATATTGCTTTGTAACTGACAATATTCCGTCTGTCTGCTGGAAACTCTCTCTATTCATACTATTGTTAAATGTTTTAGCATTTACTATTGCAATGTAATTACCACTTGTGGCCACAGTGGCCGCTGTTCAGCAAAAGTTACATATGTTCGCTTCAAAGGAAAAGGCAGGTGATATTCCTTAGATTAAAAAATCTCAAGAGCAGAACCAACATTGTATTCTCTGTACTTTCATATTTTCATTCACCAGATTGTCTGTTGCTCTCAGCCCAAAGTAACCGAACTAAATCTGTAAGAATATGTTGTATAAGAGGAAGAATTTGTCAGGCACTATTTTTAGCTAGTGAGTATGGCAGATCGGTGTATGTGGGACAGAGTCAAAATAAACTACAGCGTGTGTGTTCATGGTGATGAAGGAACATGTCACCCACTGCAACAGTGAGGCTCACAGATGTGTTTTTACTAGTTTCTGGACAACAATGGAGCTCTATGACTCAGAGGAAGGATATATATCAGGCGGTGATACACACACAATAGTTAAAAACCTAATTAGTATCAGTTAATTGTTAATAATAGGAAAACTATTACCACTATTTAATGTCTTCAAATACTGATTTCAAGTTGAAAAGACAAGCTACAACCTGATGCCTAAAGTGGTACTTGTAGATAATGGTAGAAATCCTGTTGCTGTGTGTTGTAGATCTCCTCCATGGAGAAGAACCTTAAGAGCATTGAACACGAGAACAAGGTGATCGAGGAGCAGAACGAGGCCCTGTTCATGGAGCTGTCTGGCCTCAGCCGCGCCCTAATCCGCAGCCTTGCTAACATACGCCTGCCACATATGGTAAGTTGTTGTTCACTTACACACACGGGGCTGGACCCACTCACACACCTTTTTGATTGAAATTACTGTATTTGTTTCAAAGATGAATTTTGCATGTTGACCAGCGCAGAGCCGTTTGTTTGCCCATGCTCTTCTCAGTTGAGATTGGTTGTTGTTTGTACCACAGCAGGAGCCAATCACCGAGCAGAACTTTGACAGCTATGTGAGCACCCTGACCGACATGTACACCAACAAGGACTGCTTCCAGAGCCCCGAGAACAAGGCTCTGCTGGAGAGCATCAACAAAGCAGTGAAGGGCATCAAAGTCTGAGGCTCGACACACATACACACACACACACACATGCACACACATACACACACGCGGAGAGAACGCAAACTGTCCTAAAGCGAAGGAGCGTGACGGGGGTGGAGATGGAGAGAGATATTGGAATACTCTACAATATATTGAAATATGATTCAAAAACAAAAAGGGAATTCAGGTTATTTAAATAAATGGCAACTTAAAAAAAGTCAACCCAGGGAGCACTCTGTTTGAAGAAAAGTGACGAGGACCAAAATCCACACCATGCTGCTGCTGGGATTAGGAGGAGGAAACCGATCCTTCAGTCAGAATGGATGGAAACGAAGCATAATGTTACCAGAGACTGTATCTGGGGGTTTTAATACGCTGTATGTTTGCCTGTTGTCTCTTTTGTGTCCTGAACTGTTTTTGGAAAGGGTTGTTCATTTTTTGCGCTTCACACCAACTGAAACATTAAGGAACATGTACACAGGACTGCTTACAGGAGCTTGGTGACAGGAAGACGAGGAGCCGATGACTCTCAGTACTGCCCTGTAGCATCCACTGCGTGCGAGTGTGTGCGTTCACCGGCTCCACAAGCTCTCTGATTCATTGACCCCACACACCCCGGCAATATGAAGCATGCACTAAACTGAGTTTGTGTTTGCTTTGTGGTATTACTGCGGCAAACATGTCAACAGCGCAATGTTGACTCAGTTTAGCGGGAAAAAACATTCTTCAAGCAAGGTCATGAGACAGATCCAGGAACAGTCTAGGCTGTTTATTTTTCATGGAACAGCTGTATCGTGATTTAAAAAGCAGCAGATAAACCCCCCCTCTTTTTTTAAAGCTGAAATGATAATAGTAATAGTGTGCACACATTTCAAATTCAGTTAGTCATATCAATAGTATTTATCAACATAGGATTTGCACTTCATTTCAATGAATAGTTTTGTGGTACAATAATTATTGTTATATATGAATTATTTAAAGTTGTGAACTTTTAAATTGTAACTTATTGCCATTTATGTTATTGAGGTTTATTTATTTGAACAATCTATTTATTAACTTTGTTTTGTAACACACACAAAAAAATGCATCTTTACTGATTATCATGGTCAAAGTGATTAGCAGATGTCTTACGTCAATATTTTAAAAATCTATATAGATAACTGACAAGGCATATTTTGTTTTGAGTACTTTTTAAAAACCTTTTTAAGTGCAGATGTTTTATAACTGACAAAACTCTTTTGATAATTTTACAAAAAAAAGTTTTTTTTGGGTTCTTGTTTATGTTCTTTCTGTTCCTGCTACATTCAGAAACCCACTGCTGAGAAAAAAAAGAAAGTATGTATTTATTATTTATTTAATATGAAAGAAACTGACTGATATGGCTGTATATTTATTTTGTTATTTATGTGCGTGATGTGACGGTTGAGTCTGAGTAGTCTTAAAGTTCCACTGCTAATATTTAAATAAAGAAAATCAATACAAATACAGTTTGATTACTTAGGCTTATACCTAGACATACCAGCAGCTGATTGTAAAGACAAAAAAACAAAAAAGCAATCTGGTGTTGCTATCTGGTCTCCGTGTGTTTGCTTTTGTCAGGTAAAAGAAAACCAAGAAATGTTAAAGAAACAAAACATAGAGTTCAAAAATGTTACCTCTCCCAAGCGTTTTGTAGCGGCCACCACTGGCTCACCCAAAACCTCTGTAATGTACCACGAATGCTTAAGTAATGCTTTTGATGATTTTTTTTCTTGTTTATTATTTTCATCAGTACAATGGTACATATATTGAGCTCTATTCCAGACGTGATTTAGGCTGGATGTGTGGGTCTAAAACACTCACACACGCACACACACACACACACACACAGACACACATACACACATACACACACACAGCGACATATCCAGCCCTCGAGGATCCTGTAGGATGGCCTCCTTTGACAAACTTCTATCAGATAAACATACACACCCTTGTAGCCTTACTCTAGATTTTAATTTTTTGATGCACAAAGTGCCACTAAAAAGAGACAAAAAAAGAACAATGAAAAAAAGAGAATTCACTTTCTTTCCTGATTCTTCGCATTTCTGCAATGTAACAATGTCTGGTCCTGGGAAGACCATGGCATCAAGAGAGTGGTGATTGTTTCAGATGCCTTTATTTCTCTGCCAAGTTGGCCATTAGTACACTATATATACACTCTGTATAAATAGATTTTAAAGATGCTATATATATGAATATAAACATACATATATTTTTCCAGTGTAATTGTTGACTTGCTCTTCTTCTCTTGTATTACCTTATCAAAGGATCACTAGCTGTCTAGAAGAGATGTGAGGGGCGTTACCAATAGGAGGCAGTTACACCTTATGTAATATCCCTAAGACCTGCTCAACTGTGGCTTTAAACATACCATTCAGTCAAGCTGAAGGCCAAGTAGGCTTTGTTGGTGATACAGTACAAAACTTTGGAAGTGTTGTCATAGGTTTCCTTTTCTTTCCTTTCCTTTATTGGTCTGTCCTTGATCCAGAAATGTCAAAAACATCTGCTGTATGTTATACTACTGAATCTGAGAAATGACTGTCACTTTGAAACTAGATGGTTGGCTCTTTGTTCCTAAGTGTCATGTGAGTTCATGTATAGTATAAAAAAAAAAAGATGACGCCTCTGAATAATGTTCTGCACATAGTGTTTGGCGACATTGTGCAGTTATTGTATTGTTACTGGTCAGGCCTGCTCGCTATGAGCCCATCCTCTAATGTTCAAACGAGCAAGTAGGAGACTTTAGTGTAACCTGCCTTTGAGTGATCTGTCGCAGCTACTGTGGTGTACAGTATGATACCTTTGTGTAACTCTGATGTCAAAGGCATGTTGTAAATGTGCTTTTAGCCAATGTAGAATGAAACTCCTTTGTGCACTTTCTGAATAATCGTTGAAAATGCCAGCATTTGAGTCTCGACTTGTAAGGACCCCAATAGATCACGAGCAATAGCAAGTATTCACCCCCACTGGAGGGCGCATTACAAAGCATTGTCACACCTGTTTGTTGCTGTTCACATACAAAAACAACCCGTACGATATGTCCGATGCAGACATCTCTTAGGTTCATGGGGTTCAGCCCGTGTGGTCAAAGCTCCAAAATGCATAAAAAGAAAGCAGTACTTTCTTTTCCAAACAAAAACCAAAAGAGATTGACAGGAAGCAGAGTTTGGTTCTCAGGTGACCGTGGAGAGCTGCTAAAGCAGAACAGAGCAATGCCATAGGTCAGCCAGTCAGCTGAGGCTAGAGGCGATAGCAGCGGCTGGATCAAGGCCTCGTGTGAAATGAGATGAGTGTGTGGGAGTGGGAAATTGATTTGCCAGGCTACACAATCTCCCCCTTGTTTAAGGAGGAGGCGTTTGTTGCATAAATATGTGTCCATCACTCAAGAGAATGTCAAAGCTTCTTATGACTTTTAAACCCCCCCCCCCAAACCCCCTTCTTCATGTCTTGTGTAACCTTTCCTCATGAAAGATAGTTTTAATGCATTTGGTTAACAAAGTAGCATCTTCTTCCTCTCTTGAAATGCACGAGAATCCTACCCAAGAGTGTTTAGACTGTGAATATTCTCCTAACTTATTTGGTATGGCATGACCCCTTTTAAACTGCTTGATGAAATTGTCTACTGAGGTATGTAAATTAATAACACTGAGGCCATGAAAGCATAGCATTTTCAAAAAATGTCAGCTGAGAAAGCAAATGCAGCCTACGGTTGGTTCTGCGCCCACGCACTGTATGTTTTCTTATTTACATAAAAGTAGTGAGTGATGGAGTGAGGAGTTTTATCGTTCTAAATAGCAAAGGACATTAAAAAGAAAAACCCAGTTTCCCTAAAGAACCTGGATTGAAAATGAATTTAACATGATGACACTTTCAGGGAAGCCAGCCCAGACCAAAATCCAGCTGTGTGTTGAAGAGGGGGGGAGGCACACCTTTGCATCCCGGTTTCATGTTAGGTACAGACGTGAGGTTGTCAAGAGCAGAATGGTCCCACTTAGACGCACACACCACAGAAATCAGACTCATGAGAAAGAAATGTCTAGTTGAGTGGCACTTTTCATCAAGCTGAACAAAACCAAAAGCCCCCCCTCTCTCCCTTCTCCCTGCAGAAGTTACAAACTGTGTGGTCTTATCATGTGTGCCTTTCTCACTCCGCTCATTTCAAGATATGGTGTGTTTACACTTGGCAAACCTGGTTCAAATACTGTTGAAAACATTTGGTCTGGATCTAGATCTTTTAACCAATACTTTCTGGGACCTTGGGGTGCGGGTGGGGTGGGGGTGTAAATGTGTCTTTTACATGCAGGTGGAGACCATTTTGTGACAGATTCAAAACAACAAACTTTTGTTAGGCTAAAGAAACTGTGATCTCATTCTGTCGATTCAGATACCAAACTGCACGGACAGTTTCTGTGAAGGAATCTGAAGAACATCATCATTATCATCATCCCTAGATAATGCATCAGTGTGTGCAGGGCATTATTTTGAAACAAGTGGAAGTCTCTGTACATATTTGTATTAAGAAGAAACAGTGTTATTGTTGTTGTATTGAAGACAAGTTGAAAATGGTAAAAAAAAAAAAAAAAAGTTTGTGACAAAGACAAAAAAATCCACAGCCAAGGGTTGTCCTGCTAGCACATTTTTACAGAGATGAGCTATTTTTACTGGTGATTTTCTAGGCATTGATATTGATATCCTTTTAAAAAAGTACAAAACATCCAAAATTACAAGCACTTCCACAACGATAGATTGTATGGTCATTTTTGTTACTTTTGTAGATGTGGTCGTTACTTTGCTACTGCAACGTTTTGTAAAGTGGGACAGGCCTTGGCTGTGTGTCCTCGGGGTCTCATGTTTTTGGGTTTTTTGTTTTTTTTAATTTTTTAATTTGGGAAGTAAAACACTGTAGATGGGCCGAATTTGTGACTGTGTGTTTGTGTACTTGTGTACATGTTCCCCTGTTCCTGTGTCAGTGTTATAAACCAGAGAAGTGATGTCAGTTATTGTGGGGGTATGAACCATTTTAAATGTTCTCTATGAAAAACAAAAATAAAGAATCATAGACAAGTATGACTATGTTGAATCTGTGTGTACGTCTATCTTTGTGAGGACCGAGTATGTGATGGCATACAAAGACACAGTATGCATGGTCAAGCAGGCACATGACACACACTGTCAAACCCAACTGGTAAACAAAATGGGGGACTTCAGTGTGATGTTAATGTGCAGTTACATGTAGTTTTTTATGTTGAACAGCACTGGCATCTAGTGGAACATTTAGTGAATCAACATGTTGTGGGGACTCTTTAACAATCAAGGTACATCATTGTAGTGTACTTTGTGTTTCTCTGCAGCTGTTAATAGTGATAATCATTATTCACTAAACACTGTGTGACATTCTCTGATCTGCAGTTCATTTCCTCACAGCAGTGTTTGCTTTCAGACAGAATCCAAAAGGTATAAATATCTACCATCAACCCAGCGATGCAATCCTTTAGTCTTGGTTGTCAAAATGTATTACATCTAAATCTAAAAATCTAAATCCTAATTTATAGTATAAATCCTCATGTATAAATATTAAAGCCAACTGTCATGTTTCATCAGTGTTATGTAACATGCTTATCCTCAAATTTTAGTGCATCTAATCACATGCTGTCTTAATTCACAGCTGCAACTCCTCCGCTATCATCACTCAAACACAGCGGTGTGTCAGAACGTAAAGTTTTAATTGGCATCCACAGTTCCTGAAGGGCTCATACACATATATACGATGTAAAAGGTCAGAGGGAGAGGTGGATCCTGAGACAGAGGAAGCATCACACGTCGTCGAGCAAATCAGGTTAAATGCTGTGTCCAGACAGACAGAGGGCTTTGGATAGCCAATTAGGTGATGGATGGGATTTTATTTCTAAATATGTGTGTAATGGTATGTATCATTTGTTTTTACTGTACTTTTATTTTATTTGTTTGTCTTACATTGTAGTTACTTTACGTATAAGATTGTTCTTTGTATAAGGGACATACTATACCTGAAATGTGAACACCGACAATAAGGGACCTGTGAATAGACTGGTGTTTGTATGACATGAGTTTATTCAGTTTGCTGTGGAGGATATTAAACTTCATTATTGAGTTACTGCATGTACACTTCAACAAGAAATTACATAAATAAACATACAAGTCTTGCCTGTCACACAGTTCCATAGACTGATAAATGGAAATGTCATTTTGGGTGGCAGTGAGGCACTGCTGATGAATTTTGCTGGACAGATTCATTTAATAAATCGCAAATGATCCACTTTGAATGTAACAAAGACATTAATGTTGTGTGAAATTATTTATTTTCTCAAGATTGATATAATGTTGTGGTTTGAGAATATTGATCACTGTTGTTGCCAAACAGGATATGATCATTTTTAAAGGTATGCAGGCAGGTAGGCCAGTGGTTAGAATATTTGTACTGACAGAATAAGGTTGACAACATGTCAGAAAACTAAATCCCCAAGATACATGCTCTGTTTAAATGTTTTATTTGACATTCACTGTCAGTTTTGTGCTAGCATATTTCGAAAATAATGTTTGATTTAATTTAACAGCAAATATGGAGTAAAAACAGTACAAAGTGTAGAGACAATGCCAGATGCCTGAGGTTTAATAGGGGCCCAGGAGTTTTTCTGGCCGTGGCGATGGTACTGAGTAGAGATTATTATTACAAATATTGTGACAATTATCAAAATGTTTTATAAAAAGTATACAATTTCTGTGAGCTAGAGTGACGAGAAGTGCACCATGTACATTGTTACACAGCATAATGTGCTCCTGGTTGACATATGGAGGAGAGTGCATTATAACAAACACCTTACAATATGCAATACACCACAACACAGACACAAAGTAGATTTTTCTAGTAGCCTTGTCAACAGGCCTTTCCCCCTGCAGACATTTGGACTTGTCACCACCCACAGAGGTGTTAACTAATAACTAACAATGTTCTATTCAAGTGTCCAAGTAAACCACCATGTCCATGAAACAGTGGCCTGCGTGCCTGAAACTGAAGCAGCTAAATGCAATTCAGCCATCATTAATGTTAGACGCAGCTCTGCTTTTTCATCCTGTAAGGTGGCAAAATGTCTTCACTTGAGTAAGCCTATAGTAGGACAAAGGCTTAGTGCATGGGCCTATTGTGGGGCATGGCCCAGAGCAACACACTAACTAACAAGGCTTATTCAATTAAAACTAAGACAAATTAAAATACTCAGTTCTGAATGTCTCATGGTAAAAATAACTCCATAAAGGCACGCAAACCTGCAGCATAGCAAATATCTTCTTGTTAATACCGTTATTAAGTCGTTCATAGAGGTGGAGTTCAAATATATCTGTAACCACAGACTTTATGTAGGCCATCCTCCTCGGGCCCTTTTTTTTGGCGTAAATTACGTCTGACGTCAGAGCGTCAGCTGGCCGAATGTTTACATCCAGCAGTGGTGTGTTTGTGACTGGAGCCCTCCAACAACAAAAGCCTGGACACAAGGAAACCCGCTAAGCAGAGCGTATCAGTCGGGATTTTCACAAGGTATAACCCGAGCTTCATCAGGGTTCAGGGTGGAGGCGGCGGTGAGAGCCAGCGGATCGTTTCCACACCGCCAGCAGTTAGCTCTTGTCTCGATCTTTCTTCTCTTCCAGCGAAGAAGAGAATGCGGTTATATCTGCCTGTGTTGACCTTGCAGCTGCGTGACAGTCTGTTCTACGTGTAATGCTTCGTCTCCGTTGTTTATACCAGTCGACTGTTAGGCCAGAGAGCTTGAATGTTTGCGTTTATTCGAATCTGGATCACCCGAGTGGCGCAAATAGCAGCCGCAACAACGTGCAGGATGTGGCAGCATGCGGGGGAAATAAAAACCTGCAGGAGTTACAGGTCGTGGCGTGACGTTTGACTCTCCTTAAATAACATCCGAACGAAAGAATGCAAGTTATAGCTTATTCATTTAATCAGCGAATGAACTGCGAAGCTCAGATGGCAGTGTTTTGCAAGAAGTGTGTACCCTACTAGCCTACTAAACCACTTAGTGTGTTACAGACTGGGTTAGAGCGCCCTCCTGTGGTCACCTGTGCAAACATCATGAAGGAGAAGTTACGATATTCACTGGAAAAACATCTCATCCTGGATCCTCTTCCTCTTTTGAGCTACTGTTTGTTCCTTTATTAACTCAGAACCCGACAGCACCATGTCGACTCAACTCAAGTGGCATCAAAGGCATGAGGTCCAGTAATATTTAAATGCACATGGCCCTTTGTTCTTTTATAGCCTCATGGCTGTGGCCAGCATTTGTCAGCCAGTGCACCCTGTGATCTCTTGTCCTTTTGGCATTGCCCTCTGGTGTTGTTTTTAACACCACCCTGAACCACTGCAGCAGCAGCATTCACACCTACAGTTGTATGCTGCTGCCAAAGCTTCATTTAGGCAGGAAAGAGCCTTGTTTGTATATATTGTAGTATATCACATAATGACTGACTTAAAAACAACGTAATTCTTTATGAATATTATGGGTGATGGAGGATTTTTAGGGCTGCAACTACCGATTGTTTTTAATATTGAATAGTCTGATGATTACTTTCTCAATTCATCAATTCATCATCTTTGAAATGTCCAAACAAAATAGGGGAAAAATGCAGATTCCAATTTCTCAGAGGTGATGTCTTCTTGTTGCTTGTTTTGTAAAAGAAAAACAGCACATCCTCACATTTCAGACGCTTGGATCAGAGACATATTTTGACTAATCGATCATCATGAATATACGGGTTGCGGGATTTTAACCGCTGAGGTATGACACTTCAGCCTTCTATCTTTTTTTTATATTGTTCATTAATTAAACTTAAACATTAAACATACACAGTATGATTTTTATTACTAAGTCTGAAGTCTCTTAACTTTGAAATCTTCCATCGGCTGAAATTGAAGAAATTAAATGTATAAATAAAAAAAACAAAGCAAAACAAGGATAATCATTTTAGGAAAATGTCTGTAAAATACAGTATTCATGAGAATGGAATTGTGCAGCCTGTTGCCCTTTAAAACAAAAGTAGCTTTCCTTTCACTCATCCTGATGCCAGGGGATGATAATTAAAGTTTTGTGTGCTGCAGTGCTTACTGTAGACGTGTTCTTCTGTTGATGCCGTAATTGTTGTCTTTATTAGTTAATCACCTGTTTTTCTTTGCCTTCAGTCAAGATGGGTGGAGCTGTGAGTGCCGGTGAGGACAATGACGACTTGATTGACAACCTGAAGGAGGCTTACTACATCCGCTCAGACCTAGTGGAGCGGGCTTTTCGAGCAATCGACAGGGCTGACTATTACCTGGATGAATACCGGGACAACGCTTACAAGGTGAGCAAAACAAATCACCCAAACGGGGTCCAAAGCAACTCACATTTTCCATGAGGACAGTATTTTGGAGTAAAACGCTGGCGGTTGAGAATATTAGTCACTGGATATTTGTCGTGTTTTTAAGAACATACTGATAGTTGTAGAGTTACATAGACTGAAAGATTTGTGGGTGAAAGAAAAGCTGGTTAATATCTACCATTGTTGCTGTTAGGACTTGGCATGGCGGCATGGAAACATCCACCTGTCTGCTCCATGTATCTACTCTGAGGTGATGGAGGCATTGGATCTACACCCAGGCCTCTCCTTCCTCAACCTTGGCAGTGGGACCGGCTACCTCAGCACCATGGTCGGCCTCATACTGGGTATGTGGTTAACTGCAGTAACTGAGTATGCAGCTCCTTTATTATTGTTCTGGTATCTCAGTGTAAACATGTGGCAGCGTGAAGGTCACAGGTACGCTCTGGAAAACTGAAATACTTTGCCTGGATACACATTATACTTTGGTGTGATTGGGCAATTCAGTAAAGGAGGAGCATTTTTTCATTAGATTTATATTTTTACAGTTCAGAATCAGCGTTATTGCCAGGTATGTGTACACATACGAGGAATTTGACTCTGGACAGTGCTCACGATGTGCTTACTTATAAAATAATAACATGAGACATAACATAATAATAATCAAACACAGGCTACAGTATAGAGAAGACAAAAAATATATATACATACACACAATGAACCAAGAACGGACAGATTGCGACAGTAGTGCAGCAGTGCAATGAACAGAGTGCAAAGGATGCAGGAGAGAAATTATTACTACCATTACTGTTATTAATATGTACATGTCGGAGGTGGACGTTACTGGGTTATTACACGGGAGTTTTTCCTGACACGGTGAGTCAAGAAACTGCTCTTGAGTCTGTTGGTTTTGGCCTACAGTGCTCTGTAGCCAGAGAAGCTGGAACAGGTTGTGTCCGGGGTGAGATGGATCTGCAGTGATGTTTTCTGCCCGTTTCTTGACTCTGGAAATGGAAGGCAGGTTGGCACCGATGATCTTTTCTGCAGTCCTGACTGTCAGTTGCAGAGTAGTATTTCACAGTTTGTCACCAGCAAACATCTAAGGTCCAGTAGATTTCCCAGCAGTTACAGTATCGTCACTCCCTGTGTTGAAGAAATACTGTGAGCCGGTTCGGGTGTGAAGAAGATTTGGAGACTGATGAAGACTTAACATAGCATTGTTTATTGAGCCTGGCGGAGGACATACAGTGCCAGCATACAACATGTGAACACATCAAATGCCAACACCAAATGTGAAGAATAACATCTTTAGTTCTCTTTTATGTTTCTGTCTTCTACCTAGTGCTTGTAGGTTTCTCTATTAGGTCATCTTTAACTGGCCTTAACCTACAACAACTAATCTGTCTGATGTTTAGACTCCACAGCTTCGTCATATTGGACTGTATTACTAGTTGTACTCTAATTTGTGGAACCAGTAAGTTCTTGTAAACATTCTTGTAAGACTCAACCTTGCCAGATTCCCAGAAAACACAGATATCTGCTGGCCTGACAGCGGAGCTTCTGTCTCTACCTTAACAGTCTAACTGTTGGCTCTCTAACAAGGACACTTACATGAGAGAAATAACTAGAGCTGGAAGGTCAGTGAAGAGTTGTGGGGTCAGCTAATGACTCCAAGCTTGACCTGTCTTACCTTTTCCTGTTACATCAATTAAGAAACCTAAGAAATATTCTATAACACCCTGCTGTGCTGAGATCGGTTTTTCTTGTGGGGATGACGAGGTCGGAGCCTTGAGAGAAAATCAGCACTGTACATGTTCTACATTCACATAATAATCTGTTCTACTTGAGTTGGCCTACTGAATAAATCAATAATATGCCATATATTCCATGGTTACATTGACATTTCAAGCAAAACCAAAGAGAGAGAATATGTTAATAAGTAATTAAGTAAAGATTTATTCATCCAGATTTATTCATACAGCACTTTTCAAAATAAGGGTTATTAAAGGTGGGGCATGCGGTTCTGGAGATAGCTTGCTGATATTTGAACTCGACAGGCAAACAAATACACCCATCCCTTCAGTGCTCGTTCAGAAGCTCTGCCATCAAACAAACGGCACGCAAGCACACAAACGCAGCATCCGAAACACAACAGAATACAAACTAGCAAGTCAGTTGTTAAGATTGTTTTTACAGTGAAGTAATGAAGTAAACTGTTGCTACAGTTGTGAAGCTAACATGCAGAGAGGACGAGATGTCCACGAGCCAGCACACCGGCTCCAGACAGCGATGCTCACTGCTCTTCTGCTACTAAAGCTAACATCACAACAACAGACAAAACAATACCGACCGACTGGTTCTGTTAAACCTAACAACACTAATGTTACCCTGCTGCCAAGCAGAAGCAGCAACCTCCGCATCCGTTTTCATGCCTTGGTCCGAGCCACTTTGTTTGCTTCCCATTTATTTATTTTTCAGTGCACACAGAATGGACAGCTAGCAGACAGTGAGGAGATATTGCTGAATCCTTAAACATTTGATAAAAATGTTGAATTGAATTGGACGATCTAATAGTGAGAGGTAAACTGTTCGTTTAAGGACATAGACATAGTCTTCCTTCATTTTAAGCGGAGTTTTGGGAAAATCTTGTAGACACTCGTTAGCACACCTTAAAGACTTTAAGTTGGTATTCTGACACACAGTTCTCAAATGTACTCAAAGGCTTCACTGTGCCTGAGTGGTAATACCAAAAATGTGATATTTCTTCTTTGTTAGAAGACGCGCTGCAGCATTTTGAACCCTCTGTAAACAAGCTGAGCTTCATTCTGAAATAAACAAGTTTGGTTTTTTTTTAGCAAAGAGCACAATCACACATGAATATACTCTTTGTGTTCATGTAAATGTGGTTCATTTAAAACTGTGATCTGTGCTGTGCTAACTGTTCCAGGACCATTTGGAGTGAATCATGGAATAGAGTTACATGCAGATGTGATTGAGTATGCCTACCAGAAGCTCGACTCCTTCATCAAAACCAGTGACAGCTTTGACAAGTAGGTGTCCAAACGTTCTGTGACATTTTTATTGTTTTCACATCTTTCCCTCTTGTGTACGTTGTGTTTCATCGCTCCTGTGACTCTCTTCAGATTTGAGTTCTGTGAGCCGTCCTTTGTTGTGGGTAACTGCCTGGAGATTCCTCCAGAGAGCCGTCAGTATCACAGGGTGTACTGCGGCGCCGGGGTGCAGAAGGAGCACGAGGATTACATGAAGAACCTGCTCAAGGTGGGGGGCATCCTGGTGATGCCTCTGGAGGAAAAGGTTTGTGCAGAATAGTTAAAATCTGCAGCAAAACTTTAAGTCCCTCGATTTAGCATTTACAAGCAGTATCTAAACATTTAATAAACACCACGACCCCACAGAGGTTAAATACCTGGGACTCCCTGCATGAAAGGCAAATGTCTTGGAGTATCTTCTACCAAATCCAGTTGCTTTGATTTTAACCTTCCTTGGATTTATTTAATGACTTGCAACACTATAATGTAGTCGCAAGCAGATGTGCATGTTAATTATTTATGCATTTGTCATCAACTATAATTCCCTCTGTGAGCTCCCATAAGAGGAGGCTAGTTTATAAATAATAAATGACAGTATAGTAAAACACAGTTTTAATAATCCAGTGGAAACCTTGTATAGATAGATACTTCCTTGTACCTTATACAGTGATCACATCTGTCTGGTTTAAAATTATGTATAAGTGGATGATAATTATTACCACTTTCTCTCATGCAGATTACCATCTAATTAACATTTTATATTTATTACATGAATATACTTTTATTGACTGTTTCAAAATAAAATACAGCTAGAAATTAAATGACTTAATTAATGTACTTCGTATGATTTGAATATGGCCATACAGTACTGTATGTAAAATATAAGTTACTAAAGGTCAAATTAGGTAACCTAAAACCTTATTGTGCTGTTCACAAATACAGTAACGTCAGTAATGCAAATAGGCTACTAATCCACAGCTCGTCGCTGTTTCAGTGCATTCTGCATTTTTAACAGTGGTAACAGAGTTGGAAAACAAACATTCAGATTTTCTTCCCACATGATGTCGTGTATGAAAAGACCCATAATGAACACTGTAAGCTAACTACTTAATTATTGTAAGCAAATTAGTAACAGCATTTGTATAGGAATGATTTTTGATCCATAAAAGTGGTACAAATAAGTTGACTGTTGACAAATACTGTGCACTAATTTTACTGGATATTCTTTTATAATACTGTCACCTTCTTGTCTTAGCGAGAGTCTGGAAAGGTTGCCATCTTATTAGCTTTGTATTAACGTATATACAGAACCTTCTATCTCTACTTAGTTGGAAGAGTAAATGTAGTTTTGATAATCTCAAAACAGCTTTTCCAATGTTGAGTATCTGCTTTTGAAACATGTCTTGGGATTGGTTTATTATAACACAATAACACACTGTACACACACAATGTACACACGTCTTGGACAATTGGGACTGTCCAAGACGTGAAATAGAAAGCAGCCTGTTGAAGTTACTGAATTAAATCATCTTGTGCTGTATTTCCTGCAGTTGACCAAGATCACCCGGACAGGGTCAAACAGCTGGGAGACCAAAAAGATCATCTCTGTGTCCTTCGCTCCTCTGGTGCTGCCTAAACACAGCACAAATGGCAAACCCAAGACTGTCCCACTACGTAAGTGTGATATTGTCTCCTATACCTTTTATTAAAATGTGAATTTTGACACATATAGTACATGTCTAATTATTCACTTTTGTTGTGTCTCTTGCAGCCAAGTATGAAGTACGGACGTTACAGGAGCTGGCTCGTATCTGCATCCGCCACACCCTCAGAGTGACCACAAATGCAGGTGACAGCCAATCACGTGGCCGAGGTTCCTCGTTCAGCGTGGGCAGGGGTCTGGCGGTGGCCGGGCTTCACAAGTACGGCCCTCGCTTCAAACGCCGACGCGTCCACCGGCGCCACTGCAACGCCCTAGTCCTGGCCACCCGCCAGGTGGTGGCCAGCAGTGGTATCGGCCCCGCTCCTCTGGACAACAACAACAACCAGGGAGGGAGAGCGGAGGACGAGGAGGAGGCAGGAGAGAGGGAGGCGAGGCGGCAGATGAGAGGGAGCAGGAGGGCGGGGAGAGGAGCCGGAGGGGTGGTGGAGGAGGAGGAGACGGTGGAGGAAGAGGACGAAGAGGAAGAGCAGGAGGAAGAGGAGGAGGAGAAGGAGACCGGGGAGCTGCTCCGACCCCAGCCGGCCGTGAACGTCCTAAGAGAGAGGATACTGGGCCTGCCGCTGCCCGAGCCTCTGAAGATGTACCTGCTGTACTACAGAGAGAAATGAGCCCGCTGAAGCCAGGTCCTGAGTCCCAGAGCTGAAAGCAACGACCCCAGCAGAGGTTGTTACAACCCCACCACCACCTGTACAAGGCAGGATAACATGCCACCTACCTTACCGACCCCCAGCTCCACCATCTCTCTCTCACCTGTTCTCATCCTCTTCATCATCCATTCTCTTTCCTACTCCCTCTTTTTCGCCCTGCCTCCCACTGTTGTTTACTTGATTCATTTCCTGACGCTCTAAAGAGTCAGTTCAATTTGTCCAGTGGAGGGGAGGGAGGGGGGTTATGCCACTTTGGGAATGCAAACCATTCATGCCAATATTTCGGACAACCAGTCACTGATGTAAACTTTGTGCCACCTTCTGAGGTGCAAAGAAATAGATATTGGTACATCTGCAGTTTATCAATTTGCGCTACAGCTCTGCAGCTCTGTATAACTAACATGCTAATCGAGCATTTCCTAAAAACAACTTAACAGTCCACAGTTGCCTGAGTATCCACAGCTTGGAAAAGGCAACATAGTGGTGCTGAGAAGGTAAGTCTACAGTGGCAGACTAGACACGGCAACAGAGTTCAGACTTTGTAGCAACAAGCAGAGAGAGCCACAGGGCTGTCCAGCTCTTTTCTACCCACTAATTGCAGCTGTGCCCCACGTTCGAGGTTATACAGTGATTGTATAAGTCGTGTGAATGCGGGTTTGTCCACATGAGGTGGTGTGTATTATCATCTAATGGGGACGGTGACGTTTTTAGAAAAGAAGACAGAGTTGGCCAAAGCTCAACATTTGTGAGTGAAGAGGATGTTCCTTCAAAGATTCAGTGATGTGAGAGTTGTATTTTCTCTTTCACCATATATTATTATACGTATTTAATGATGTTGTAGCTACAGCGAGTAGGAGGTTATAATCTTTTCCATTGAGTTCCAAATAAAAGGGGAGCCTTGTCTTGAGCCCTCAGTCCATTAGATAATTTAATTTAAATTATCTGCTTTTCCAAGGCCAAGGGTTGACCATTATTTCAAGCATTTATAGTAGACGTTGATTTAATAGGAGCCTGAATTTTTGCTTTTTCTATGCATATGTTTCACTGTATGTTTTATTGTATTGAGTTAAAGTCTGTCTTTGTCTCCTGACAGAGATGAAACTGACTTAAATCCTTACATTCTTGTGTATCCAAAGGGCAGTCTCACTGTTTTTCTCTACATCCCATTGTATTCTCTTAACTTAAAAGAGAATGACCATAAAAGATAACATACTTACTAATATTCCAATTTACATAAATAAACCAGCATGATAAAAACACATAACTAATGTTTTTGATGATTGACAGTGTGCAGGTTTTCTCTCACCGTGCTCTCGTTTTTTTTTTTTGTTGTTTTTCTGGTAATTAGATTTTTGAATTTTATGAGACTTGAAGTGGTGTGTGCATATGGAATTGTTGTATGTTTTGTTTTGTGAATCATAAAAAAAAACGCAAAGATACTTTGATAAGAAGTATTTTTATCACATTTTCCTGATGTAGTTACTAGTTAGATGGGGCATTATTCCTTTGTATTTTTTTGCTTTTGTACCAAACTTTCTGCTCCCTTCTGTGCCAAACTTAAGTTGCATGGACTCGATTCTCTAGAGAAAACAGATCGGCAGATCAACAGCAAGTCACTCATCTGAAGACAAATGCTGATGGTTTTTCCATTTCAGAAACTGCTCCACTACCGCTGAAATGACACTTGTGGTTAAATATGTATTAGTTTTTAATTATGTTAAACACCAGATTTCTCCCAGTTTGTATCTGAAGAATGTCTGTGATGAGTAGTGAAGAGATTTTTGCAGAAGAGTCCTACATCACTAGATACAGTTAATTAGATAAATTATGGATGTAATCACAGTAATAGGAGAAGGATTTGAATGTGTGCAGCTTATACTGGTAATATATCCAACACTGAATGAAAGGGCTGTGTGTAAAAACCAGGTCCTCATCAGGCCAGGAGACTCGCATCCCTTTGTGATTCCTGAGTGTAATGTCATGCTTCACTGTTTGGCCGGTTGTCCATTTCTACTGCTGCTGGATCTGCCTTGGGGTACTGTACTGACACCATTCCTTTATTCAACATGAGTACCATTCATGTTTGGTTGTTGTGCAGCTGTGATTTTCTTCTGAATGTATATGATCATGATGGGGTTTTATTGCACTAACATTAAGTTTTGGTGAGAATGACTTGCTTGTTGTTTTTTGAGCTATATTATTGACTGCTGTTAATAAAGTCCATTATACAAAAAAAAGTTGCAAATGAAATAATTTGATTAGACGAGACAGCAGCTGCTGTTCTCAGTGTTAGTGTCAGTTTTTAAGTGTTCAAGATTTAAGGGTTTTAAATGTGAGCCTTTATCAAACAGTGTTACTCACACAAAGGTGACAAAGGGAGTTTTGAAAAAAATAAGTCCTCTAAAGGTTCTTACTGTTTGCTCTCTCTCTCTCATATACATATATATGTATTTTGAAATCTCCACTAGCCACAAGTCATGGGGCTTGAGAAGGACACCATCTAACAAGGTCTGGTTCTGAAATCTGCAGTGCACCCTGGGAATTGTTCAGGGCCTGTCGTTCTTCAACAGAGAGCTTAGTCTGTTTAAGCTAAGGTATACTCAATAATTTTTCAACGAAGCATCACAACTCAAAATATGCTCTACCAAGCACTTCGGGGAATGAAGGGTAAAACATTATCACACACGTTCTTCAGTACAGAGAAACGACATGCAGGCATCTTGTTATCATTTAATTGTCTTTAATAATCAAAAGAAACTAAACATGTAAAAGACACAGCCAGCCACAGACAGAAGTGCACCAGCATAATCCTCATTTGGCTAAAAAAAAAAAACCAATACCAGCACATAAAAGTTGGTCATCAAAGTCTTAGATATGGAGTTTGGATCCAGTGATGTAGCTATGGGATACAGATGCAAAGGTATTGAATTAAATTAAGACATTCACATTTTGCTTACCAAAATCCTATGAATGACAAATACACAACCAAACATATTAGTCAAGCGTGGTACAATCATGCGGCAGGTATACAGCATTGCAATGTTAGCTACATCAATTAAGCCTTATTCTAAAGATTATGTTTGTGTTGATGAAGTTAAATGTACAGTGAACGTATAAATACTCTACTGTGATGTGAATCAAGCTCCCACACGTCCCCAAATTAAAGATATGCAACTGTTTCACCTTCATCTTCCATGTGGAGAACTTATCAACTAAACCATGTTAAAGTGTACACACACACACACAAAAAGCCTTTTCCTTGCCAAATACAAAAGAAGACACATAGCACATGTATGATGCAAAAAAAAAAAAAACATTTCGACATGAAATTACAAAGCTCAAAAAATAAAACAATAATCTATTTTAAAGAAATAAAACTGAATAAAAAAGTATCTATCTACATCTGTATATAAAAATGAAAGGTTATAATAAGTTAATTTTTTTTCAACATGGAAACCCATTTTTGTAGTTTTCTGTTTTATATATCTGTAAAAGTGACTTGAGGATTGCCTATCAAGAAGTCTATAATCATTGTTACATATCTAAATACATAAGGTATGCAGGCATGGGTCAAACAGCAGGAGACTCTTTAGTTTTAAAAACAACTGAGACAGGTTGATGCAGTATTTGAGAGGGTTACATCTGCCATTTGACCCAGGCCTGTTGAAATGTCACAGTGGGTTGTAAAACCCTACACAGTAGCAGCGAGCGGACAGCACACTCCTCACAGTCAGGAGTACGGGGAACAGAGAGCAGCAGAGAGGCCGGCTGAACCATGGAGGTTAAAACTGCACATTATTCAGCTGTATGCATACAAATGGAATGGTTTGTGGATTCAGATCCACTCAAGTCCATAGTGTTTTGACTGCGTTTTGTTGCACCACTACAGTACTGTGAAGAGCTCAGCACTCCCCCTGGAGTTTTAGTGTTCTGTTAGACCAATCAGTTCTTTCCAAGGACCACTAGGACCAATACAAAGGTAGATGAGGTAAAAGTAAAACAGAAGGGGATACCTCACCCGCTGCCTGCCTTCCTGTGGCCCCTACCCAGAAACCTGGGCGTGGTTAAATGCTGTGTCCAAACGCTCTGCCTCTCCATACAACAAGCACACCCCAGTTTGACAGGTATTTCAGGACCATGCTAATAACAATTCCCTGATGCTGGAATGAATGAGGAGATGTAGTGATGAAAAAAAACACTGGCCAAGAAGAATGTGCACCCACTCTATAAACAAAGAAGCAGAGATTAAGGACACAGGTTAAGGCACCTTGGAACCCTGATAAATCTGAGGCACATTCCAGGATAGTAACTTTGAAATGAACCAGGGTTTGGTTAGTATTGAGCTCCCGCTATGATGTCTGGTGGCCAACTGCAAAGTCATGCAGCCTAGAATGTGTCGGTAGCGGGCGTTTGTGTTGAGCTCTCCCCCATCGTTCCCCCATCTCCATCTCGTATGCCCCAGGAAGAACAGCATATACTGATTACAGCACCTTGCGACAGAGGCCACGCCTGTGGTGTGCTTTGCTTTCTGGCCTGTGCATTTACAATCATACAAAGTTAAAGGAGTAGTTCAACATTTTAGGAGACACACTGTTACTCTAGTGTCTGTCCGCTAAATATGAAACCAGAGCCAGCAGGTGATCAGCTTAGCATAGACTGGAAGCAGGGTTAGTACTTAGTCTTCATCCACTACCAGTTACATAAGAAACTGTATCTTGTTTAATCAGTACATAAACAGAAACGTAGAAATGGAGAGTTGCATGCTGGAACAATTTCTTGCCTCTAGTGTCATATTTAGCACTGCCACATGAGAGAGGTGTTGGTTTTCTCATGTACCTCTCTGCAACAAAACATATGAGCATATTTCCCAAAATGTTGAAGTGTTCCTTTAAAACATAAACCAGCACGCACAGCGCCGTTCTACCATGATCAGCAAAACAATGGAAAAAACAGCGCAGTGTTTGACATAAACTTAAAAGATCAATATTCCAACAGCAACGTGAAGACACACACACGGCCAGACATACAACAACACACTGACAAACATACACACAGTTACTGACAAGTCCATGTGTCTTTACGTCAACACCCCCTCCCCCAATGTTCACACTTACAGTAAGAGAGAGGACCACAACAGACTTGAGAGGATAAGAAGTGCATTAAGGATACTGCAGTCCATCAAGGGGGATTCTGAGCGCACCTTTGTTTTTTCTGTACATTAAGAACATTGTGGCATTTAGCCAAGTGTAGGGAAAGGTAACAGCAGTGTAGAGTGATGTGAGGCTTCATGCGTGGCTGCTGTCCTGACTCACTCTCAGGATGAGGGGTCTGCAGTGGTGTGGTTACAGTTAAAACCTACAAAGCAGCATTAGTCTTAATGTTTTTTTTCCTGTCATCTTGACACAAAAAACGACTCACACAAAACTAAACCCAGTCTCTCAAACTTGAGTCCCAAAGTGGCGAGGTGCACAAGAGAGGTTGGTGGTGATAGAAGCTGTCACTTGGGCACCAGGCCGCGGGACTGTGGGTAAAGCGAGGATCCTGGACTGGAAGGGCTGAATGGAGAGGTCGGAGTGCTCGACTTCTTGCCTGTTCTTGGTCGACTGAGTGACAGAAAGCAATGAAAGGGTTAAACAGATTGTAGGAATGACAGCAAAAGGTAACGAACATTCAAAGGTGTAATTTACGTTTTCAACGATATCTTTTCTTCCCGACCAAATGTAAATAACGCAGGTACCAGCCTAACCACGTGTATGCCACTTCAAAATGAATATAGTGTGTGGTCTAGAGAGCTGAAGGGGAGCTACACGGAGATTTAGTTTGCCTTACCCAGACTTTGGTTTCTTGAGGCTGCCACTTGCGCTGGCGGGTGGGGTTGGTCCCAAGCTGCTGTGAAAGCCTGAGGCATCTACCTGGATCTCATCCTCATCCCTAAGAGCATCCTCCAGAGCTGCCGCCACCGTTGGGGCGATAACTGGCTCCTGATACTCTTTAGTGGTCCGAGCCGGCAGGTCCATGTCCAGCATAATGATGTTTTCAGCCTGGGTGGAACACAACAGAAGGACACTCAGAGACAAACAAGTCAATCCAAGTTCATATTTATGTGTTAATAAAGGATAACATACTGTCAAAAGGCTGAAGAACAGAATTTAAAACATATATAATTATAATATGTTATAGGAAATATTGCATGTTGGTAAATGTTTGACATGCAGCTTACTTTGTATCTCATGTCAGGCCTCATCATCATGGCCATGCGAGCATGGTGACTGAGAGGCCTCCTGTAGCCGACCGCAGACAAAGGCCTGGTCATCATCTGGTGGTCACTGAAGCAGACACACAGAGAGTGAGACAGTATATATGTCATGCATCATGGGAAAACTGCTAAGCTGTTCTTAATGTATCATACAATAAAAGCAATGAACTGTTATTACAGAGGAAATAACACGCAACACTGTTTTATTAATTCTACTAAAACATGTAAATGCCGATTAATGCTCGAGACAGACACTTTCTTGCGGTGTGCTACAAAACTACAAGTCCACGGTCCGGACAAAATAACAAAGATTTCCTGAGTGAGCCTTTAGACACTTAAATTTGGAACTGAATATATTAATAACCATGAACAGGCACGTTTATAGCTCAAAAAACGGGGATGCACCAACCTGACTGTCTCCCTGATACAAATAAGGTAATAAAACCTGCTATAATAAAAACAATATGCAATTCAAAATGATCTCCCAAGAAAAAGTAAATCTTCTTAAATATAGTTTTAGAAAAACTACATGGAGTAAATCTTAGCTAAATGATCAAACTTTGTTTGATATTAAAAAGCATTTGCTGTGAAGAACTATACGGTCAATATCTGCGTCAATATCGATCCAGCAGATCAGATTGGGGCGTCCCTTTCCATTGTCCCCCATCTCCATATCTCAACACACAACTCTGCCCTCCACCTAGCCTGCTGGCGGTTGATGGCCTTGCGTACATTTAGGGAGTACATAGGATAAACAGTACAGGTTAGATTCCCCTGCTGGACCTCATCTATTACACATAACATTACAAACATAACATTAAACAATACTGCTACAAATAATACTACGCTTCACCCATAAGCATTTTATTTAAACCCATAGATATTCTTATTCTAATGTTTTTTTACACAAGGTGTATGCTCTTCTCACTTTTAACTAGATGGACAATGTAAAAAAAAAAGTATGTTATTATTCAGTAACTTACTCCTCCATACGTGTGATGGGCTTCATTTTCCAATATTCATCCTCCTCATCAAAGTAAGCCCTGTTGACTATTTTGTTCTTCTCCTCTAACGGAATGAAGTTCTCGATGATTAGATGCCTGTAAGACGAACAAGCAAGCAATTATACAGAGGCAGTAACAGACAAACAGCCAAGCAGTGAAATGACAGCGACACAGAAATGCTCAGATGACTCCAAATAAATAGAAACACAAAACACATCAACACCTACTGAGTTATTTGTTTCGCTAAAGCAGAAAGTGTATTCGAGGCTGTGGTTTAGAAACAATATACTTTTCATTAAATAATAATTACACACAATGTACAGTGAGTAAGATGAAAGTGGCTGAACAGAACAGAAGGTTCAATAATCCTAAGAATGCAAGAATACAACCTTCTTCTGCATTATTTAAGCTTCATGTTAGCATATAAAATCAAGTCTTTGACTTTAATGCATTCCCTCTCTATAAAAGTGAAGAAAAACCTTTTTATTCCATGTGTCAGGGTTAAGTCTGACAGCACGAATCAGATGCAGTTTGGACATCATTAGAGTAAATGCCCCCTCCTCTGCCAGGGCAGATGGTGTTCATAATAGATATAATATTGATCAATGCCAACAGTATGACACGCAGGTTCCATACTTGAGTTTGAGGTCCCTGGTGAGCTCATTCTGGGTCTGTTCCAGCTCCTGGCGCTCCTCGATGTGTGCCTCCTGGATGTCATGGATTTCTGCCTTTACTGCCTGTAGCTTGGCAAATAGCTAGAGGACAAAGAAGAAGAGAGGAAACCAGGCTGTCTTTTAAAGAACATTCAGCCTTAGAATTTGGCTTAGACACCAGACTGTCCTGAGTAATAATGGACTATCCAAGTAGACAAAGCCAATAGTGTATTCTTACCTGATTTGAAACAACTTACTTGCATGGCCTTTTACATAAAGCCTCACAAGTACTGAACATTAAACTTCCAAAAATAAATAGCCATCACGTTGTACCTATCCTTTAAAAATGATCAAAACACGTATTATGCTAGCGGTGTATTTGTATGTATAAACAATATATACAGTGAGGAAAAGAAGTATTTGAACACCCTGCTATTTTGCAAGTTCTCCCACTTAGAAATCATGGAGGGGTCTGAAATTGTCATCGTAGGTGCATGTCCACTGTGAGAGACATAATCTAAAAAAAAAATTCAGAAATCACAATATAGTTAAGATATATGATATCTTAACTATTTATTTGTATGATACAGGCTGCAAATAAGTATTTGAACACCTGTCTATCAGCTAGAATTCTGACCCTGAAAGACCTGTTAGTCTGCCTTCAAAAGGCAGGCCGTTAGCTGCATAAAGACACCTGTCCACCCCATACAATCAGTAAGAATCCAACTACCAACATGGCCAAGACCAAAGAGCTGTCCAAAGACACTAGAGACAAAATTGTACATCTGCACAAGGCTGGAAAGGGCTACGGGGAAATTGCCAAGCAGCTTGGTGAAAAAAGGTCCACTGTTGGAGCAATCATTGGAAGATGGAAGAAGCTAAACATGACTGTCAATCTCCCTCGGACTGGGGCTCCATGCAACCTCCATGGACCACCGTTTCCAAGGTTACTGTTGCTAATACACTAAGACGTCACGGTTTGAAATCATGCATGGCACGGAAGGTTCCCCTGCTTAAACCAGCACATGTCAAGGCCCGTCTTAAGTTTGCCAATGACCATTTGGATGATCCAGAGGAGTCATGGGAGAAAGTCATGTGGTCAGATGAGACCAAAATAGAACTTTTTGGTCATAATTCCACTAACTATGGGGGTGGTAGCATCATGCTTTGGGGGTGTTTTTCTGCACATGGGACAGGGCGACTGCACTGTATTAAGGAGAGGATGACCGGGGCCATGTATTGCCAGATTTTGGGGAACAACCTCCTTCCCTCAGTTAGAGCATTGAAGATGGGTCGAGGCTGGGTCTTCCAACATGACAATGACCCGAAGCACACAGCCAGGATAACCAAGGAGTGGCTCTGTAAGAAACATATCAAGGTCCTGGTGTGGCCTAGCCAGTCTCCAGACCTAAACCCAATAGAGAATCTTTGGAGGGAGCTCAAACTCAGTGTTTCTCAGCGACAGCCCAGAAACCTGACTGATCTAGAGAAGATCTGTGTGGAGGAGTGGGCCAAAGTCCCTTCTGCAGTGTGTGCAAACCTGGTGAAAAACTACAGGAAACGTTTGACCTCTGTAGTTGCAAACAAAGGCTACAGTACCAAATATTAACATGGATTTTCTCAGGTGTTCAAACACTTATTTGCAGCTGTATCATACAAATAAATAGTTAAAAAAAAATCATGCATTGTTATTTCTGGATTTTTTACCTATGATGACAATTTCAGACCCCGCCATGATTTCTAAGTGGGAGAGCTTGCAAAATAGCAGGGTGTTATTTTCCTCACTGTACATTGGTTACAGCAGCCAGGACTGAAAACAGATGCAGAAAACAGTCTCTTGTGTCAGCGTGGATGGAGGACAGGATGGAGGACAGTCATTACTTAGACCATCAAAGGTTGCAGCCGCTACCTTTTTCAGCTTCTTGGTTTTGATGTCGACCTCCTGCTGCAGAGAGCTGTAGGTCTCCTTCAGCTCCAGAGTCTCCTCGTCGCGACTCTCCACCTGCTGCTGCATCTCTCGCTCTCGCCGTTTCTGTTATAAACCACAAACATTAACGCTGGGTGTAACGAGGTTAAAAAGGTGTCACTGATTGAAAGTCAGGTTGTCAGGTGGTGCACAAACTTGACAATCAGTCAAGTAAGGGATAATTTAAAGCAAAATGGTCATCATGAAAAAACAATGCCCTAGAGGGAGACAACAAGGGTCACAATGTAAAGTGGAAGACTGTGAAGAATGTGCAATGATGGCTAATAATGAAGATAATGACTCCAGGCACACATGATGATGTAAAAAGACTGCAGAATACATCTATCAATAGTAATGTTTTATTATAAATAGTTAGTCATGGTTTATGCTTTGACTCAAGACTTAATACAAGAATACAAGACTTACTGTGCACCTACTGTGCTACTGAGGATTTGAGACAAGTCTGTATTGCTCAGTTCTTTACAGCTGGATTACAATGTATCTGCACCTGTGCTTATTTACAGAGCTTCATAGGTGAGCCACATATGCAAAGTCTTAGATACAAACGACTCCTTTCCTTAGAGGGATGATGATGATTTCAGATGACAAGGTGTAGGTTTTTAGTGGCGTTATATTATTTATACATATAGAAATACACTGGGGACATAAGGAATAAGACATAAAACTGCATTTTGCATAATATGGGACCTTAAAGATAGCTTCCGCCATGCTTAAAAAATAATCTCTATATTTCATTTAGCTTGCTAGTTGTGAAATGTTTAGAGAACAGCACCTGGTGTACTGATTACATTATTCCACTTGCAGAAATCCACAACTGGAGGAAATTGTTGTGATATTCAACACGAGAAGTCTGTGGGGCAGATGGCAGATGTGATGCATTCTTTCCCAGACACCCATTGTCTTTGTATCACGCAAAACAGGCTTATAAATAGCACAGATGCGATTTACACAAACCACAAGGAAGGTTGTGGTGGAGAAGAGAAAAGTGATTTAACCCTTAATTCAAGGAAATCTCAGTTACATCAGACTTAAAGTACACTCACACAGAGAACTGAAAACTAAAAGCCTGATCCCACCCTCTATGTCCCTCAATCCCCTTTTCATTTAGTTCATTAAATGACTTGTATTACATTCATATTATAATTAGTGGCTGCGCGCTGCACTATTGCAAAGTCACTCTGATTTTGGACGACAGTAAAATCAATCAAAAAAACAGGTTTAAACCGGTCGTTCCGTCTAGGACAGCTCACAAAGGAATGAAAACACTGTCTCTGAATTAGAAGACCTTTCAGAAAAATCATGACAGAAGTCTTGTTGTCTGCACCTGACGTCCGCCAAGTGTCGGAAATCGACCTCCCCCACCCTACATTAAAAACAACTTTCCTGTAACCTGTGATCACATTTTTGCTGCCTTGTGACCTTCAAACAATTACTCTAACTAAGACGGGATTCATGTTTCAGATGTGTGGTATACCTGTTCAGCGATTTCCTGCCTCTTCAGCTCCAGCATTTTCTGTTGCTCATTGGTGTGATCCACAATGTTCTTCCCCCCTACTAGTAGCTTACTCTCCATCGCCTGAATGTAAAGAGGAGGGGGAAAGGATGAAACCACTTCAAGGCTTATGGGAGGGAAAAGCAGTCACAAAAGAGAAGATCCACTGGCTTGTGTGAGGTCATTTGAGAGCAAACAATGTTGAATTCAATGAAACAAAATCTGCTTACCTTCACTTTGGCTGCGAGCATCTCTCCGGCCTCCCTCTCCCTCTTCAAATCTTCCATTTTCTTCTCCTTCTCCTTAAGCAGCCGAACTTTCTCCTCAGCCACCAGACTGTGATCATCCATGATGGCCTTTCTCTCTCTCTCCAGCTTCTCCTGCTGCTCCCGCCAGTAATCCCCTTTGTCTTCCACGTCTTCCTCATCGTCCTCTGTCTCTCCTTCATCCAGATCCTCACCATCACTCCCTTCCCCGGCCCTCCTCCTCTGCCTCCTCTTTTTCTTCTTTCCTGAGCGTTTTTGCAGCTGTGCCTTCAGCCTCGCAATCTCCTCCTGAAACTCCCTGAGCAGGGCATCCTTGGGGTCCTCATTGATACGTGGTTTATTCTTGATGTTCTTAGCCCTGTTAGAGTAGCGCAGCGTTGTCAAGGTCTCCTCCAAATTGTAGGATGCCGGGCCGATGTTTGCAACCATGACGGTGCGGGCATTGCCCCCCAGAGAGTCCTGCAGCAGACGGGTGAGTTTTGAATCCCGGTAGGGGATGTGGCTGCTTCTGCCATCCACCAGAGCTGATATGACATTCCCCAGGGCAGAAAGTGACAGATTGATCTTAGTGGCCTCTTTGAGCCTCTCACCCTGAGCACCGGTCTTGGTCTGCCTTTCACTACCGGCTAAATCTACCAGGTTCAGTTTGCCAACTCTGATATGATTCTCCCCGTCCACACCCAACTCACTGCACTCGACGGTGATGACAAAGATGGCGTGAGAACGAGAGCTGTGTTCATTCATGTTAGTAGCGCCCACTGAACGATTCTGGTTGCCCACATTCATGACATGTTCGATCTCCCGCACACTCTTGGTGACAAATGATGAAAGGTCTTTAACATACACACCCGTGTCGGGCCTCTCTCTAAGCTCGAGGCGACGTGACTGGTCTTTAGAGAGCAAGTCTCTGATCTCCTCTTGGTAAATTTCTAGATATGATGCTCTCACCAGGTATTGCTGATTCTGGGACCGTGAAATGTGAGTGAAGATGTGCTCAAAGGAGTTTGGGATCACCCCTCTCCTCTCTGGATCATTTCTCACCCCCTCCATAGTGTATGTTTTCCCTGTACCTGTCTGCCCATAGGCAAAAATGGTCCCATTGAAGCCAAGAAGAACTGAATCCACCAGGGGCCTGAAGGTTTCATCATACAGATCTATTTGTTTGGAGTTTGAGTCGTACACTGAATCATAAGTGAAGACTTTGGGGAGTTCATTGGCTGAGGCCTCTCTGGGGTTCCTGACAATAATTTGGCCCAATTTGACATCAACAGAGACCACCCTTTCAAACTTGGCTGCCCGCTCTTTTTCATTCATAGGGCGACAGCGCACCACCACCTTGACCGACTCGGAGCTCTTGCTCTTGGACATGTTGCAGAGCTGCTGCCAACCAACTCGGCTTGGCGCTTTCTATGCTCTGTCTTCCGAGTACAGCTTCAGGAACTGTTCACCAATACAAATGCCCACATCAGAACCTGCTAGAGAAAACACATTCAGTGATTAGCACCCATCTGCAAAGGCAACTGTCATGGTGACTCACAATCTTGTCCTGCATATATCCGCAATGCTTCATCCCTGGACATGTTTAAAACACTCCTCAAACACCACCTCTTCTCCACAGCGTGGAAACTCCCTTAAGCAGTAGCTTTTCTCAAAAAATACTTGTTGTGTCACGTATAGTCAATTCTGTAAAGTGTCCTTGGGTTTCCTGAAAGGCGCCATATAAATTTAAGTTATTCTTATCTTGATGGTAAAGGCATTACACACGTTTTTAAAATACAACCTGTAAGACTAATTTAACCTCCATGTACTTTAGCAATCATATAGCTATCCTTACTCGACACCTGTACTGCAGTTCACCTCTCTTGATCTTGACAACGTAAGCTAGTTGAGCGTAATAAGGTTTTTCCAGATGTTACCAAACAAGAACAGCACGCCTGAGAACTGACGCGGTGTAATGTAACTTTCTTGATCAAAATGAACAACTGACAGCGGTGAGGGGCAGAATTTATCTGCTGCAGCACTTAGGTAATACACCGGTGCCACTGCCTCAGTTTAGCTAACGTTATTTAACTAAAATTAGCCCATTAACCAGCAACCACAAACGATAATTAACGCTGGAATTTAAGGTTACAAAGTGACAGCCGTTGGGGGCACTCTACCCGCCGTAGCATGTTGATAAACAGTCCGGTTTTATGATAGTTGCTCAATTATTGTTAGCAACGATTCGTGAAAGTAGCGGGTCAGCTAACCAACGTTAGCGTATGCAAAGTGCAGCCCACAAGGAGACCACAAGACCGGCCTAGCAACGACAAACACACTAGTAACCTCAGCTACACAAGTCTGGTAGCATTAAGGTTAACGTTACCTGGCTAGCGCTAGTAGCGACGGCAAACATTAACACAACATACCGCCATGAGTTACTCCTAAAAAATACTTTAGACATATAAATCCCATGAAGCACAAACACAACTTTCCACCAGCCACACAGAAACGCCGTTACATATTTACCAGTGGGGAACGTTTGCTAATCCAGAACTCCCAGTCAGCCATTAGCAGCTGCTCAACGGTCCGGGATACATGGTTGCCAGATTAAGTCACAACATCCCCCGAAAGAAGTACGAGTAAAAACCGCATACAGGTTTTGGTAAAAACATACTAACCAATGTAGATATTGTCATTGTACTTAAGATATAGAGTCTCGATATAGATTTATTCAACTGTGAATAACCAAGTTACAATTTCACGTTATCTCACATTATGAAGAATACTAAGTCTCCTTGCCCATATCTGGCAACCAAGTCACGCATAGCTTAGCATATCAGCTGATTCATCTGTACTCAGCGCTTCCAGTGGGGAAGATTAACCGACTGAGGCTGTTGGTTCTTTAAAAATGAGTGTGCATCACTTTATTGGTGAAAAACATTATAGAAAACATTGAAGTTCAAAATCATTGCACTCACTGCTTTCTACACTTCACACACATGCATTTAATCAATTCATCCAGTGCAAATCAACTCTTTTCTCTCCCCTAAAAACATCCCTGAAACATGTGTTCACATTCGCTGAATAATAATACTGTCCCCAAAACAGTCAGTACAGGCTTCCACACATTTCATCAGCTTTTGGTCCTGGTAAATTGAGAGGTGGAAAGACTTGTCTCCTTTTTCTTTCCTATAATTAGTAAGTACAGGAGGATCAGTTACTGTGCTCTTCTTGGAATGGAGGGCAGAGAGGAAAGGAAAGAGCAAGCTGGAAAGACGTGGAGGGATGGAAAGGTAGGGAGGGAAAGAGAAGAAGGAGACCATGATCGCTGACACTGCACTCTGTCTTTTCCGGGGTTCACTGAGGTCACTAGAGGTCCCTCTAATATGTCTGAACTGCAAAACAAGGTTGCAGCTACAGACTATGGCAGTAGCTAAAAGAGATGTTAGGGAAACGGTGTGTGGAAACCCATTGTAAAACTGGTCTTTACATACTATAAACCATCGCGTCTTATATAAATATTCTCTGCCTTCACATGATCTCTTGCCTCCTCATGACAGTCATGCAGCATTAGCGCCCAGAGGACGACCACGTGAGCCTAGTGCTCAGAGTTCTTCTCTGTGTTGCTTCCCAGGCTTGTCCATGCCGAAAAAGGAGGACGGAAGGCCGTGGACGTCCCGTTCTCTCTTCACAAAGGCAGAGAAGGAGGAGACGCAATTTCCAATAAAGTGATCAGCTCGACCTAAGATGTACAGGTCCATTTGGGCCGAGTCTGGCTGAAGACTCACCACTTTCACCTGAAAAACAGATTGGAATACCATTTTGTAACACTAACCAAGTGTATTGTAAAAATGTTTAAAACACATGTCCTGGCCAGTAAAATGTCCCTATCAGACAATAACATGTACACAATACAAGAAGGGCTGGATTCTGACAGTGGGTTAACACATGTTTACCATTAAAGTGTGTCTGTAAATTATGTCAAGAATTGTGACAAAATCTCTTTTCCAAATTGTGCTACAGTCAAAATGTAGCTAGCTGGTTCAAGTTACATTTAAAGTCACACATGGAAGAAACAAAAGGAGCCAAAATGTGAAGCTGAAGTTACTTATGACATGCTTGTGCTAGCATTACTGAAGCTTTACAAACCCACCTTGCCCTTGAAAAGCTTTTCAATTTCTCCACTGTGGGATTCGGAGTCAGTGGCAATGTAGACAGAGCGGGCAGAGGTGTTCTTCACCCACAGCTTGACAGCTCTGCGTATCTCTGCCAGGTCAGGAAGGCACATGTTCATGGTGAGAGGCAAAGCTGTCTGGCGGTTGTAGCCAACACACTGAGGAGAAGCCATAAAGTGAGGCCCCGTGTCGCCACTCTTCAGCATTTTGCAGGCATTTTGCTGTAAGGGTGTATTAAAAAATCAGATTTAGATGTGACCAGATGATGAAGGGGATAAGAAGCAACCTAATACTGACCATGGCTCTGAATTGTGATTAATTTAATATATACTATTAATCTGAACCATAGAGTTCCATGTTTGTCCCAACCCTCGTTCATACGTTGTGAAGCACCTCACCCAGTCAATGCCAATCCTCAGGTGAATGCTAATGTATGGCCTGGTCAGCAGGGTAGCGATGTGCTCTTCTCCCTCCTTTACCATCTTTTCTGACCACACCATGAAGCGCTGGAGACCCACATGCTCTTCTATCACTGGGAACTGGGCAGGAGCCCCAGGCAGTGCCAGGACAGGGTGCTCTGAGGGAGGGAACCTATTCCAATAGGGGAAGCATGAGGAGAATCTGCCTGTTATCAGCTTCAGAGGAGGTTCTACCTGTGGCATTACAAATCTATGGCAAATGGAAACCTCATCAGCTATTCATAATGTTTAAGGCTAACAACGTTCCTTCAGAGGACACAGTAGTTTTTATGTCATCTTTGTTAATCCTAAATGTGTCTACGGCACAGTGAGGCTGGTCTAACATCTACTCACTTCTTCATCCACTGAGGTTGGTGGTAGGCACTGAAAGAAATGCCACCAAACAAGACAGACTTGTCGAATTCCACACCGACATTATCCCAAAATGGACCAAAAGGGTTTCCATCCTGAAAGTAAATCAGAACCAGCCGTCAGTGTCAGAACAAAGAAACAGTAACAGCAGTGTTTTAATTCTGACATTGTGGTCCATAATTGGAAGTATATGGGCCACCAGAGGGCAGCACTTCCCCATCCCACTCGCAGTCAACATCATATATTGACGAGGAGGTTGAGCAATGTAGAGTCCTTAAACTCATTTAATGATTCTTTACTTTCACCATTACGTACTATTTCCACTGTTCCAGGAAAGAGCAATGATACATTAGTGGACTATCTGCGAGCAGCAAGCAATATCATCAGATAATCATACATTGTTGTAGCTAGCTGACACTCATCACTCAAATAATGTACTCCACTATCCTCCCACCTTCATGGGACAGGATTTCTTGTCTGCACTCCGCTGTGCAGCAGTCTCAAAGCAGTATGCTTTCCTCTGTCCTGAGGGCCAGTATTTGGGAGCCAGCACCGCCATGAAGTCCTCCAAACTGACCACGCGGTGGTACGCAGACAAGGCCTCCAGCTGGAAGAACTCACTGTAGGGAACATGAACCTGAACAGAATAGAAAGTCATTGAATAAAACTGCACTTTCAGGACTTCTTTTCAGGATTAAAGGGAAAAAAGACGACTTCTACATTTTTGTTATTGTCAACAGATCCCATGAAAACACCAGTCTCAATACTTTATACATGACATTATATTACAATCTTTCCAATAGTGTTTTTCCAATAGTGTCGGCACTTTTCAGACCCCCAAGAGAGTCATTTGTATGTAGACTGCATACATCACTCATAGATTACCAGTGTTCATCCATGAACAATCCTGAACCTTACTGTACAGCTTAAGAAATATCTACTTGGTGTGCACATGTAAAGACTTTGTCTCAGTAGTCTGTGCAGTGACAGTAAAGATGAATCTAACCTAATCTAATGGACAGTATCATTGTACATTGTATAAACTTGATACATATTTGCAATAATATGAAATTTTATTTCATATTTTATTATTTTATTTTGTAGTTTGTATTATGTTGTTTCTTTCTTACCAACCTTATTTTGTTTTAGTGATTTATGTGACTTGGGGTTTAAGAAAGTGCTCACTCTGTCTTAGGAACAGTCACATTTGTGATTGCAGTCAGTCGCAGGCTGTCAGTGACATTTGATCACACCTCACTGACTGTACTTACATTGGTGTAAGGGGGTATGTGGTGGCGATACACTATCCAGGGAGGCACTGCCAGGGTTCGGTTCAACATCTTTGCAAAGGCCAGAGATCCCAGGAAGTGGTCTGCCTGGTTTCCAAAACGACCTGGGACAATAACAGTGGGCAATTTACACTCCCATTTTCAACGGTAACCTTTATAACCCTTCTCGTGACAGGAAAATGTAAACTTGAATGACTGGAGGGAAATGTTGGGTACATCCAAATATCATATATATATATAGTTATTATTTAATGAGTGATTTGCAAACACAGAGTAGCAACAGCTGTAACTAGTTATTATTACACTTATATTATAAACTACGCTCAAGTTAGCTGCTAGCTAGCTACCGTTACGTCCGTTCTCTGGTTTTCAAATGTTCTTGAGGTTGAAATGTTATTGACATAAAAGGCCATGAATTAAGAACCCTATGTCGAACTGGTTCAACACAGGTCCGGGCTTAAATTAAGGCGACATGCACCTCTGTCGATATAAACTAAAGGTTTGGATTCGTTAGCTCTCTTCTTTTCATACATTATGTAAAAGCACGAGCTGCAAAGAGTGAGTTACCCATGCACGGGCAGTACAATACGTAGCCATTCTCATCCCACTTCAACTCCTCAGCAAAAGTCCGACAAGTGTGCAGCAGAAGTGATGAAAGTAAACATGTCGCTGTGAGAGTGTACCATGCTCGCCGTTTCACCGCCATTGTGTTTCATTTCATATCCCAGAATGCACCGGCTTTTCCACCGCGTCTTCTTCTTCTTTGGGTTTATTGAAGCATCAAAAACGTGTGCTTCCGTCTGCTGTACCGGAGGAGGTAAGAGTCAAGTGAGCGTGGCGTGTATATAAGGTAGGCTACATTGCACCGTCTGGTTCTTTAAGCATTAAAATGTTGCATCAAATAACCCGGAGTACTAAAAAGTGTTATAGCCTATTTAGTGTTAATTATTTTTTTGTTCAGCTTTCTGCCCCTATTCCCTCTTACAGTAGCCTAATGTATTTGCCTCTCCGTCTTCATTCCACAGTAGGCTATTTGTTATTCAGTACATAGAAACTGTACAACTACAGGAGAATTATGCCGTAGGAATAATTTCCTGAAGACCTGATCAGGTTTTTAAGGCCCCGGAAAACTTGTTTTCAAGCTCTGTTTTCTGTCTCCAACATTGAATATCACTCAAAAAAATCTTAGTCTTCCAAAAAAAAAATAATTTAATTTTCATTATTTAACAATTATTTCATTAACACAAAAACATGACTGTGTGGGTGTGGTTTTGTCTGATTTGATTGAAAGGGGTCTGGCAACATAAGCTTGATAATATGAACGTTTGTTTCACTTTTCGTTTAACCTGATATTATGTTCATGTTATTAACTTGTTGTCAATCTCATCTGCCATTTTAGCTCGCCATCCTGCGTACCAAACTCTGATTGGTAAATTGTTTCTTAGCCATCAGTAGGCACAGCACCAGATCTATACAAACTACTGGACAAACCAGAGATGTGAGCTGTGATGCAGAGGTCTGGAAACAGATTGATATAAGCAAACAAACCCACAACTGTCATATATTTTTTTCAAATTTAAATATAGCTAAATTCTGATTGTGTGACATCACCAGCCACTTTAAACAAGTGAGCACACAGACAAAAAAAACACAAAGAGGAATATTGAAATAATCAAAACTGTTGGTCAACTTCATTGTTCAGTGTATAAGCTTATTTAGGGTCTTAAAGCTGTCACTTGCTCTCCTGGGGATAACCATATACAAAATAGCTGTAATAATCATACAGTATCGAGACAATCTGCAATCTGACATTCAGAGCTAAAACTATGTAGGAAATAAAAAATAAAACAATAAGGTAATTACAAAGGCACTGCTGATTAGTAAAGACAATCTAGCAACAAAAGTTTGAATCCAAACTGAGACATGAACCGTTGAAAACTTGACACAGTTCTTGCAAAATGAGGATGTGAGAATACGCGTCAGGTTTTTTTTTTCTCCTGACATAAGGTGTTCATTTATTTTCTGCAACCGGACAGAAGAAAAACAGCACTTTAAACCTTTCCAGTTATTAGCGTTCCTGACAATTGAGACATCTGAGAGCATTTAATGAAAGCATTGAAAGCATTGCATATACATTAATACTCATTCAGCGGACTTGACAGCTCACCAGTGCCACCCAAACACTGGATGAAACTAATAGTTCAATCTGATGTTACAGGAACAACATTCACTTGAAATGGTAAACTAACTCTTAAAAAGTGACTAATGACAGCACTTGTTGCCAACATATTTAAGGTCTGGAAGAAAATCACAGCTTATAATAATAATAATAATATCTTATTGTCTGCTTATTCTCTTCTGATCGTTCCTGCAGACTGACAAACAAAACGGCCAAATAAAGTTCACACTGCAAAGACAGAAAAAAAATGACATTGCATCTTCCTGCTTTGCCTCGGATATTCCCTGGTGGAAATCAGACGGAGCCAATCAGTATTATGTCCAGTGATGAAGACTCAGATGAAGCAGCATTCCCAGAGCTCTGTCGTTGGAGGTTTTTCATTCACATGTGCGCTCAACATGCCCAAACCCAGTGTGCTGCATGGCAACATGTGGCCTGGGTGCGGTCTCAAACCTTTGTTACTGTCATTTAAATCTGTGGATTCTCTGCCAGCCTGCCTTGTTTGAATGAATTGACTGATAATTGCTTAAATATGTCACATTAAAGAGATCATTATCTTGCTGTTGAGAGGCTGAGTGATACAGCTGATATGATCTGCATATGGTTTGTTGTTCATCATCACGCTGAACTGAATGTATGCAATTCAAGGGGCGATGACAGATTATTTTGATCTAACAAATAACACATGTGGCCAAAACACCCCAAAAGTAAATAGGGCGCTGTATAAGGGCTGTGGAGATTTTCATTTTTTAATGTCTTTAAACCAAAATCCACGATTCTTTTTCTTCACAATGAGCAGTTTAAGATGTTTTCTACTCGGGCCTTTGCTGTGAAGGATACTTAATCCCTCCACATCCTCCAGTTCAGCCGGCCCAGTCGAACGTATTCTCTCTTTGTGTTCAATCACTCTCGTTTTTCTTTTCTCTGATGCTCGACAGCTGGCTGTTCTTTCCCTCTTTTCCTGTGTCGTTCTCTGTGTCTGCTCCTCCCCCATCCCTTGAACACACACTGTTTTTCATTGTTAGAGATGACAGCAATGATAACAATGCGAAGAACCGCAACTCACAGAGTATGAGAAAAAGACAAAGAAAGAGAGACTTCCTTCAGGTGAACAAATGTCATGGATCACAACAACCGAATGAAATAAAGTGTACACCTTACCTTATAATGTGCGTTGAAATGTATAATCCCACAATTACTAAATACTTCCCATTTCTATTGGGTGTTTATTGCATATACCGGATCTAGTAATAGTAAATGATCATATAAATCAACAACTGAATGAGGTTGTACATTTTGTTTTTAGCTATTTATCTGACTCACTGTCCTGTGCTCTAACAATCTCATTTCCCTTTTTGAATATATAAGTTCCTCAGACACATCACACTTGGCTTTGAGAAGCTGCAGAGGAAGAAGGTGGCGTTTGCATTTCATAATAACATACAAATGAATATATGTCACTCAAGTTTCCCCCTCCTCTCTAGCTTAACCTCTGCCTCTTTCTTACTCGCTGCCGATGCAGAATAACAGGCCTACCAGTCTGCCTGTGGCCTTTCTGAAGAGGGAAATAAGGTAGTCAACCTCAAACAACCCGCCTCCTGTTGACCTTTCTGTGTTGTTACTGACAACCTGGCTTTCAATTCAGCTGAAGGCTGTGACTAGCATGCGTGGTGTTATTTCCCAGATTCAGCATGCAGAGACCTATTTACAACTAAGTTAGTGTTAAATCCATATAAATTACAATTTTTCCGCCAAATATTTTGTTATAACAAAATAAAGGGCAGTAAAGACTTACTGTCCTGAAAACTTAGTCAAATGTGAAACTATCGAAAAAAGTAACTTGTTTTGGTTTTAGTTTTTATGTTTTCATTTTCCTCTAAGCTAAGATCCCCTTTGGTCAACAGAGAGCCTTAGTGACGATACTGAATATAAAACAGAAAAGTCACAAAAATTATTTTGGCTAAAAGTTTTTATGTAGATTTAGTGGTGTAGGAAAGCTTACTAAAACTCTGTTGACAAAAAGGTTTTAGTTTTTCTAGGATCTCCCTCTGTCTTAAAATTAAACTAACAAAACTCAATTTGGCTGTGAAGATTATTTTAGATTACTCTGTTGACAAAATGTCTGTTTCCTCTCAGCTCCGCCTTTGGCTGTGCTGTCATAAATATAGTGGCATAGATAAAAACCCAATATAACATAATGTGTTCAAAAAAAGTAGGTGTGTTCTGAAAATAGCCGATTCTAATGCTTGTTGTTTTTTTTAATATTTCCCCAGCTAAGAGCTCCTGTTTGGCTTTTTGTGCCTTAGTGACATGAATACAAACTGAATATGAAAAGTAACAAATAGGTAACAAACTTTAAACTTTTTAATGGGGATGTTTATTTGGAATTAAATGTGTTAAACTAGTCAGTACTAACAAAATTTAACAAAATCCCTATATTTATATTAAGGTTTTCTCAGCTCCAACCTTTGGCATTGAGGTGCCTTATTTTGTGACATGGATAAAATAATTCTAATATAAACAGTAACAGTAATAATTTTCAATTCTGAAGATTATGGCTCTGACAATTTATTTAGTATGAGAGGTGTTAAGAAACAGCCAAGACTAACAAAACTCTATTGACAGAATGCTTGTTTTTACTTTTAGTTTTTCCACTCTGCTAGGATCCCCCTTTTGGCAGCGGCGTGCCTTCATGACATGAACGTGCAGCTGGACAGGACACTCTGTGTTCCACCCGTCTACCTTATCAACCTGCTGCAGACCGCTGGTGCCGGCTGTCTGCGACCTGATACTCCACCTCGTCACAGAAAAGTCGGTCCCAGCTGAGATAGACTTCCCCACCTTTTTCTCTATGCTACCCAGAAAAGTTTCACACACCAGATGCTCAGTGGTTTCGTCACATGCACAGGATGTAATCGTAAGCTATCTTTCACTGCAGCACCACTACGCACGACATCATCTTGGCAGGTATTTGCATGTTGTGTAACATTTGTGTTTTGAAGAACAATCACATTGACTTTTAAGGTGTGAGAGGTGTATTTTAATCACACCTCAAACACTTGGATTTTAGCTGGATGTTAGCTGTTTCTCTGGACACGTTATGGTTGAATTATGCCGGAATATGAACAAAAACCAAAACACAGTAGCTGGAAAATTAATAAATAATTACACCCCATGATTCTTAAACCTTTTCAGCCCATGAACAGACCAGGATAAATTTAATCTCACCCTGAGACCCACTGTCATTATAACATAGGAGAATAACACAAAAAAACTGAGTGAGAAAATAATGTATGTCCACAACAGGCGTCAGTGCCATGTCTGTGCAGCGACGGCGGTGTCTCTCTCTTTGTGTCCGGGCAGTTTCCCCCATTCTTTCTAAGCTGTTTATCGCCCATCTCCACTAATGTAAACCGCCCATCTGTTTTAAACAAAACACATAAAAAAAACACATAGTCATTTCCCACCACACCAGGACCCTGAAAGAAGTGATTGCTGGGTATTCTGGTGGCAAGGAAATACACTCCAGATGTGAACAAATTGTCCCTCTTACTAATTGCTGTTGTGTTCACTGATGCTGATTTTGGATCTCTTAGGTTTGTGTAGATGGGGCTGAGAGTGCTTGCCAATAATTGATAAGTTCGTGTGTGTGTGTGCATTTGTTTGGAAGCTTGCATGTGTGGGATTATAACAAGAGCTGTGAAGTAAAGGATGTTAAAAGAAAAAGAGGTACATTGGGATGACACCAGAGGAACAGTTGGAGATCTGACTACTGTTATACAGACGCTATAAACAGACACAGATGTTTCTGCTCAGGAAGGTTTTATTTAAGGAAGCTCATCGCTTTCTTCTGTCATCATAACTTCTGAAAGGCTGGCTTCCTCGTTCCTTACAGTGCATCTAATCAGGACTGATTAGGTGTGTGGTAGCCAGAGACATGCAGGGGAGAGGCTGATCTGGAGGCTGTCCCTGCTTACAGGGCGGTTTCTGCATGTGAGAGGCTTCTTAGACGGTCTGTGGAGATGAGAGGGACCAACAGAGAGGAATCAGAGGAAGCCAGTGCCACGGCATGATGTGGCGTTTCATAAGATAGTTAAAAATCACTCCACAGCTCTAAATAACAGACCACCACGCAACTGCAATCAACCTGACTGCGGTCGCACCAACCACACTGTAATCCAAATAAACAAACAATGGCATAATGAAAGAAGTCTCCCTCTTCGTGCTGGGAAATCGCTTCACCTCATCCATCTTTAACCTTCTGTTTCTCTATCATCTATTCTTGTCCAGTTTCTGTTTGTTTTACAGCATCCTCACATGAAAAGATACAGGAGAAAAAAAACTCCCCAGACAACTGCATCAGACTACATCTAATCTAAAGAGGGAGGATTTAAACACATGTTTGCTATTCTTAATATAACATTAAAACCATTCTGATCACCACAGATCATTTTGATGTCATATATATAACATTGTTTATGACACTAATAATGCAATATCAGGCTGTAACAGACCAAAACTGAACAGAGTGGACTCCTTTTCAATTTTCTCATCAGGCTGATATAAAAACTTTTGTAAAACTTACCTCCCCCCATGGCCATATGGAAAGAAAAAAAAACTTAACCAAAGTGTATCAGGCCTTCATCTCTTTCTTTTGACATTCTCTAAATGTCTTCATTTAACACACGGTTGTCTTTGGTTTTGTAAGATTTGGAAACTTTAAAATTATTCATTTCCTTTACAGCTAGTTTATAATGTTCAGGCCTGTAGGAGAGAGAATATATTTAGTTTTCAGGGGTTGTTGGATAAAGTAGAAACATCACCAAGAATCACTTGTAATAAGTGTATAAAAATTTAACCATAATTCTATAACAAATGAAATGATTGCCCTTGATCAAATATTTGAGAGTCTTTCCTGTTTTGGAGTCTGTTCGTGTAATGTTTAAACTCTCATATTTGGCTGTAATTTATTAGAATGTGTGATGATTGATTCTTTTTTGAAAACAGCATCCTACTGAAATGATTTTAACATTTTAACATGTATTTAATACGGATCTTTCTTAGTTTAAATATTATATTCTTAACAATGATTTCATTGTCTTAATAATTCAGGAATAATGAATGATTCATAACCTTAAGAATTTGCCTTTAATCTTTATGTACTTTACTTGTACACATCTGATTTATTTGAATAAGCCACCATGTCTTAGGCTATTAATAACATTTTCATAAAACAAAAAATGTTTATGAGAAAACCATTCACCCATTGTGGAGAAAACCCTGCCTAAATTGCCTTTTTTAAATAAAAAAAACTACTTGTAATTAAATGTTCAGTTATTAATATTATTTTTCGCTCGGGCTGCTTTCAAAAAAATAAATGCTTGCTTGATGGTAAAAACGTAATTGACTTTTTAAAGCCTAAAACTAAACAACATCGTGGTCTTAACGTGGATCTATTCTGAATTTATGTCGCTCAAATACCTACCTAAACATCTCCTCCACTCGACTAAATAAAGTTTGAAAGTAGTTTTGGGTCCCGTTTTTTTCTCCCACTTATTTTGTATTTAACGAGACTGTGACTTCACAGTACCCCTCAGATAAAAGTCCGACCTCTGGAAGCTGTTGCGTCTCTTCACACTTTCATCTGCACTTTTCCAACACTTCAATATAAAACCTCCTCTTCATTTCCACAAACTTTTTTTCACCACTGCAGCAACAGGTAAGCCTATTGTAGGTTTGTTTCCCCTGCACAACTGGCAGTTTCTACCCCGCTCCTCTGTATTGAACACGCCAAAAGGCTTTTGATGCTTTCATGTTCGGTCGGAAATGTCGCAATTATCAAGGAGCGACTGATTGCCAAACAAAATATGAATAAATACAACTGGAGTTTTCTATGATGCTGTAGTTTTTCATTTGTTGATGACACGGCAGCTAAAGTAGTCATTTTATTCATGTTTATTTAATAATTTAATTAAAATAGCTATCAAGTAGCCTCCGGGCACTCCAACATAAAGCAGGCCATCATGTTTCAAGTCATTTGTAAAATAAATCAACAAGCATGCAGACATGTATCTTTTGTTAGCGTTCATTGAACTGTTATATTCAATTGTACTTAAATACAAGCAGGCTATTTTTCTATAAATACAATCTATGAGCAGACGTGCCGCACTTGAAAGCAGCATTATTGAAGACTCGAGCTCCCCCACCCCCCATGCTCACTCTCTCTGCACAAACACATTTACCCTGCGGGCTTGGTGGGGCTGGTGGAAGCCTGTGGAGGGGCTGGGAGGAGGTGGTGGGGGGTTAGGGTGATGAGGAAACGAGTTGATGTGCCCTGGAAGTAATTCTTTCACCCCCCACCCAAAAAAACACAAGGTGGGAGAAACGGGACCACCACCAGCACGACCGGTGGCCTTTAACACGTGGGGACCCGGGGAAAACCACATTCCTGCTGATGGGCTGAAAACCCTGCTTATTTTCTTCCACCATGTTGTCACTTGTTGAGTCTCTAACAGGAAAAAATATGAAATATGAAATTGCAGAATGCGTGATGCAAGTATGTTCCATTTTGTGTAGATTAATGTGCACAAGAACAATGTTAACGTAGCCTAACCAAAACAAATGTAAATTAACTTCAGTTTTCACTTATAGTCATAAAAGATATTTTTAAAAAGTCTGTAAAGTTGAGATGAGTCACAGTCATTCATTGGAAAGCACTCCTTCCTGATTGGAGTGCACTATGCGTTTGTGCAGTTTCATTCAAAATGGACTGTAAGAAGCTATAAACAAATAAAAATAAACTTACATTGAAAAACAAGAAAATTCATGGTTCATGTAGAGGCTAACATGGGATCATGTTATGACTTATAAGAGTGCATATTGGTTTCAGAGGCAAGGGGTGCCACTACAAAGCCTAATAAAACAAATATGATCATATGACCATATGATCAGCTAAAGCAGTCCTTGGATTTATAAAACTTTTAGGAAATATTTAACAGCTGCAATAATCTTTAAAAGTTATTTGTAACTTTTCAATATTTTCAAATAGTAGATGGTGTTGTGTTTAAACTTTAACTATAGGCAACAATATCACATTAATCCAAATATTAGATGTTAATTTGTCACATGTCAGACCTGGGCTCCGTTACAGGAAATTTAATTTAGAGATTTTAAAATTATTTTTAAAAATACAACGTTTTGTAATAAGCCCAATATAGAGAATGTACAAGCTGCACTGCTGTGTATTTGAATCAGTTGCTGGTGACTGGGAGGACTGGCTGCAGGCTGCTGAAAAACCAGTAAGCTGCCCCTGGTTGAAAAAAAAAAAAAAAAAGTTTGTGAAAGTGGCCTGACGTCACACTCCCACAATGCTTACCGCCCCATAACTCCGCTGCAGCCTGAGGGGAGCCAGACGCACTCTCAGGCCCCGAATATAGAAAAATTATTGGAAAAAATCGGAAAAAATATTAAAACAACACATCGAGGGGAGAAAGGAGCGGGGAGCGGCGGCGTGGGCTCTCCCACGGTGGTTTTCTGGTCCGGTCCGGGATGGAAGGTTACCGGGGCTCCGTGTGAAATTGACTAATGCGGTGCTGGAAACTTTTTGGTGGGTAAACTGCTCGTTTTTTCCCCCAGTAAGGCTTCATAATGTGGCTTCACGTCCTGATGTGTGCATGTGTGCCTTTTAAACAACTTTACAGCTTTTATCAACTCGCGCTGACAGACACATCGACGTGCGCGACACTTGCATTTATTTTTTTTTTAATAAATGTGTTGTTACTTTCGCGTAATCGGACTTTTGCGTAATTTTGCTTATTTTAGCTGCAGCGTGGAAGGATCTGGGTATTTAATTTCTAATTACGCGATCGCCTGCTCTGCCTCTCGAGTCTTTTCTTTGGTCGATAAATATGTTGCAAATGCGAATCTGTGAAGTTGTTAAACACGGTGCACTTTGTCCTGCGGCCCGTCGCTGTTGACGTTTGATGTTCTTTGCAAGTTTTCGGTGATCTGGTGAGTTTTAAGCAATTTCCGAATACTTATCAAGTGTGGCATGCCACTGCAGAGGAGAGCGAGACACAGGGAACGTCCCGTGGTGTGTGTTAGTTTGCGAGAGGAGAAAAAAAAGTTGCTGTAATGTGGAAGCTGTTTTTCTGTGTGTGCATACTGTTACATTCTTCAAATCAGGAGTTTTGTACCTGGTATTCAAGCGTCCACCAAAACCTTGAAGTCGTTGTTGTGCCCCTTGATATAGTTATCTACTGTTAGGCTACATGGCTTATGTCATGTTTGTCGCTGATCGGATGTTTTGTGGCTCTTGCCTGCATGTGTGTCTGTGTGAGAGAGTGTGTGCTTTTCCTTGGAAGCGGGTAAATAACAACCAAGACCCTACCAAAGGGGGGGGGTTGGGGTCAGAATGTGGGGGGAACAGTTTATGCACTTGTTATTGATAGCTGACTTGGCTGCAGGCTGCTACTTTTGCCACGTTTATAAGTGAACCAGGAGTGTTGAAATACACAAAAACTACTGTAGAAGTAACAAAAGGTAGGCCTAACTCATGTTCTGCAGCTGTAGGGACAGCTAATAAGTTTACAGTCAGCTTATTGCATTGTGCTGTTTGTACATACATTCACTATGAATCCTGGGATATTTATCATTGATTTGTTATTGTCACTGCGGTGCACATCATTTTTTTACAAGATTTCTGGTGTTTCCTTACCTTGTGAACATGTCTGCTCGCACCTAGAAAGCACGCTGTGAGGTGTTCTCATTACATCACCTATAAGCTCTAAGCTATAAGCAGACATCCTGTGGTTGTTCAGGAGTTACACATACTGTAGATCTCTACAGCCAAATACAGGAGATTTCACCAGGGCTCGATTTGATTTGTCTGCAAAATTTAAAAGCTGTTTTCATTGCCTCAAGGCCAGGTTGATGTCTTCAGATAGCATGTTTTCTCCAATCAGCAGACCAAAACCCCCAACATTATTGATTTACTATTACATAAGGAAAAGGACTAAAAGCAAGTGCTCAAAACTGACGAGCTGAAGCTAGGGATTGTTTGGTATTTTAGCTTGAAAAAATGACTTTAATTAATCGATTTTCAAAATAGTTGCAAATACATTTTCTGTCAATTGACTAATCGATTAATTATTATTATTATCTCTTTATTACAGCTCTAGTTTTCATGGCCCAAATATCCTCCTGCAATAGGACATCCAACATTAACATGAATTTTTGTTCCATTAACACTTTTGCTTTGTTTATGTGAGATATTAAGTGCAGAATATTAAAAAAAATAAAGTTCTCAGCCTAGTTTGAATGACATACGTGCTCTATAAAGACACAACGATTTACTTTAATTATCTATCTTAAAAAGTGTCATTCTAGTGGTAAATAAAAAGGAGCTAAATTATAATGAGGGCAGCAAGTGTGATATGGCTGCAACATTATTGAAATGCATGAATGCACACAGGGCTGAAAGCCTTAAACGTGTCTTGCTACCTCAAAAAGAATAATGTCAAAGTTGCAGATCAATATAGTCTGGTGAAATAAGTTTAGGTGGGGGTTTCCCTCCACTTCAACCCTGCAGCAGGTCTGAGACAAGCATGTTCCATCAAGGCCTCCAGCTACATAATAAGGAAATGGAAGCAAGTTTGTCACGAGACAATGCCTTTGTTGCTGCCAGTCGCCCTGCAAGTTGAGACCCATGTGTTGATATTTGCTAACGCTCTCACTGTAACAAGCCTGTTGGCGATGTATCTGCTCCATGGGCTTTAGAAGAGACACATCTGCAACATTAAGTGAGATGGTTGGTGTCCTGGTGCACCTGTTTTAGATGCTGTGACAGACGTTTGTAGCCTTGGTAAATGGATTTATAATAGTTCTATCGAAGATCAGAGGTGAATTTGTGAACGGTCTGAACATAAATCCATATCCACATGTTTTCCTAAGTTTTGAAAAATACCATTAAAGAACATTTCAAACATTAAACAATAAATATATGAGCTAATTAACAACATTTGAACAAAAGTATTTTAAGCGAGTGCTAAACAGTCCCGGAATTAACTTGCAAACTTTTCTTTATCTGTTGGCGCCCCCTCCTACTTCTAAATATATTTTTTTTCAGAGCCATAAACTCCTGATAATTCCAGTTATTCTGGCGTTGAAGCATTCTAGCTGCCCTGCTCTCCACAGTATTTTTTGCAGGGTCGATGGAGCCAGCTTCTTCTCATTAACTTCCATGCATTGCCTTACATTACTTCCATGCCCCTGTGGTTGGAGGCAGCACGTTTCATGTTTGCCTTTGTGACTGAGTGAATGTGTTTGCCCGTGAGAGCTCGCACACATGTCTGTTTGTGAGATGGTAGATGTGCTCGTGCATGTGCAAGTGTGTATGTGTGTGTGCACGCCTGAACTCGGGGTGTGAGCACAGAGAGAGAGAGAGAGAGGGAGAGAGAGAGAGAGAAAGAGTTGTTTTTGAGCTGGAAGGAGGTCTTTTCCTCTGAAAATCCCCCACAATTCCTTGCACCTCTGCGGGCAGCGGGCAGCGGTGGTAGTGGCAGCAGAGACGGTGGCGGCGGCAGCAACAGCAGGCTGATTTCCATGAGAAAAGAGCATCAGTTGGGTTAATGGGAGGGAGAGCCCTCTGAGGGGACAAATGGTAGTTAATAACCAGGGAAGAATCGGAAAAGCTCTGATCCCTTTCTTTGTACTTCTTCACCTTCTAGAGGCAGGGATGGGATGGGGTGGGAGTGTGGGGGTGCAAAGGAGATGGGAGAGGGAACAAGGGACACTGGGTTCATGCTAGAATTGATGTTTTTTGCTGAAGGGCTGCAATAAGATTGTACTATTTGTTATCTTCTCAGGACAGCGGGAGAAAAAATAGGACAAGCTGAGAGAGCCTGAGATCTGGAACGCAATATGATGTGTGTGTGTGTGTGTGTTTGCATACACAAGGGGTGCAAAGTTTTTACTTTTTGTGTAGTCATATGCACATGTGTTTACAAGCATGGTGTGCTCAGTGTCACCGGACAAGCAGGGAAAGATCTATTTTTTTCTCATATGTGAGGTTTCATACAGAAGCTGCTGGTTTGAGAGAGGGCTGGCTGGAGAGGAGGAGAAGAGATGTTGGATATGTACAGTACAGTATGCCGGGAAAGAAAAGTGTCAGAGAAGTAAGCCAGAAGAGGAAGAAAGATAGAACAAAAAAATATAGAGAGATTAAAAAAACAGCTGATGGTGCGGGTCAGATATCCATCCCTGCATATCTCCAGCTCTGCTGAGTGGTGAAGATGTTTCAGCATTACCCAAAGTGCAAAAATTAGCATTACCTAAGTGATTTGTCTTTCCCATTTACAGCAGGGCTATTGAACCACAATAGGATTTCCATGAGTGAAAGTTCTGTTGCTACAGTACTAGCTGTTTGACCTGGATCTCATGGTATTCATCCGCGGGTGGATTTTGCTTAGCTGTCAGGTGAGGTTAAAGACTCAGAGTCAAAAACATAGCACGAGGGTGGCGAGTTAAGATTTTTTTTTTGTCAGTAATGACTCTCCTCTACTTGTGCCACTGATACATTTTTAAATGAACTGCGACTCTTAATTACCACTTATGGTCACTGTGTTAAGAAAACATTCCTTGAAGTACTCAAATTGTACAGAGGGGAGATTAAAGGCAACAAAGTTTTTGTTTCCATCTTTTACATGGTAGTTGGTCCCTGTACTTGTTTCATGAGGTGCACTTATTTTCATATCAGTCTTTGATATTAAAGTAACAGGGTTTTTATATGGAATAAGTTCTAATGGGTGCAAAAACATGCCAAAAAAACCCTCCACACCGCTCTTACCTTATTTATAGTAAATACAGCACAATATACATTTACTACATTAAGTTGGCAGCCGTGACAGAGAGAAGAATGATGCTTTGCTGTATAATAGACTGATTGGAAACAGACATACGAATGTGCAGTGCAGCACGCGCACACACACACACACACACACACACACACACACACACACACACACACACACACACACACACACACACACACAAACTCACATACACAGATATTTACAAGGCTAATTAAAGTAAAAAAAAAGACCCTTCACGTTTTCATTTTTATTATGCATAGGCACAAAGTTAATAATACAAGCACACATTCGCTCATTCACTCACACTCTTGCAGAGGCTTTCTGGAGCAGCACACATTCTGACGGGTCCTGCAGTATGCTGGTCAGAAATAGTAAGAGGATGCTAGATGCTTGAACCACATACTGCCACTTTTCCTTGTGGATCTTTTTCTAGGAAGAGCGGGGCAGCTGTGGCTTTTCAGAACCTAGATCCATCCATCAACCAGCACCCATGGTTTACACCACACAACACACAGACACACACACACACACACACACACGCACACACCCTTTACCCTCCCTCCCCTCCTCCCTACGCACTCTTTGCTCTCCCTCCCTCCTTTCTCCATTGCCATGTATCTTAATTTCTTTCCGTCCCCTCTTTTCTTCTCTCCTTCGTCATCTCCTTTGCTCTCTCGCACTCTGTCCATCCATCCCTTTCTGTTTTACCCTTCATCCATCCTTCTGTCCCAGACTAAGTTTACAGCCCTCAGGCTACTTCCGCCAGGCTGTCTGCAACAGATTTATTAATAGGCTTTTCTCTCTCTGCAGTAAACACAGCGTTGGTTTAGGGGGTCGTCTCTCAGACACTGATAGACTTGTACTTAACCTTAGGCTCTGACTGACTTGGGAATAGAGGAAAGCCTGTTGGTTTCAAAGATGATCCACTGCAGGTTAAGTCACACAGGGACTGCTGGAAATAAACACAAGTAGGAAACAGAAATGACTTTCAGTAAAAGCGCCAACAGGATTTGCAAATTTGGTGATGTTTTACAGCATTTTAAATTTTTTTAGGTTGAGCTTGGTGAGGTGAGTAGACAGCGTGGCAGAGGGGGATGTCATGTCACAGAGGTTGTTTGGATTTAATTACCTGTGTTGCAAAGTGCAGTTTACACCTCAGCCCGCTGATCCTCTGTAATATAACTCAGCAACTGACAAAACACTCTCACTGTCCATTTAGTAGCTATTTTGGAGCTTTTTATCATTTCACATGATCATCAAGCGTTTGCCCAGTTGTCCTTTCATCGTAGATGCTGAATATTTTTTCTGAACAAAACATCAGATCCGTGTTGGTTTAAATTCTTCATCTGGAAACAGAAGTTGACAGTTCATGAAGCCCAGCCTTACTTTAGATACTGTTACTACAACTGTCAGAGGGTCCAGTCTCGCACGTCACATATGCAGTTCACTATGATGACAGTGGCCGAGTCAGAAAGAGGACAAAGACAAAAACAGGCTTCTCTCTTCTAGCTGGTCACCATCGTTTTGCAGCCCCAGTCAGTTGAGTTGGTTGGTTTAAAACAAGAAACTTGTGAAAGCACCTTAAGTTTTCTCTTGACGGATGCGTCCTTAATAGTGTGCCAAAAGACTGAGGCTAAAGCTGCATGTCAGAAAGGTCTGCATCCTCACCAGTTGACCCATGTAGTGTATTGCAGTGTAGCTTGTAACTCCTGGATAGTAGGCTAATTAGCCAGACATGCTAACAACACATACAGCTTATGTTAGAGCAGATGAACACACACTGTTTAATTTATTCCTCACATTTTGCCCTCGTGTTTTTGGTTTTGAAAAGTCAAGAACCGCCCCCGACCACAGCTACCACTACTCTTTAAACTTTTCGTGTACAGAGTGTGTTTCCCACGCCCACGGCTTCAACAAGGTGAGAAATCCGAAGCCTGTCGGGCATAGTTAAATCTCACCAAGCAATAATTGGACAATCTTTAATTGGGGAGGGGTTTAGCAAAATGTCAATTCCATGACAAAGCGGGCAAACTCCCATCTGTTAATGAAGATTGTGTGATTAGATCGAAAGCTGCAGAACCACGGCTAAATGGACTGTGGTGTCAGTAATGGTGCCACTGTCGAGAACTGGCGTTTAATCTCTGCCAGTAATAGTTATAAAATAAAGAACGCCAGACTTTTATGTTTGCATATGTAGCTATAAATCCTCTGTCATTTACTATATCGGGAAATGACCTCCCCCTGTCCACATAAATCATTGTGAACTATGGAAGTCCTTCAGGTGCTTTCAGGTCCAGGTCCAAGGGAAAATTAAGACATTTTAAAATGGAACATCTGTATGAACTGACTGTGAGCTGTTTGACATGTTTAATTTGCCTCAGACATTTAAGAAATAATAGAATAATACTGGACCAACTGCTTAGGTGTCTGCAAACCCACCAAATGAAATATTTGCTGGTCTGTCATCCTGCTGGACTAAATCTTAGAAAAAAGTCAGAACCTTGAACGATTGTAGGATTTAAAGGTTGTTTGTATTACTACATGTGTTGCTTGCTGTCCAGAGAAGTGGCACAGGCATTTTGTTTTCTTACAGTTGGTGAGACTGATGTTGTCTGTTGAATTTAAAGTTTTTTGTTGCAGCATTTGGTTTGTCTTTGTGTTGCAGACTGTTGGATTTTTCTGTTTCAGTGGAATAGATGTTTTATACGATACTTCTAAGGTAGCTTCTGCTGATTTGTAAAAATAGAAAACAGGAGGCTGTTAAACCAGAATTAAATATGAAGTTTATCTTCGGGTTTAAATACATTTGAAAGTGTTTTCATGCTTTTGTAAGTTACGGCTTCATTGCTTTATGTGTGTTTTAGGGCTGCGACTAACTGCTATTTTCATTATTGATTGACCAGTCAATAAAATGTGGAAAAACACCATTCACTAGTTTCCAGAGCACTAACACAGTGACGTTCAGATTGCTTGTTTTGTCTAAACAGTCTAAATGCCAAAGATATTTGATGTTATCTTATTTTTGAATAGCAGCAAACATTTGGCATTTTTGCTAAAAACATTATTTAAAAAGGTTTTATTAATTGTCCAAATGTTGAGGATTTATTTTCCGTCATTTGATTAATTAATTGTCTCAGCACTTGTTAGATGCTTTTTGTTAGAGCCAGTTTATCAGCCCGTGAGGGGCCTGTGTCGTTGACTGATGGTCAAAGCATAGCAAAGCACTATATGGTGGCTAATGCTGCAACTAATGACAGTTTTCGTTATCGATGAATCTGCTGATTATTTTCTTGATTCATTGATGATTAATTTTTGTTTATAAAATGTGAAAAATATGTTAAAAAAACCCCCCATCATTATCAAGTTTCCTAAAGTTTAAATATTCATTTTTGTCTGAACAACAGTGCAAAAGAAAATCAGTTTACAATCACAAAAAACAAACAAACCAAAAAAAAACAACCAAGTAGCTGCAACCAGTGAAGTTCTGACATTTTTCATTAGATAATAACAAATGATTAGTTTATTTTTAAAAGTGCTGCTGATTAATTTTCTGATTATCAACAAAGGGATTCATGATTTCAGCCGTAATGTATGTTTCTAACAGAGATATTTAATTATTTTAGGGCTAAAAGATAAGTAGTTAATTTATTGGCCAATCCCTGGAAAATGAATTGCTTTGGATTTTGCTGCATTAACTATTGAATTCAAGTCATCAAAATACTAAATGTGGTGTTTGTAGCTTCTCAAACAGGATGATTCGCCTTTCAAACATTTGCTAATTTAATACTGTAAAACATATTTTCACTGTTGAAAAAAACAATTGTTGCTGAACTTTAGACTATAAATTTGTATACAGCATGTATCCAAATTTATAGTCATACAGTCATACAGCATGTTTCATTATTTCTAACATTTCATATGCTAAAAAATGTATTTATAAAAAGAAAAACAACACCAGCAGGTGAATCTCTAATGAAAATAGTCATTAATTATTTCCATCAAAAATGGTTGTCTGACCATTATTAGATAGGCCATAGGTAGATGGCCTTTACTGGTTCTTTCCACTGTAAATTAATATTACTGGCATTTGGAGCTCAGCAGGGGACTTTTCTTCTATTGATAGCGAGTTATTACCAAGAACTGGGTTTCCCAAAAGCACCTGTACTCTAAAGTCGCTCACTCAAAACAGTGGCCACAGATGTATTTATCAAATAGCCAGAACCCCAACCATCGAGTTTACCTGTTGCTTTAATCCAAGTCTTTTCAGTCCCTTCTGTAACTACAAAATTGTATCCAGATTTTGACCGTCAAGCCGGTGTGTTGTGATTTCCCGTTTGGGAAAGATTTGCATAAAGTGGGCAGGAAAAGAGCTAAAGGCAGACACAAGCTAAAATTCCTATTATTATCTGTTCACATGGTAAGCTGTGATAGGAGCCAAAGTGGAAGTATTGTGGTGCGCTGGTATCATGCGCTGTAGCTGAGAAATGCACCAGTGTTAGACAGTCCAGTGTGCACATGCAGGGAAAGGACTGGTGCATGCCAAAGTGTTGTTGAGGTTCAACACGTGACTCAGTACAGAGATATGTGTGTGTGTGTTACCGACACAGTAAGATCTGGAATATAGAACCGGTCTGTCCAGCCCAGTCTAGAGATGCCGATTGAGTCAGTGAGTCAGCGGATGGGATGAAACTGGATCCATGCAGAGAGAGAGAGAGAGAGAGAGAATAGCTCCTGACTCACTCTCTCTCTCTCTCTCACACACACACACACACACACACACACACACACATAGCTACAGTAGTAGTGACAGATGATTGCTCTGCTCCTGATTCATACTCAGGAGCGAGGAAGAAGGGAGCAGGGATAAAGTTGGAGAAAGCAGGATGTAGCCACGGTGTCTGATGACACATCCCCTCATCCTCCCTCTGAAGTGATTTTTAATAACGCCTCCGCCACCCCGCCCTGCTCAACAATCCCCTACTCACTAAATAATGCCAAGCAAAACCTCCGACTCCCTTGGTAGACAAAAGAAATTTCTCCACAGCTCATGCAAGTGTTCACTGACTGAGAGTTACTCGTAATATGTGAGCATGAATAAATAAATGATTGACTGGCTGCGACATGAGATTTGTCCTAAGTAATGTGAGAATAGAGAAAAAGCATGATCAGGGTCTGTGTGCCTTCAAGCTTAAATGTAGAGAACAGCATTATCACACTGATAATTTAAAGGAGTTAGTCTCTAAATGCAAATAGGTGTAAATGTAGCCATTACTGTGTGTATGGTTGGTTTCTTGTTACAGTCCAGCTACAATGTGTAGTTTAAATCAATGGATTGTCTTTAATGAATGCAGGGGGGGATTTCAGATGCTTTAATTAATTAAAAGTAGAAATGCTACTCTAAAAAGTCCTGCATTCCTGTACTCATGATAAAGTATAAAGTCAATTATATATCGTTTATTTGTTACATGCAGCATTTTAAAGTTGAAGCTGGCCAAGGTGTCGCTAATTTTAAGTACTTATTTGATGGTTTAATCAATAATAATAATATAATCAGTGTAGTTGTGTAGTGCAGTTAAAAAGTACCATAAAACTGTACTTAACAACCGTACTTTTTGAGTAAATGGACTTGGTTACATTCCATATTACATGGACGTAAGATGGGGGCTCATTAATGCAAAGTCAGCCTTGCAGTGAACACTTCGTGGCCTAAGGAGGATCCAAAAGTGATGACGTAACATTTTGTTGATCGTTAGTAATTATTGTTTAGTGAAGTTGGGAGTGTGAGAAATATTAACTGTGATATGAGAAACTCAAGCCTGTCCAGATATTACAACATACAGCACCACCTTTACTCACTGTCGCTATAACAATCACGACTTTAGCACTTAATTGTATTAGTGCTGCAAGCCTTATAACCTGTAGTCGTCGTGAGTATCACACTTTGGGTGTCTAAATTAAAGCTGAGTGTCCTCCCAAGTTTTCATTTACAAAAAAGGCATAAATGACAGGACTTGTGATATTACTATAGATGTCTTATAAGATTTATTGACTGCTACAGATGCGTGCTGTCATTATCACCAATAGAAATTCATAAATATCTAAATTATGGAAAGTAGATATAAAAAACAATTTACCTCAAAACTTGCCAGAATCCTCAAATATGTATTGTATATTTAACAACTAAATCTCCTCTTGTGAACACCAGGAACTGGTGTATATGTTGAATGATTAATGGCACAATATAACATTTTCAATGGCGAGTTTAAAAATGTATATAAAATGTTAAAATATATAGGACGGCTCTGTTAGCTTATTGGATAAGGCCCATACCACGTCCTGTGGTGGAGGTGGCGTTTGATCAGTTGCCATGAGAGCAAAGAAGTATTTAAAAAGAGTAAATATTAACTAATAATTCTTATATTTACTTTTCAAAATAGATAACAAAATAAATATATATGTACTATTTACATGTTAAATTACAATTATGTTAAACAATATTGTCAATAATTCATCTATATTATAGATGCTTCACAGTTCTGGTTGTTGACAAATACATTAATGACAACTTTACACTTTACAATAAATTGCATTATTAACCAATTAATAAATGTTTATATAATGTTTATGATTGCTAAATAAGAGGGATACATTTTGGTGTCAGAAATCTTGACCCAGTGGCTTATTTTCTTCTTCTCTGTTTGCATGCATCACTTCTGTTCTAACCAAACTATCCACCAGCAGGGTGCTCGCACTCTTCTTCTATCCTTCATCACCTGTTAGCTTCCGTGGTTTTCTTCCTCCCTAACTTGTTTACTCCACCTGCTTACTCCATTCCTCTCCCCTCATGGCTCTCACTCTTAATGTTGTGTTTTGATCAGTTGCTGAGCCCCCCCACACAGTTGCCCCCCCCCCCACCCCCCCCCCTCCTTTTCTCAAGCATACTTCTCCTTCTCATTATTTCCTCAAGTATACTCCTCTGCGCCATTCTCTTCTCGGAGCTTTGAATTTTCCCCCTTCTCTTCTCTTCGCTCACTCTCACTTTCTTTCCTCCACGACCACTTACCAAATTAAACCCCTCACCCACTCAAATGCATTCCATCAGCTTCATAAACACACACGTGGTACCAAACATGTAATGGTACACAGAGGGACTTCCTCCTCTCTCCTCCTCTTTCCTCACATCTCTCCATCTATTCTCTCCCTCTCTCTCTCTCTCTCCTTCTCCATCTTTCCGCTCAAAGTCTCGCTGAACAACAACAACAAGTTGGAAAAATGAAAGTGGGGTGACAACTGCGAGTCCCCTTTCTGCATCCCCTCCAGGGCCAGTGTGAAGTTTTCAGTTTGATTGAAGGCCTCTTTTCTGTGGTGTGCGGTGTGAAAGCTGTCCTAATTGAATGATAAAGTGCCCCGAGATGGAGTCCAGTGAATAGCCAACAATGGCCAGCCTGTGTGTGGTAGAGGGATTTTGGTTCACATCCAGCCTCTGCCTCTCTACTCCGAGAGGGGGCCTATTATAACACTCTCTGCTGGACTCGGTCACGTGACGCTGCTTCGCTCCCTGCTACTCACCCCCCTCTCCTCCCCTACCCTCCCTATTCGTCCTCCTGTCTCCCCCGCCCCAGTGTGGCCTAGCCAATCCGATCACATCATCGGCCTCCTCTTCACTCTGCTGGTTTGGTTGGATGGTCTCATTTGGCCGAAGAGTGACTTTCAGTAGCAGCTATCTGTGTGCGTGTGTGTGTGTGTGTGTGTTTGTGTCCGTACATATCTATTAAGTCAAAGTGCCCTCAGCTCTGTGGGTCCACCCACTGCTCCCAGGACACTGGGGCAACATGGGAAGACATGTAAGAAACTGACAAACGAAACTGTAAGAAAATTAAGTTTTCTAAAGTTTCAAAATTGAGAAAGATCACCAGATACCAAATCAAATTTCACTTTTCCTGGTTTACCCAATTAACCCCTGTGAAGAAGTGTTTTCAGCAGTTCAACCAAAGAGCTTTCTCAGATTATTTGAACAATTTTTAATGTCTGAAGAAGTGAAAGTATCTGATATTTTACAAGAAATAAAAATGAGAAAGAAATTTTAATGAAAAACAGGATTGGGTGCCTTTTATAGGTGTGAAACAATCAATTATCAATTGTCCTTATTTACTGAAGGACAGCACAGAAGAAAATCAAACCAATACCTGCTGCACCTGATTTATTACCTCAGACTGACCAGAGGAAACTGTAAAAAGCAGGTGTGAAATGTGCAGCACTGTTTTAACTGACACATACTGAAGGAGAGAGACAGTGAGTGAGAGAAACAGACTGAAAGAGCGAGAGAAACGTAAATTAAAAGATACATTATAAAGTTACTATACAGCCGCTCTGAGTTCAAGGTATTTAACTAACAGATCGATTTTATTGTGCCCATAGGGGAAATTCCACAGAATGTGTATTATGTTTAATATATCACCACATATAGCCTTTTTTTTGTGCATACTGGTGCATTTCCAAAAGTGTCTTCTTTTCAACCAAAACTCCAAGATCAGCAGCAAAATGTTTTATTTGTCTTTACCATAGTACTACTATTTTTAAATATTAGATCTTATTTAGCAGCACTTTATGCTAATCAGATGAACTGATTGGGTTCATCTGGGTTCACACCACCAGAACAAAAAAATGCGGCAATACAAAATTTTGGACTCCTGACGGTAATTTGCAACAGACTTAGTAAAGCCTCTGTAATTACTTGTGACCCCTTATCTCGGGACCCCTTGAGGGGGCCCGACCGCCAGGTTGAGAGCCTCTGTATTATAGACCTGTTTTAATCTGCAAAGCTGTTGTGAGGACGTGAAGATGGCCGGTTGATCTCCCTTCATTCTCAACTAGATGGCAGCATGGCCACCGAGACCCCAATCAATACATGTACTGATTTATCAGTGGTTAATCTGATATTTAATGCTACTGTGGTTTGCACGGTAATACTCCCTACGTGTGGGCTTGTTGAGTTTGTAGATTTTGTCCTGACGGGCAGCGGTGTCAGTAGCCACAGAGGGGCTGAGGATGGGTGTGCAGTAAGGAGCTGTGGTACACATGCTGGGCAATCTGTTAACTATTTTAGTTACCTAAACCCTTCTCAGAGAATGACAGAGCTTCTAACAGAGCTCCTTACATTCCCCCACCTGCACACAACCATACACACATACACACACACTCCACCACACTCTCATGTCACACACACATATTAAGTGTTGGAAAGGTAGTGAGGTGGAAGACCACCCTCTGGCATCCCAGTCATTCAAATGAGTGCGTGTTTTTATCTCTGGGGGCTGGAAGAAACGAGAAGGAAAGTGCTGTGTTAAAATGTGTTAATGAATAACTCCTGAGCTCAACACTCTTTCTGCACGGACTCCCTGTCAACTCCCAACAACTTCTTTCTTTCTTTCTTTCTTTCTTTCTTTCTTTCTTTCTTTCTTTCTTTCTTTCTTTCTTTCTTTCTTTCTTTCTTTCTTATTACAGTAGATGTATTACACCTGTCAAGGTTCGTCTTAGCTTGCAATTGATGTTTTAATTGGACTGAAGAATAGTCTATGTCAGATTGATGATATTGGAGAATACAAAGTGCTATCAGTTTCACAAAAATGTATGGATTTGACACATCTGATTGAAAGTGGCATGATGGTTCTACAAAATGATTAATTAAGATATGTCCTGGTATTACTGGTGAGCAGTCTAAAAGTATTAAAACTAGTTAAAAAAACTCCACTGCATATTCAATCAAAAGTATCAAGGTAATCCAACTTGTTGGCCTACAGGTGCATCATCAGTTTACTTTCAGTGAGTGAATCGAAACGGTTTCATCTTCTTTTAGATTTAAAAAAATGCGCTGACTTGAAATATCAAGCAAAATCACAACATTTTTGTGATTTGGAGTGGTTGTCGTAGTACAAATGTTTGTCTGTAGTAAAACAAGCCATGCTAGTCAGCTCTATCAGGCTGTAAGTGGTGCTTTGAGCCAAATGCTAACATCAACATGCTAACAAAAGCAATACTAACACACTGATGCCCATCAGGTGTAGTGTTTTCTATGTTCACCATCTTAGTTTAGCGCGTTAGCATGCTAGCATTTGCTAATTAACACAAATAAAATGTACAGCTGAGGCTGATGGGGGTGTCATTATTTTGCAAGTATTTGGTCATAAACCAAAGTCTTGGACACGTTGAGGGATCACTGAATTGGATTTATTGTCTGGGGACCATCAATGTCTGTGCAAAATGTCATGGCAACCCATGGAATAGTTGTTCAGATATTTCAATCTGTACAAAAGTGGTGGATCGACAGACACCATCATTGCCATTCTTAGAGTAACACTGCTTGCATAGCTGCGTGCTGTACTATCCAAATATTAGCAGAGTGAAAAATTTTTCATTGTGTTGAATCTGCAACGCTCTAAGTTTTGAAGTACACCAATTACTACTACTGGTTCAAGCTAGTTTAGCTTAGCTTTATGTATTAGTCACAGTGTAATTATATACAAATTATGACACAAATCAGATGTTTACAAAATACTGTTTTATTGTCTTAAACTTTGATGTTTTATGTTGAAGTGGTAGTTGATTTATAGAAGTCTACAACTCATCAATAGATGTTATAATTACTACTACTCATTACTACCTCAACTGTGAGTAGCTTCAGATACAAATTGCTCCCAAATGTAAAATCTGTACGCCACACTATGTGGAACTCATCTGGATCATTTTTTATGTAAGGTAACATGAGGCCAGGGGCTGCTGAGGCGCTAAACACTGAGTTGGCAGCTCACTGAGACTTAATGTAGCAGAAAGCCGAAACACAGAATTTTACAATGACACTGACACAGAAAGTGGATTTAATGTGGATCACTGATCCCATCATCCAATTGGTGCATCCATAGCTGAAACAAACAGTTCAGTCATTAGTTGATTGATATAAAATTAACCATTTTGACCATCAGTCAATCTTTTCAGTCTTTTTTAAGCAGACAAGCTGACCATTAGCTTGTTTCAGCCTCTCACAAGAGTGGATGGTAATTGACAGATGATGAAAACATCATGCTATAGTCATTGGTTTAAGCCCTACTAGATTCCTGTACGGTTGCTTCCCCAATTTGTATTATACACCTACTGTAGGAAATCATTTTGTAGCTTCCCCTTCTCTTGTGTCCCAGACTGAACGGCCCACCTCTGATCTGTCACCCAATACGTACTGTTCTGCTTCAATACAAAGACTCATCTGTGAGCTCTGACACTGGAGAGAAGAGACTCGCTCCATGTCACTGCAGAGCCTGAACGGGTTAAGGTAACATGGGCAAAGCTGGGCTTGTTTTAATATGATTCAGTCAGGCTGGTGAATTTTTTTTGCTGTATATTGTAAGTTTCTCTTTCAGAAATAACAAAAAAAAAGACTGAAACAAGAGTTGATTTTTCTCTTAAATGCACACATTGTCTCACTGCTGTTTCCAACTGAAATACCCAGCATGTACATCGAACATCTGTGTTATCTGCCCTTCTCTATCTTTTTCTCTCTCTGTTCCTGTCAGCTGGTTGCTTTCTCTTCTCTTTTCATCTAAATCTTGGTATGTTGTTATGCCCCCCCCCGCCGCCCCTCCCCCTGCGCTTCCTTGTCGTACGGCTGTCATCTGCCCGAAGGTGCCTACAGCCTTCGATTCTCAGAACGTGATCAAGTTTCAAAAATATTCAAGGAATGCAAGCTGCCCACTGCCCATTTTTCAAGGCCCTGTTTATGCAAGAATGTTATTTTTACAAGTCTCTACCTTTAACCCATCCTCCCCGCAACCTCCACACACACACACACACACTTCCCTCCTTTTCCCTTCCATTACCCAGAACATCCTTTAAAAATACACATGGAGAATGGATAAAGAGGGAGTTGGGTTGGAGGTGGGGGCACTCTGCAAACAAGAAGCAAAACAGAGGAAAATTAGCAGTAGAATGAGCGGGGTAAGGAAAGAAAAAACAAAGTGTAAAAGGCTGTGGGATCTATTGAAACATGTAGATTTCTGTAAACAAAAGCCTGTTTAACAATGCCTGTTGTTTTAAGCTGAGCTGACGTTGCCAAACTTAGAGATTGTTTGTTGCTGACCCCATCTGAATGAGAGAGAGCCAGTGGCAGCCCAGGGAAACAAAAGTGTCAGAGTCCCAGCGGCTGGATGGACTGGCTCAGACCACAGGCTGCATGTGTTTTACTCAGAGCAACTAAATAATCGCTGTGCCCGTCTGTGTGTGTGTGTGATGAGTATCAGTCTTTCATAGATACATTGGTTTTATACTTTTAAAACACTCACTCAATAGTACATACTAGACATCAGTCTTAAGCTCATTTTGTTACAGTTCAGCAGTCTAATGACTTTAGAAAATAACATAGACCCTTTCAGAAAACTTCATCATGTAAATGTGAATTTCATGTCTGTTAATCTCTTAATGTGCACACTGGTCACTATTACATGAAAGTCACAACAAAATAAAACAAGGCTCTGTCTCTGTAGTCTGCATTGCACACTGTCAGACTGGATTTTCATTTTGTGTCGCTCCATTGTCTCATGGCACTTATCTATTTTATAGTAATCACTGAAAAAGTGCGGGCAGCGATTAGACAGGCTACAAATGTAATCACAGTGAAATAGCACCAAAGAAGTGCACCTAGTATAACCCTAGAACAATTAAGATAAACTGCGGCTCAATCTTGCATTAACCTGGACTTAACCACTTTGGAAGGGACCACAAAAGAGTAGGTTTCTTTAAGGAATGCCCTGAAATGAATGATAACTTAAAATGAAATGAATGAACATGAAAATGTCTTCAAATGAGATGAGAAATTGTAAAGTGAAATAATTTTACTTGACAACACTTCAGTTTGACCTGCTGAGACTTTTCCATAATTATTTTGGAAAAAGGGCGATAACTCTACAGTTTCAAAATAATGAGGGACTTTGCGTCTTGGGGGGGGAAAATTCTTGAATACCAAAGTGTTGCAGTTCCATATTAAGATAAGCCTCTGTTTGCTAACACATTAGCTGTTTCCACTTAATAGGTTGATATAACTATTGCACATTGGTAAGTTGATATAACTATGTAAATACTAATATTTAATATTATTTAGGGGCTGTCATCAGTTGTCTGGTGAATCGATGTTCTTAAGAAATCGTTTTCTGACGTTGGACTCAATAATGCATATTTAATACCATAAATATCATATGCTTGTTTATGTGTATAAGTGAGGAGGCCAGGAGTTGTAAAAATGTGCATGCTTACTGTGTCCGCAAAGACTCTGCTCTTTATACATGTCGGGGAGAGGGAGGAAAAGAGTGTGAGAGCGAGGGGGAGGGCGACTGGCGTGACGCCCACTGGCACTGTGCCCACATCTCCGGCTGCTGTGGAGCTCCGTGTCACGGCCAGGACTCCCTGCCAGAAGGGCTTCCCCCAGAATCACCTCTGCACACACACGCACAAACACGTGCATCCACACGCACTGACTCCTTCACACACAAAAAACAGACGCACACACACACACACACATACGCCGTACACTTTGTCATGCTGCCCATGTGTTTAGTGTCAACATTTGGATAAAGCGCTGCCATGCAAATGTATACATCCTGTTCTAATACTCTGACTTAGCAGTTTTGTTTTTTAACTGCTCACCAATAACGAGAATGAAGTGAACTATAACTGGTGTTACTGTAAGCATCATACATATCATCTGTTATTATTGTATACATGAAAATGCTAAAAGGCCAACAGGTTTTCTAAATAACATTCATAAAGGGAAGTTCTGTACTTAAGTACACTTTTGAGGATTGAGTAGTTCTATTTGACCCTACTTTATACTTCTACTACACAGCAATTGTACTTTTTACTACTTAAAATGTATCTAAAAGGTATAGTAATTAGTTACTTTTTTTAGTCAAATTTTACATATTAATATGATTAGTTCATAAAACACAATACATGGATAGAAACCTTTCACACGTGACCAAAGTTACACATTTGGATGTGATATGTTTCTTAAACAGAACTTGTGATAGAAGACAGATTTTTTTTAATGTTTTGGTAAATCACATTTGAAACTTTAAATTCATATGTGACAACATGTTTCCAGGTTTACGTGTGACTTGGCAAGAGCTTTGGAAATAATGGGAATTATTGACTTCTTACTGCATAGACAAGACCACATGTTAACTGCGCAAAGTGTATAATCAATGTGAATGTGTAAAATAAGAGTCCAAAATAACATGAATTTATAAAGAGAACTTTATTATGCGAGGAATGAGTCGCATGTTACTGTTTCAATGTGAAAACTGTGTCCAGTACCTTTAAGCCTGTATTAAATAGGATTTGTGTAAAAGAGTCAGTGCAACATAACAAAATTAAGAGGATGTATTTTTGAAATTTGGCCTGAAGAAATGGCAAATGAGATGAGAGCAGGAAATCTTATTGAGTATATCTGCTTTGATTACTTTGACACCTGCACGCTTATCCGTCCGCCGATCATGTTTCACAGAACAACCAGGCCAGTGCGCTGATGATACGTGGTCGCTGAAAGGGATTTTTCTAAGCACGACCACCCCCAACTGTTTTCTTCGCAAATTAGTGTAGAGAGAGAGAGAGAGATGATGCTTGTTTGTGGAGCCAGTTAATTTCCTAATTAGTCTCCCTCAAACTGTCATTAAAGGAAGGATGTATGTTACCCAGATGTCTTACCCTCAGTCAGGTGGCACCAGCCTGAGCTCCGAGCGAGACCAACAGACAGACAACATGGAGAGGGAGAAGCGCAGATGATAATGATGATAATGAAGACAGTTGTGGCTGTGATGATAATGATCATCATGCCAGTTTGCTGCTAACCAGGCATTACACTTTGATGTAGTTTATGTTTGTGGGAGATGTATTGCAGTGTGCGTCAGCTTTTACACGCAGATGTACACACTGGAAGACTTGAAACTAGGCTGCTTATTTTGATAGGTGCCTCCCAAACGCGCCTGTGGTGGCAATAGCAGGAGACGAAGAAAAAAAAAGGAGAGGATGAGGCTCCTAACGAGCGCAGGCTGATTTCTGGGTGTTTGAATTGGCATGCAGGTCAGAAAGAAGGGAAGGAGGGAGGCATGGAGGGTTGAAAAGATGAAGGAGGAGAAGCAGAAGCACTGGCAAGGAGGAGGTCAAAAGAAATGCAAGATGGGGGACAAAGAGTTGGTAAAGCAAAAGGAAGTTGGGGCATGGACTTTCGGGTAGTTCCTTTTTATGTATTTGATGAATTTTTGGTTAATTGTCAACAGCAAGAATTAAAAAGTTGAGGTAATTTGTCGGTATTTCCTCTTTAAAGAGTTTATCATCTTTTAAAGTCAAATCAAAATTTGAATGATCCTCACTTTTTCTGTAAAATCAAATTGCATTTTTCTACCTTTCCAAAGGGGATAAAACTAGACATATTCGTGGAAACAGCTTCCAAACTTAACAGGTCTTGAGGAGTTGATTGACATTTGAGATATGAATGTAATTCCCTGTGGACATTACTTTTCATTTTATTTATTTAAATACCTGCTGAATCACCGTCAGCTCCTGCACACTTCACGGTGTTGTTAGTCACTATGCATAGTAGAGGCTCTAGCTAGTGGGATTGGAATCATAGTGCTCAGATGAAGAACAACAGGCAACAGCTGGTTAAATGGCTGCCTAGCCTTTTGAATTGAAGTGACATTTTGAAATATTTATAAACCACATGTTTGTATTATTACCACGACGACGGAGGTCCCGCACACCTGTCGCTGGATCTCACCAACGCTCATATAAGTTGTTTTGGGAGTCATTGGCAGACAACCTATTCTGTCGTCAAGGTATGAGAACGTGTCGCTTTTAATTTGGTTTAAGTGTCCCTGTGTGTGTATTTTAGTATATGCATGCTGTTCGGCATGTGCATGTTTGCAAATGTTGAATTTGAGTTGAGCTTTGCAGGGCTTGTGCATTCATGTGGGAAGTATACACAAGAACTTGTTCATGCAACTGTGTGTGCGTGTATGTGTGCATGTCAGAGTGTGTGGCCTGCGGTCTCACTGACACATTCCCAGTGTCAAATAGGCAGCGTGGACTCAGTATCACCCCAAACAACCTGGCTGACCCCTGCATCCTCCTCACCAGTTCAACACAGCAGACATAGCACACACATGCACACACGCACGCACGCAAAAACACACACACACCGCGAACACATGTACGCACACTTGAACACATATACGTTGGATGGGTATGTTAGTAGAAGTTTAACAAGAAGTGCTAGTTAATGTGTCTCTAATATATCTATATTATCCTGCTGCCGTCATACTGAGCATTATTATCGTCCTCTTTTGACGTGTTTGTGTCTTACAGTACAAACATTTGTTTAACAGACAGACATATTAGGCTGGACGACATGGCCAAAAATGTTATCGCGATAAAAAGTTTCATATCTTTCAATATTGACAATTATCACGATAAGTATCAAATCTTTTCTTCTTTTGAGCTTAAAGGCTGATCTTTGCTCCCGAGTGAAAGTTGAAGAAACCTTGATGGTTAATTGTGGTTTAAACTCTTCTTTGTGGTCAACACTTGAGGCCAAACAGTGGATCACTTCACAAATCTGAGGTAGAACATTCAAAACAATTATGATAAAATCTTTGTCAACAAATATGCATGAGTAAAATAAAGTGAAAGCTTTTTTCAGTCCTTTTTCCTCAATAGAATAAACATCTTAATAAAAAAAAAGTCCTAAGTCGTGTGTGATTCACGTGAATAAAATCAAACATTTATTGAATAATTATTAACATTTGTTAAATTTTTATTGAAAAAAATATCGCGATAATTATTGTTTTATTGTCCAGCCCTAAGACAGATTAACTAGTGATGTCATGGCTGATGCCTTCAGCTCCCCCCATCAATATGTTCCTCTGTTCTGCCACAGATAGACGGTCGAATTGGCTAATGGGCTGTACAATCTTGGTAGTTCATCATTGTTTTGGGGATACGAAGAAGTGTTTGCAGTTCACCCTGAAGCATATTCAGGAAGTGTGTCTCCTTCATTCTTTGTGTTTTAACTGTTGTGTCATGACTTAAGTTTGATGTACTTGTATGAGGTCTTTAGTTAAGCACTCATGGAGGTTTTTGCTGTGCACTTCACATAGACCACTTGCTATTATGGAGTACCATGGAGTCCTTTTCACCGAATTTTCTGCTGATTGACAATACTCTAGGTGAATATTGTTGTGATTTTTTTTTGTATATTCAGCTGCTGTTGCTGCTCATGTCAACTACCCAGATACTGTTAGTTAGGAATGTCACTTATCCATGCACATTGCTTCTAAAAATCTAGCTAGCTGGGTGTTTAGATCAGTAAACCTTTTGTTAGCTGGTTGTAGGTTGACTATTGTGTTAAATCAGCAGTAAAATGTATTCTCAAATGTCAGAAAATTACTTAAATGCAGCTTTTAAATGAGCGCAAAAACTGACAGTTGTGGAAAATTTCCGTCTTTTTTCACTGGCTGATAAAAGCAGGGTGAAGTCAGGAAAAGTAGGCAGTGCAGTAGTGAAGGTGTTCCATGGTGACAGTTATATGGGCCCTGCCTTCTTCCCCCCCAGCCAGACCACAGCCCGGGTTATCTTTAGCCAGGACACCAGGGTAGTGGTGCTGGTTTTATGGCCACATCCCGGCCCGATGTGGCTGGAACTAACTGCCGGGATGGGTGAGGGTTTAGCGTGGCAGAGCTGAACTCTGGTTAGAGGGGGGTGAACTCTTCCTCTCACCCTCCAACCCTCTTCACTCTCCATGTGTAGAGCTTCACCCTGGGTTAGAAAACACAAGCAGGAGAGGAACTGAAACCTGGGGGAGGACGTGGGGGAGGAGGGAGGAAGGATGGTGAGAGAGAGGGAACACTGTTGAAATAGATGAAGGGTTTGAGTTGTTACTGCTACAGACATCTCACTCTGCTTTCATGACTGCTGCCTGATAATTATCTGTCAAGTAATTAGTAAAGTAAATGTTAAATCATGAAATCAGAGAATAATAACAGAGCGTGCAGGAATCCACTCTATCATTCCTGTTTACATCGGAAACTTATTGATTCATTCGACAGAAAATGAATCAACAACATTTACTTATATGTGATTCTACACATGTGAGGACTTGCTGTGTTTCTATGTTTTATATCACAGTAGATTAAATATATTTGGGTTTTGGACTGCTGGTAGAACAAAACAAGCAGTTGGAAGAAGTGGCCTGGGCGTTGGGAAATTGTGATGGTCATTTTTTCCCCCCTAACATTTCAGACTGAATCAGTAAACAATTTACTGTGAAAATATCTACGTATGAATTGATATTGGATATAATGTAATCATTGCAAATGAGTTGCATCCATACTATTACTGTAAATAATAGGCAAGAAATTAAAATGCTTTGATCTCTTTCAAGAAAAGCCTGTATCTTTAACTTGGAGTTTGTTCTTTCCTGCAGTCACAGCTGTGACTTGGGGTTCAAATCATTTCCCTTTGATGCATTTATTTGATGCACCAGAACTGTCACCTAAATCACAGGTGCAATTAACAATTATCCTCATTAGCAATTAATCTGCTGATAATTTTTTTCATGATTTGATGAATCAGTCTATAAAACTGAACTAACCTATGACATAAAACAACAAAATGCTTTGCACCCAAGAAGGTTAATCGCGTTTAACTGGAAGACAAAATCGTGATCACAATTAATAAACAATTAATAATTCAGCCCTTCAAAAATATGCAGGTTATTTAAATCTGCAAACTGTGTTTTTGTACCAGCTTAATGTCAAAATGTTTTAATATGAAACAGTAACAGAACCTATACTGTATCCCTGATGCTATCAGAGGCTAACAAATCACTAGAGCTACAACAATTAGTCTACCAATCGATTAAAAGGAGATGAATCTTGTAATATATTTATTTCCTGTATTATTTGTTATTTTCCATCACAAATGTAAAAAATCTGATGCTGTTGTTCCAGGTCTTCAAGTGTGAGCATTTGCTGCTTTCCTTGGTCTTACATAACAGTAGATTGAATATTTAGGGGGGGTTGGAAATTTGTTCAAACTAAATAAGATCATTATTGTTTTCTGATGACTGAAAACTAATCACTTAATCAGGAAAATAATCGTTAGAGGTATAGATTGTGAAGAGAACTGTCAGTTGCAGCCCTACAATGCACGCTTATTTATTTCATTTTCAAATTTACAAGGAATATATTTGCTTCATTATCTACATTGTGTTTGGATGAGTAGTTGTGTTATCCTCATCTGTCTCTTCTTTCTGTTTCCATGATGTCCCAGCTTTCCCCTGAATACGCCAAAAAAAGAAATTAGCTGCAAATGTTTTTTGACACCACAGAAGTGAGCTGATCTCGGCCATGCTGCATTTGTCCTCTCTGGCTTCCAGTCCTGTTCAATGTGGTTAGTAAAGCGTGACTTGCCCCCCCCGCCCCTTCCACCACCACTACCACCAGCCCTCATCTCTCTCTGGAGTCACTTGACTGGTGCAAAGACCCCTTACTCCACTGGTGCAAATGACTCCTGTTTTCCCTCCTTTTTTTTCATCATCCTTTATCCCTCTCTCGTTTACCTCACTTCTGACCCCCCCGCTCCACTCTCCGTCACTTTCAGCCTGATTCTGCTAGTGGCATTTTACTTAGGCAAAAGAACAAATACCACACTAAAAATACTCACCATTACAAGTCAAAGTCCTTTATTAAAAACCTCACTTAAGTAGAAGAATGTAAGCATTATCAGCAAAACCTACTTAAAGAATTAAAAGTAAAATTACTCATTATGCAGTAAAATGTTTCCGGTCAGTGTTTGGCTATTATTACCTGTTTTTCTGGATTAATTTAAATTAACTAACTAACTTTATATCCTGTTAGGTAGTTCAATCAACATTTGTTACATTGACATTTATAGTGCCATCAATAATCACTTTTTATGTTTTACTTAACCCCCCACATACACACACACACACACACACACACACGCACGCACGCACACACACACACACACACACACACACACACACACAACCCTCCTCCTCCTTCTCCTCTCCCCACAAGTACGGCTGTTGTCACCTAAGCTCCGGACGGTGAACTCACTCTCTATATTTAGTTTGTTCGTGTAGTTTAGTCAAGCAGCTTGTGTAGTCGCAGCTTCCTAATATGTGGACCACGGGTCTCCAGAGGCTACCAGACTGTTCTGGTCTGGCCCGGTTTGGCCCTGTATCGTGCCATCAGCACCACAAAGAATCTGACAAAGCCTAAAACCTTTCTCACGTGTTACTCAGTATGGCTGCGGCAGGCAGCGAAGGGGTTAATACCAGTCACTCAGCATGCGGGAGCCATGGCGGGCGGGCAGGCAGGCAGTGCAGAGGATGACCTCTGACCCCTCAGGAAAGGAATGTGGAAGCTCTTTCATCCAGGACAGAAACTAAAGACACCCGGGCGGTTGGAAAGTGGCGGTTCAATTCTGCTTTCAACGTTTTTGATTAGGGGAAGTAAGCAGAGGTTCCATGTGAACGTGTTGTGCAGTGTTTGTCGTAGCGGCATCTGCCATTTTGGAATGAAGTTCCATCCTGCAGCTTGCAGTTTGTTACTTTGTGATCACTGCACTGACGGTGAAGTGTGGTTAGTGGTTGGAAATGGCTGCAGTTGTGCTGTTTGTGCTGGCGGAAAACCCAGGTTAAGAAGCAATGTGTGCACTCACCTAATACCTGTATAGTGTGTTTGTAGTTATCATTGCCTATTACTAACATGTAGCGTTACAGCCAATGATTATATTCATTATTGATCTGTAAATTTATTTCGTAAAAACTTGATGAATTAAGAACATAGTTGAAAATGCTCATCAAAAGTTTGCGGTGATATCTTAAAATGTGCTTGGTTTGACAAAGATCTGTTAGAGTTAGGCTATAATAAGAATATTAGTACTTCTTCTCCCAATCTGAATCTAACTCTGTGTTATAGTTCTTTTCTGTCTTTTCTGTAATCTAGATATGAAACATAGCTGGGGATGGCCAATACAAAAGTAGTGGCCTGTAATTTAAAAGGATATGCTACTACTTTGCTGATGTTGAATAGTGAAATGACTTCCATGTATAGATGGTTGTTTACACAGCCGTCATATTTTCTATACACAGAAAATGTATTGCATTCCTGGAATTTGGAGCAATTAGACAGATTAAGTTATTGTTCATTACAATTGAGCAAAACATCACTGAAACAAAAAGCAGGTATTTGTCATGTGTCACCTGACTGAGTGTGTGTCGTCTCTATGGTCAATCTGACTTCTTCCTCTCTTCATAGGGGAGAGGAGAAGAGCGCGCATACTTGTACTTGTTATGCTTGTTAAGTTGAGAAAGGCTTTGAATCATACAGAGCTTCCATGATCAACTTCCATTCTTGTACCTACAACAATGGCTATCAAATTCCAAATTTAGGATTTTCAAGGTTAAGTAGGATTTATACATGATTTAAAAGAACAAAGATTGTTCTAGCTAAACTTAATGAAAACTGTGAAACTACAAATGGCCTTTGAAACAAAAATGAGCAACAGTATGTATCATTTTATAATTTCCCCCATTCTACACTATATTAATCTTTATTAGCAGTGAAAAATGCCAAGAATCTGTTAATCATAAGAGGAAATACACCCCTATTATGCCCGTGTGAAAAGAAAATACAAAAAAACATGGAAAATAGTATATACATATGTATGTGCATTAGTTATTATGTTACCACTGTTAGTACTGTTACTGTGAGACCAGTGTTTGAACGTGTGTGCATCTGGAGCTCACAGTTGATCGTAGCCGCAGACTGATGGTGATGGATTTACTGTACAAACACAGCAGTGAGGGTGAAAAGTGAGCGAACTGAGGGGTTTTATACATGTGGAGTGGGAACATATGAGAGAAACCTCAGCTGGATATTCATTGGTTGATTGATACATAATGAGGAACATGTAGCGCTGCAGAGAGACATGCGGGAAAGATCCTAATGCCCACGCCGGCCTCTCCTTTGGCAGAAAGAGCTTGTTGATTAATGGCTGATAGTAAATCAATATCTTCACTTTAATACATTGTGATATTTGATTTAAAAGGAGGGGTTGTTACTGTTTCTCTGCGTTAACTTTTAGCAGGAGAAGTTTAGTAATTTTCTTCAGTCATGATTGAATTTGTACTGCAGCTACAATATTTTGGGAGAGGAAATAGCAGTTTAAAGCAGGTGTGGGTGATATAGAGGAAAAATGAAAATTGCAGTCATCATAACAAAGTATGTAAAATGTTTGTATTCAGGTTGAAGAAAAAAACTTGAAAAACAAAGTCACATTGATGTCTGTTGCACTGAAGTGTAGCCTACAGATCTTTTTCACAAACCATTTTGACAAATCACAGTAGAAAAGTACAGGTGTAAATAATATAATTAATGATGGCTGAATTCCATTTAGCTGCTTCAGTTTCAGCGTCTTGGTATTGTGCATGTTGGCTTACTTTCACAATGTCATGACTTACTGGAACTTTTAGAGCAGACCTGTCGTTAATGTTATTCGTTAAAAAGGTGCTGTTACTACAAGTGCTGTGAAAAAAAGTCACATTTTTAGTAAACATGGACATTTCCTATTTGTTTAGCAAATAATGCTCACTAAATTGATCAGAGATTTGCTAAAGCTGGCTTCTTATTAAATTAAGCACAGAATTATATAGTGAAATGTCAGTATTTCACAGAATAAAATTAAAATTAAAGATAGTTACTGTCCCATGACAAAAGTTGCTTTGGACTTGTGTGGAGTGTTTCAGTAATCAACATTACTCTCAAACATACAACATAAGTTTGTATATGAAGCAGAGCATCGCTGCTTGATGATTGGTGGTCAAATTGAATCACTGGTAACACTGACTCAGGCTAATATTACTACACTTAATCTACTTAGGGTGGTAACAGTCAGAAATATAGGATGACAGTTTAATTGAAGAGAGTTTTAATGTAATGGATGCATAATGCCAGCATGATTATATTGCATTGGTCAGTATGAGTCACCTGGGCTTGTTCAGGCCTGAGGGAGTCCATGTTTGAAGTTACTGCTCCAACATGGTCTGTCATGGTGTGTCCTTTGTGTTCAAGCTCTATTTGGTTTATTTCTATGACTTGATGGTGTGGATTCTCTTCATTGTACTGTATGTGCCTGTCAATGTGCGTGCCTTTGTGAGTGTGTTTGAGCATGCTGGCTTGGGGGGAGGGTGTGTACATGATGTTGCATTCGGCGTGACCAGAACTCTGTGTGTTGTATGTGCTGTTGTGTGCGGAGGAGAGAGGCAGGGCGACACGGCATGGTTCAGGTCAGGAATGTGCGATGTGGGTAGGCTGTACAATAGAGCCGGGCTCCCTGAGGGTGGTCAATGGGACGGGTGTCACCCCCCTGCACCCTCCCTGCTGGGTGATGACCACCACACAACGCTACAGCTGTCAGGTCCTCTTAACCACCGCTGTAAACACACATACATTATGAGAACAAACACATGTATGCACATGTACACACGAAGACATACGTGCGCACACAGGCACACATGTGCTAACGTGTGCCTTGTGTAGAAGAAATTACATGAACAAACACTCAACTCATATGTACATGGTTTCACCTCATGTACCAACCTGTGGATACATGTTCGTGCATTTCTGTGTAATCATGTAAATGTAAGTACTGCAAAAACACTTGCTGTCTTTCTTAACTCATTGACCTCTCACACAGAAAGGATGCCATTACATTTGGAGTTGTGTATGTATGTGCAGACCTGTGCGTGTGTGTGTATTCCCAAGTTACATATGCCCACATGTGTTTACGGTACTTATATGCACTCTGAGTTCACGTGACTGACACTCAGCATGGCTAACATTGTGATCAGTGTTTTGTTCGCTCAACCTTGGACTTGGCTGGTGTGTTAGCCCGCTGGGGTCACACAGGTCACTGAGGGTAAATAAGGGAATGCAGAGATGACAGGGAGAGAGAGTTCAGCAGTCTCTCGGGAATATTTTTTAAGAAACGACTGCAGGTCAGTAGCTGTTTGAGTGTGCAGTTGTGCTGCCTCCTTTTTTCTTTTCTTTTTTTTTATTTTTTTTTACAACTTTGCACACTGTTGATAAGAAGTTGTCGAGTTCAGGTTGACTGACACTACTAGGAAGCCTGAGTTTGTGTCGTAAACACTGCCCTCCCCCTGTCCTCCCTCACCCGCCACAACCCTCTCTCTACCCTGGGGGTTGTGTGTTTCTGTGTTTTTCCAAGGATTACAGGAGCCTTATCCAGTTTCATAACAAGTACATGCATGTATACACATTAACACACACAAAGCTGGCTTTGTGCACTGTGCTGTCATCTGAAGACACACATGATGAAGTTGCGTAATTACATTCAGTCTTCCCGTATGGTTATACAATAATGTGCTGTGACTGACTGAGAATCATCATTCACAAAACAATATTTTGCTAATCCTTCGTGGTTTCTGGCATGTCAGTCAGACTTGTCATTCAGCTCCCCCTAGTGAGCTCAGAGGACACTTGCAAATTAAAGTAGAAATAGCAAAGGACTGATTTTATGATTCAGCTCCACTAGTTGAATTATAGGCTGGAGAGGTTTCCTTTTTTGAAGTTGTTGTCTCCATTAATGCATTTTGTTATTTTGTCAAAACTTTGAAATATAAGGACACTGGGGTCACATCTGTATGTCTGCTCTCTCTTTGCAGGACAGCAAAAATGCAGAGCAGTGTTTCCCACTCACCGCCAACCATAGCTGTTGGGACTGGGTGAGGAGGAAAGAACAAGAGAGTGAAGAAGAGGAGCAACTGAAGCAGAGAGTGAGAGAAGGAAAGTGAGACGAAAGAAGGACAAGTAGGATTTTACAGGTAAAAATCAGGGTTCATAAGAAAAACATGTGTATTGTTGCCACGAACTTGGGAAGAGTTAGCTTCAAAGCATGTACCTTCTATCTCACCACAGATTTTGGCTTACCTTGATGTTTCTGCTGGATCACTGGCCCTTGCTGTGAGCTGCCAGTCACCTTCTCTTTTGACAAAACCCCTGTAACTTCCCACGTTGAGCCTGCGAGGCACTGGAGCCGCAAGTAAATTTTCATGGCAGCGGCACTCTAGGGCTGCCATGGCAGCTGCTGCCGCCGATGCCTCACACACACATATTACTGCACTGACGCCGGAGGAAGAGGGACGACGGACTGCCGCCAAGCTGTTTGGGAGCGCCGCCCCGCTGCCAAGGACAGAAAGAGAAAGAGAGAGAGAGAGGGGGAAAGAGAGAGGGAGGGAGAGGGAAGAAGAAGGAGAAGAGGGAGGGAGAGCAAGTGGGAACGAGTGTTTGGTGTGCGGGGCCCTGTTCGCCTCACAGGAGAAGCTCCGGCTCCACGCCTTGAGTCATACAGGAGAGAAACCCTTCCACTGCTCGCAGCCACACTGTCCCAAGGCCTTCAGCTCCAAATACAAACTCTTCAGGTACTGAGCATTAATCACCCTGCTCAATTCACCTCCTTTTAATTACAGTATAATACATGGCTTCCCTAGCTTTCTCAGAATCGCCAGGGAAAGGATATAATACGAAGAGCTTTAGCATCTTTTAGCCCATTGTTTTGGTTTTGCAGCCTGCAACACAGCCGGCAGTTGTTCACAGTGAAGAAGCTCTGATAAACCCACTACTTGCCCAGGTGGACACTAAAGAGCTAAAAGGAGAGTGAATATTGGACTTACTTTCATCCATCCATTTGCACTTTGTCATGATCACTGCATTTTCAAGCCAAGAAGCCGAATGAATGCCATGTTGCTCTGCAACTGCTGGATGTTTAAGGTGAACTGTAAGGTGATAAAATGTCAATGTTGTGTTTACAGCAGTGGCCAAAAATCAATCAGTGCAGGTTTAAGTGATCTAACCTCAAACTCATCAACAGACTAGGATGTTTGGAATCCAGTGAATCACAGGAAGTGGTTACAAAACCCATTTTGGGTCCTCACTGCGAACCACAGTGACTCACATATTTATATATGGAAAAGTTTGACTGAAAGGAATTCATGCCTCACTTGAGCATGCACCCTACTGACAGACTGCAGAACAAATCATAAGGAATGTGTAATTTCTCCTAAAACACTCGCTACCATTTACAATTTGTCTTTTTCTTGCAGGCATATGGCCACACACTCACCACAGAAGACCCATCAGTGCTCGTTCTGTGAGAAAATGTTCCACCGCAAAGACCACCTGAAGAACCACCTGCAGACCCATGACCCTAACAAGGAGGCCTTCAAGTGTGAGGAGTGTGGGAAGCACTACAACACCAAGCTGGGATATAAACGCCATGTGGCCATGCACTCTGCCACAGCAGGGGATCTCACCTGTAAAGTTTGCATGCAGACCTACGAGAGCACACCCATACTCCTGGAGCACCTCAAGAGCCACTCTGGGAAGTCTTCTGGTGGCGCCAAGGAGAAAAAACACCCGTGCGACCACTGTGACCGGCGTTTCTATACACGAAAGGATGTGAGACGGCACATGGTGGTCCACACAGGCCGAAAGGACTTCCTGTGCCAGTACTGTGCCCAGCGTTTTGGCAGGAAGGACCATCTGACACGCCATGTGAAGAAGAGCCACTCACAGGAGCTGCTGAAGATCAAGACAGAGCCTCCTGATATGTTAGGTCTTTTAGCCTCAGGGTCACCGCCTTGCTCTGTGAAGGAGGAGCTCAGCCCCATGATGTGTGGAATGGGTCCCAATAAAGACCCAATGATGGGCAAACCATTCCCCAGTGGGGCCCCTTTTCCGATGGGCATGTACAACCCTCACCATCTCCAGGCCATGTCTAATTCTGGGGTGGGTCACCCACACCCGTCCCTGATGCCCAGTTCCTTGTCTGCAGCTATGGGCATGGGCTGTCACATGGAATCCCCCGGACCTCTTCACCCACACTCCCATCACCACCACCATCACCACCACCATCATCACCACCATCATTCCCCTCCGTTACCCCCGCACCACCAGCCTCCGGCTCCCCAGCAGCAGCACCAACCCCAGCAAGCCCCCAAATACCAGCTGGGATCTACCTCATACCTGCTGGACAAGCCCTTGAAAGTGGAGATGGAGAGCTTCCTCATGGATCTGCAGAGTGGCTCGCCAGGCCCAGTTCCCTCTGCGGAGCCCCACGCTGCTGCCTCGTCCCCCAAGGACGGACTGGAGCCCACCTCGGGCCTGGCGGATGAGCTTTGCGGGGATCCCCTCCTGTCCAAGAGCCCTGCGGTGATCGCTGAGTCTCTGTGTGCTGCTAACATGGACTTCTCCCACCTGCTGGGGTTCCTGCCCCTCAACCTGCCTCCCTACAGCGCCCCCATGAGCACGGGAGGGCTGGTGATGGGCTACACCTCATCTGCAACCTCTTCCTCTTCCATCTCCTCTTCCTCATCTCTGCACGCTGCCGAGCCGCATGCTGCAGCAGTCGGCACGGCACCTCTTACCTCTTTGCAACCGCAACCTCAGGAGCAGCAGAGCTCCAGTGGGGGTCTAGGCCTCGGACCCCTGCACCCCCTCCCATCAGTGTTCAGCTCCAGCCTTAGTACCACCACATTGCCTCGTTTCCACCAGGCCTTCCAGTGAGAGAGCCAGCCCTCGGCCCGGCCCTACCCAGCCAAGATGGCCTCCACGTCAACCTCGGCTCAACTCATCATAGATATTTTGGGCTGGGGTTCATTACAGGGCCTGATCAGAGAAGCTTGAGAATTAGAATAAATAAATACACAAATGAACACTTAGAAGCCTTAAATGAAAGTGCACAAAAGCCTTTGATTGAGCCTTAAAAGGAAGTTAAATCCCTTTGAGCAAAAAAGAAAAGGTGAGAAAAGAAGTTGAAGCAGCTTTTATTTGGGCTTTTTCCCCCTATCCTATAGTTATAACGATGTATTAACTCTTATTTTTTTTATTTCTATTTACTTCCCCTGTTATCCTCCTTCCACCCCCTATTTAGTAGTATAGAGGGCAGGATCAGTAGGCCAAAAGGCGTGGTACTGCATTCTTTCTAAAGTAATAATATTAAAAAAAAAAAAAAATCAAAGATAATTTTTAGCGAAGATTATCTGTCTTGTTGTGACCCAGAAAAAAAATATAGTTTGAAGTGGATATTTTGTTTTTATTTTTTTTCCAAATGTAAGAACATGGTAGAAGTCTTGAGTTTTGAAACACCCACTCTAATAACCTGAACTGTCATGATCATTACGGAGAGGAGAGAGATCAGTGAAGGAATGAAAGAAATATAGACATTGAGTCAACAATTGAACTTTAACTCTAAAATCCTCCTCTAGATGGCTAGGCTAGAGCCACAAAAGCGACCCCTGCCTCTAAAAAAAGTGCTCTTCAAACAAGAAAAAAAAATAGATGGACGTCCCTATTATTTTCTTTTAACTGTAACTGATGTGCTCCTAGAGTCGTGTCAGTTTTAATGAATATAGCGCACTAAATGAAAAACAGACTCTTGTCATATTACTGATAAGATACCTGTTGGCTGCCAAACACAAAGACCAGTCACACACATTTTTAAAAGAAAACAAAAAAAAGAATGAAATGTGAAAGTGTGTGAGTTGGTTGAAAATGATGTAATATCATGCTTGCGTTTTTACTGTTCCTCAAGAGAAGCACTTTTTTTCAGCAGAAGGCACTTCACCTTTAGGAATCTCTTTGGGAAACCTTTTGTCTCCTTCCTCGTGACTTCTAGAGGTTTTCACTGCCTGAGACAGAGACTTTCTTCTCACTCTCCTTCCTTCACCTGTCTTCCTCCTAACAGTTGTCTCTAAAAGTTCCCTTGATAATGATAATTGCAGCTGTTTCTTGGCTGCCCAACAAACCTAAAATATATATATACAATACAAACACATCTTTTGGCAGTCTTTTAAAAAGATGCATCATCATGGTAATGATGAACCCTGACATATGTGAATGGCAAAAAACAAAAGAATTACAGTGACAGATGAGGAAATGTGTTAAAGAATGTTATTGCAGTGTACGAAATATCTCAAAAATGAATATTATCGTTGCTTTTATCTCAGTAAGGTGTATTTTAGGTAAACTAAAGTGATGATGTTTTTGATGTCTGGCAGGTTTACATTTGTGTGTATCTTGCATTTTTGATCAAACAAATGGATGAAGTATTAGCTTTTTCCCTTAAGCTTTCTCTGTCATATCCAATCTTTACCTTTACATGTACTTGAGTTAGTATAGTGGAATCAGAACTGTGGATGGGAAATATCTATAGAAGGCTGTTAGTGGCTTAATTATCAATTCGAATTTGAACTAGATAGATTGTGTCATAGGGATGCTGACATGGATGGCCTATGAAGTCATGCCTAGGTCTTTATCCAGTGGAATATGTAACCCTTGTGCTGTGAAGAACTCCCAGCTGAAGAACCACCTGAGCTCTCAGGACCTTAGTGGCTTTCGATGTCTTGGAGTTTCGATTCTTTCTAACCATTCACCACCAGCCGATAAAAACCTGAGCCCAAAGTTAACCTAAGCCTCAAAGTGAAATAGGTGCTCATTTTCTAATGTTCTGTCAGCGGCATGAACAACACAACCGTCACATCCTTAACTTCACACAGGGCTGAGCTCCTGCATCATGTGTGACAGTTCATTTTGTGCTTAAATGTCGTTCCAGTCATAGAAGAAGACCCGTTCACTTTAACTATAGCAGTCGTCATGCCATAGGCGAGCCCCAACCACCATTAATAGTTGAGTAAAAACAAATAAAAAATGAAAAAACATAGCACATAAAAATAAAAAATAAAATACATATTGCTGCTTTTAGCTATGGTTGCTGATGGATGACAACTGTAGACCACTAGAACATTTCAGTTGTTTGCAAGACGGAGAAAACATGCACAAACCGAACCGACAAAGTGTTTATCATCCTCGGGCCCCATCCCCTCTGTACTCCTCCTCCTCCTCTCTCAGCTGCTTTGTAGAGTTAAAGGAAAAGGGTCTGAAAATACGGCGATATCCGGAAGAATGCAGCCACCGAATCCCCGGGCTTTGACATTCAAAGCACAGCGGGACAAATGACTGACTGCATAACTTGGGATATTGCTAATAGTCGTTTATTTGTTTTGTTTGTTGTCATATGATATATTATTTTCTGTTTGTATAAAACAGGACCTCGAAAAACAACACAACACATCACCTCAATTTTATTTGTTTTATTTTTCTTACCAAAACCTGGGGAGAAGAAACTACATTTTTGCACAATTGCTTGTTACAAAATGCTACAAGTGTTGGGAGCGATTTTTGATACTGTAGGGTGTGAAACCCTGACGATGAGCAGCTGATGGCTCCTGTGTGTTCGACAGGAGAATATTCTTCTTGGAAAGTAGCAGCAGCTGCATTACAGAATCAGCAAGCACTGATGTAGAAAAAGCTTCCCCGCAGTCTGACTGTTTCATCGCAACTTCATTGCTAAAATCGTAGATTTTACAATCCAAGTTTAGATCTATTTTACACTTATTAGTCCCCCCCATACCCCTTGGAAAGTCAGTATTTTGATGACTAAGGTGATCAAACTTTTTATTGATCCTAAAAAAATCAGCTGTTGGCACCTTTCTGAGAATTTATATGAAATACTGCAAAAAAAGACAAGATTCAAATAAAAAGGTAATTTTTAAGAAAACCCATCTTGGCTTAAGCCAGATTTGTAGCAATCAAATTGAGCATTTATAAGAAAAAAGGCTTATAAGGAATAAGGTTTTAAGGAAAAGCTTTTGGCATGTATTAAGTTTGTCCTCCCTGGGTTTCTGTGAGCTAATCTGAATTCTAGCACTTTCAACCTTTAAAAAGAAGAGTATTTTTTTCTTTAAAAATTTCAGCTTATATGTTCATGTTTTTAATTTTGTATTGATCCTGTATATGTATGTGCCATTAGTTTGATGTGTAGACTTTATCAACCTTTGTGTATTTCTCTTCTCCAAAAGAATAACAGTATTTTTGATAGACTTTTCACTAATATCCTTCTACATAAGAGCCCCCTGCCCCTTCTCGTTTGAAACCTTTTTGTTTTTTGGGTAACCAGCTTTGCCTTCTCTCTCATACATGTATCTAATCAAATTCTATAGCCAAGTGCTTGAAAAGAACAGCGACAACATGTCTGTTATTCTGAGGCAGCAAGAAACAAGACCGTTGTCAGTAGAGTGTGAAAGCCACAACCTGACCACAACCTGCCATTGAAACACTGTTGCAACAGAGACCCATCTGCAGGCCATTTTTAGCCCATGTAACTGAACAAGAAGTGAACATGAAGTGAAAAGTGACCCCAAAATATAGCACTTAAAGCTTACAGCCATGGCCACTGAACCAGTTGTCCCTGCCAAAAGGAACATCTTAATGCTGATAATGACTCACTCTATGAACCAGAGTGTACACAAATTACAGGTGGTAATTGGCCATCACTGGCTTTTAAATGAATTGTACTAAACATAGCTCATCATGTTTTTGAAGAAGAGGATAACTTTTAGATATTTAGACAGAAGTGAAACCATCCTTTTGAATGCAGGCGTGAGGCTAGACGTACTTGTAGCTGTTAAACACTGACAACAACATATCTCACGCCTGTTCTACCACCTGAGCCCATAGTTGACGTTTTTTAGAGGTGTTTCCACAGTGATTTACCCAGGACACTATACACTTATGTGTATGGAAGTCCAATGATGCAGAAAAGAAAAAACAGGAAAAGTTAGAAATACTCATGGTTAATTAAAACATTTGACTTATTTTAATTATCAGATACTGTCAAAATTATTACTTACTAAGTCAACATGTTTAAGTCAGAATAGACTTGGTCTCACAAGGCTAGACACATCTCTACACACTGAACCCAATGTGATTGTGCCATAGGGAGAAAAACGCTGGCTTGTTTGTATTTCTTGAACAGCCTATTTCCAGACTAGAATAAAGTGAATTTTTTAATTTACTTAGGATATAATAGGTTTTACTTACTACAGTATCTCACACTTTTAATTTACCATTTGTTTTTGTTTTTTGCACAACTTTACAGCAGTTTTTCTTTTTTTCTGGCAGAAATGGGCTTCTGTAGTCTGAGAGGAAACAAAAAGCTAATACCAAACCAGCACGACTCTGAAACACTTGACATAAAATAGATCCTCCCCTGACCTCTGACAGTGATGTTGTTCTGTTCTTTGGCTTGGCTGTAGCTCCATTACCTCGACCTGCACCTACTAGGGATGCACTTATCCTCACCTTTTCCTCTTTACTACTAGGTGCAGAACACAAACATTTTAAGGGAATTTGTTCATCAGTTTAAAAGAAAACTGACTTGATTTTAATAATGCTCTCTCTTTCTCTCCCTCTCTCTTTTTTTGTTGCTTTTAGTAAGAAACTGGGTTCTGTCTCATGCAGGCAACATCCACATGTAGTTTTATATATTTCTAGCTTAATGTAAGTCTTGCATTCCAACCTCTTTGTGTATCTCGTTTAGTGACATAGCGCATTTTCATCACTTGCTATTACAGCCACCTCTGGAATAAAAAAGGTGAACGAAAATAGAATACTTGCATTCACTTACACTATTTTATATAGCATGGAGTTTATCAACTACAGGGAGAATTATATAAACGATGTGCTTCGGAGAAAGAAAGAAAATGAGAAGTCTTGCTTTTTTTGTTACATATCTCACATGCAATCAGTTGCTGCAATGTAAAAGTGACAGATTTGTATATTGGTTGATCCAAAGAGATGATGAACACAACAACAGAACTATTGACTTATTGTACAGTACAATGTATCTTTGAGTTGTCATGTGTTATGTTGAAATGATTAAAAGACAAACCAGCGGTTTCATACCCTCTTTGCATTCTTTTTTTTAATTTAATTTTTTTCTCCATTTTTTTGTGCAAATGTAAACATCTACTACAGAAGAATAGTATAAAAGTAATTAATCAAACTGTTAAATGGACTGAGCCATTTGGCCATGGAGGCCACTGTGAACATGTTCTCTGTTATTTTGTCGAGGGAATTTGGGGCCTTTAGAAATGTGGTGGACATTTTCTATAAGCAATTAATTAGTGGCCCATTGAAATTGTATTCTTGGCAGCATGGAGAGGGGTTTGAAACAACATTCTGACCTTTGACCTAGATCGACCTCAGTTGGGAAATAGCACAGTAGCAAGTTCCTTTTAGAGAACAATGTCATCTGGTAGTTATTATGGAGAAAATAAAGACAATGTTCTGCAACCGTTATTTTAGTCTGAGCTTAGTTAGTTGTTGATTTTCAGATGAATTCTTACTACAATTAGGGGAGAGCGGGGTGAGTTAGAAGCCAGTTCTTTACTTGAGGTGACTTTAAAATCAGGACATGACAGTAAGGTCTCCAACTAAAATATATACATATATTTCAGGATGTGATTCATCCCTAGGAATAATCGATTTGGATCTAATATAAACTGTTTTTTAAATATGTGGATATTTATATAAACAAGTGGATTCTGGGGTCAACTTGCCACATATGAGGGGTAAGTTGAGCCAAGTGAGAGGTTAAGTTGAGCCACATGGGGGTCGGGGACATCAATGTCATTTTGTTGTGCAAACTCAGTTCCCACATTTAATTGCACTTAGATAGTGAAACATAGCAGCTATGTCTCCTAGTTGTTTCATATCAGTGTGTCGCTTTAAAGTCAATCCGTTTATCATCATGTCCTTGTCCACCTGATGGATGGACTTCCTATTCTATTGCTCTTTCCAAATCCATAATAGAAGTTGAAGCCTGTCTGTCTTCCATTTAAGCATGGCATGATGCTTTCTGGTGTAAAAGGCATAATGTCACATCGTTTTGATAATGCATCATAATGCATTATATAGCTGGCTCAAGTTCCCCCAGGACTTTTGGTTCAAACTACCCCATCCCTGCCATTTAACAAATTTTGTGTCATCCAGCAGTTTAAAGGGTAAAGTCATGCTAACGGTATATTCTCAACTTGTAACTTCCTAAAGTGCTAACCTGTCTGTAATTGTTCAGACACAAGAATCAGGACTCCTTCCAACAGTTTTTTGATCTTAAATGTGCTTATCACTTATTCCATGGGCCTCTCTCCATCACAGGGGGAGCAAAATGTATTCACATGACCAATTTTGTCTATGCTTGCAGAGAAACAAGGGGCAGCTCAACTTCATCTCAGGCTTAAATCACCCCGCTCTCCCCTACTGCCTAATTGAAACAACACTTGCAAAGCATCTGTTTCTGTCTACCAAAGACTTGCAACAACATAGACAAAGTGCGTTTTGACCCCAGATTGGCTCTTTTAACATGCTCACAGTAAGCAGGTATACTGTTTGCAAACTTCACCATCTTAATTTAGTGTGTTAGCATGCTATCTAATAAACTATTACTATTAGCACTAACCCCACTGTGTTAAGGCTGATGGGAACGTAAATGGTGCTAGACGAAATGTAGAGGGTCACTAAAGTTAGTTCATCCTAAGGGGGAACTCCTTGCTGTGGCCCTGCATACACATTAATGATATTAGTCAGGAGCAGAGCCAGAATGGTTTGACCTGACTACACAGCTGAAGCTTTGTTTTCATTCTCCTATAGGCATAGCATACTGAGAATAAGATGTGTAACTACTGTATGTCAACAGTAGATTAGATTATTATGTGTACATGACCAAATGTCTAAGATTCTGACAATGTTTAGATTTGATTTTAATGAATTTAGAAAGTAAATAAATTTCAGTGATTGACCGTACTTTGAAATGCCATCCCAGAATATCTCAGGACTATCTGACTGGTGGGTTGTGTCCCACTGTGTGTCTAACTCTCATAGTGGACCAGGGTCTGGATTATGTCTCAGAGAGCTGCGCCAGTAAGCCTGCATGCATAGCTGAGTGTCAAGACTGCCCTAATTATAGTACTATGGAGCAAACCTATACTTACATCAACTGAGCTGACTCTCACACATACACTTACGGGATGCCAACTGTGCCATAACTCAAGAATAGAAACTCTTTTTAGTTTTGTAGGAGGAACCTGGAAAACTTGTAAAAAGGTCTTTGTGATTTGATCATAGCCTTCCAGACACTGAACATTTCAGGAACACAGAGGGAAAAAGCAGGAATTAACACATTGAGAGGCACACACTTACACAACAGACATCTCATTTACAGAGGTACTCCAGTAGCATTGTAAAGGAGACTGGTCAAAATTGATGCAGCAGAGTGTTGCATAGGTCAACTTTTAGTCCCTTTTATAGGTCAAGCCCCCCAAATCACTGGATCTTACACTTCCCACAATGCGACTAGGTAGCATTCACAATCGCCTACAATGCCTGGTAAATGCCCCAGTTTGTAACACAAGCTTCCTGTTAACAGAACTCAGATGTCAGGCAACGCTACAAGAATATTATTTATTCCATCAACACATTTTGGCACAGGCCCTTCATCAGGGTGATTTACAGAATGTGTAAAAAAACAAAGCCTACACAGTTTACAAGATGGCGGAATCTTGATCTGTTAGAAAATCAGAGCAAGACACCTTGATGGCTAGCCTCCTTCTGTGCTGTACATCCAGCACAGAAAAAAATTAAATAAAAGTACACACAGTTCAGCAAGTTCAGAGTCTACAGCTACGCTAGAAGCTCTACGACGCTCGACTGAGGCACAATGGTGCTTTGCGCTAAATGCTAACGTCAGCATGTTGACATGCAAACAATGACAATGTGGGTTAACATGGTGTTTAGCATGTATCCCTATTCACTGTCTAAGTTTTGCAAGTTAGCAGTAGATTGTCCAGAAATTTCACTCCAAACTACAAATGTCAACCATGTCATGGTGGTGTTGGAGGAAAAAGTCCTCTGTGGAGAACATCAAATACCACAATTTTATGGCAATTCATTAAATAGCTTTTGAGAAATTTCAGTCTGGACCGACTGACTCATCGATCAATAGGCCGACAGTAGGGGCTGTGGCTCATGAAGTCGAACAGGTTGGAAGATTGGTGGTTCGATCCTCCAGTCTGCTTGCCCTTGGACATACTGAACCCCAAATATTTCCGAATGGCTGTGCTGTTCGTGTGAATCAGTGTAGTGCATCCTTGAGAATATATATATAAAAAACACACAATAGAAGCTGATTTTCATATTCAACTTGTCATTAACTTTATTGTTTTGTCACTGTACATTTTGTAATTGGACATTCTGTAAAAGAGAAAACTAACAAGTTCCGTTGAAAGTCATCATGAGCATCATGCTTTTGGCTAAAACGATGACAGGATCATTACAGAGAGTGCCACAAACAGCAAAACGCAACAAATACAAAGCTGTTTTCTTTTATTTACATTGTAAACCCCTCGATCATACATACGCACGCATGACACGGGCCTCTTAAAAGTCTAGCTGTAAAAAATCTCCCCTGGCATGTGCACTTCAACAGTCACAGAGGAGTGTCTGTCCTTACATAAGACAGCAGCCGAGTGTCAGAACTCAGGAACTCTTTGACATAATACAGGGGGCAGAGTGTGGTACAGTAAACAGGAGATGGTATCTGAGTGTCTGATCGAGTGGAAATAAATGAAAAAGTAATGGTCAGCACATGAGTACACTCATTTGAATGGCGGCAATGTCTGGGGCTTAACAGAGCAGTCCTGTCGCATTGGCAGGTAGCAGAGGTAACTGAAATATTTTGGCTTGTCTCGCTCTTCAAGCAGCTCATTCAGTAGCTTAACAAGTGTTGGGTTGGCTTGATTATAATGAAGGAAGGAGAGGGTACAGGAGGATGAGTCATTCATTCGTTTTGCACCAAGAGAATCATGGTTGATCTAGGCACCTGTCCCTCCTCTGTACAGCCCTACACTAACACATCACCTTCACTTCTGTGCAAAAACGCCAACCATTAAAAACAGATCAAGTGGAGCACATCAATTCTTCACTAGAATTAATTTGATGGTAATTGTGTAGTAACAATGATATCCAATAAATATTTACCCAGATGGCTCAGAGACCCTGCATGCCATATGGGTTTAGTTTCCATTCGTCCTTAAAGATGTTTTTTTTTTTAAAGAAGGAGCGGGTGATGCATATTGAGAATGTAGCTTTTCAGGTCTGTGCTGCTTGTTTGTATTCAGTATTCTCTTAGGGCTGAAATCTGACACATTTCACAGGGAAGTATACATATAGAATAAGATCAGAGACTATCTGTATATCTTTTCTTTAAAGGAATAGTTTGTCACTTTGGGAAACGCGCTCAACCGCTATCTTGCAGAGTTAGATCATGAAGCTATCTCCAGCAACTGGTTAGCTTAGCTAAGCATCAAGACGGGAAACAGTTGGCCGGGATAGATTGTGTTACTTTGGACCGACCGAGGCAGGCAGTTTTGCAGTTTCCTGTCTATAGAGTATTTATCATAAAGTTTTAAGTGTATTTCACAAAACTATTCCTTTAATGTCATGATTATGATGCCAATTAATTAATATATAGTTTAATTTAGCTACAGTAAAATACATTGGTTGTCTATGGGAAGCACTTAGCTTCAGTTGCTTGTCAGGGAACATTTCTAATCAGGTTCCACCCATGTTCAAAATGCATTTTTAGCTAAAAACAAATCAGTTGAAACAAATATAACCACACTTTTGTAAGCCTAAAAATGTCATTAAAAAGAAAGGGAAAAACATGAGCCGTTATTCAAGAATATGTGTATCAGTCTACACAAAAACATTGACTGTACAGATCTCATAAGAACACTGTGGATTACATTTCAATGCTCTTCATTCCATGACGCCCAAGCACTGTCTACCACTATTGGTAGAAACACACAGAGGTGATCTTGCTGGCTTTCAAAAGTCTTTTTTTTATATTATACACAAAAACGTATCATACATTTCTCAACAAAAATGGTCCATTGAAACAAACAGCAATTTTGCACTCTCTTTCCAGTACTGCATAGTTCAGCAGGGATCCGGCACTGCTAAGGCTACACTGACGGCATGGTTAATGTGCGGGAAAACTTTTTTTTTTGTACATTTCTACTGGAAAAGCTTCAAACACACATTTGTGTTGTAGACTTCCAAATACAAAAGGATACTCCGCCTTGTCATTTCTGTGTTGACTATAGCCTTTCCTTTCCTCCATCTGCAGTGGCTTCAGTCCACTGCTTTAGGGCATTGGGTTCATAGTCCCATTTAGGGCTGTTCTGTATCATTTAGAGCAAATGGACCAATATTTTGACATTAATAGGAGAGCCATTGTTTTGGAAGGAGAAACTAATATTTTGATTACAGTTGTGGTTAACATGGTCACACCAGGACATGGAAACTGGAGTAAAAAATAATAGACCATTTAATTTATCCTTTCTTGTGTTACAATGTAGAACTTCAGAGCATAATTTCCATCCATCAGTTCATCACATCAAAGTTAACACCGTAACCACATTTAGACTCCCCAATCATTCCCTGATCTCCAGAGTCTCTGAAATGAAACCAAAGTGACATTTGAAAACAGAGACAATGGAAAGAGTAAAGACAGAATTTATGTAAGGAAATCAGATGAAAACAGCTTCCTAGAAGACGACTGAAAGGAATTAAGAGATAAATCCTGCGATGACAAAAATAAAAACCTAGTTAAGTTAGACTCAATAACACAAATCAAAAGGACAAAACGAAAATGTGCAGAAACCATCGTTTGACAAGCTTTGGCCCACTGTGTTGTGTGCAAGGTGAAACAGCAGAAGACATTAACTGTCCCATCGGAGGGGAATTCCCTCTGGGTGTCTGTCCTGGAAAAAGGAGGGGGGCATAGAAGCGAGGGGGAGAGGGAGAAACAGCTGGTTTAGCTCTGGCACCTTGCTGTTCTTCCCCATGAGGCCAGTGGGTGGGGCTGTTGAGCCGTAAAAAGTACCCCTCTCGTTCCCTCAACACACAAGTCAGTGCTTGTTGGACATGAAGAATAAAAAATATATACATTAAAAAACAGAATGTGAACAAAAAGAACCCCAAAACAAAAACAAACCAAAAACAACGAGAACAGCAGCGACAGTGACGACTCAGTCGATCTTGACCGCAGCGTAGATTTTCCTGATGAACATGTAGGCTGCGTAGAAGCCAATCGTGCCTGTTAGCAGCCAGAACGACAGGACCATCAGAGCCGTATAGCCGAAGTACAAGAGGGAGGGGATGAACTCCACAATATCCAGCTGGGGAGAAGTGGGGAGAGGAGGAATTAATGTCACTATGCTAATATGCTGTCCATTTCCCATCCTATTAGTTGTTTCTATTAAACGGGGTACTCATAGTATTCACTTCCATAAAGCTGTTGGACGAATTTGGGGGGGGGCAAGATGTTTGGGCTGTTAGTTCACTAGTAAAGCCTTTCGGAGTCATGGAATATGTTTCATAGCTGGCTTCATCAAAGTAAAGATGTCTTTGTTACGGCTTTATTCGTGTATAACATTTTTAAAGAAATGGTACGCAAGATGGGGGGTGTCACTGCTGAGAACAATGGTTCATTGCAAAGTAAAGATATGAGAAAAAGTTCTACTATTTTACAGGCTTCGTCAGTGATGGATTTTAAATCCTATTTGGCCTCTAAAAGCAAGACCCCCTCCTGCCAAAAATGTGTTTTGCTTTCTGTTACTTCAGTTGGCTGTTTGAGCTTCACTGTGCAGAGCAATTCTGTATACTTCTTTATGTCCCACGTACAATTTCTTTTTTGTTTTTGCTATAAAGATTTAAGGAGGAAAAAAAGCTTCAGATTATTTCGATACCACATGAATGCACCACCAGTGAACGCTCTCACCCCTCCCTTTCCAAGCAAGCAGTGTGCTGCTTGTGTGCGATCCTCTATTTGTCCAAATTTGTTAATTTTTCTTACTTCTAAATATAAAAATATTATAAAATATTTGCATATTCATAAATTCAGAATAAACAAGGAACAGGGTAACTTTTTTGGGGAAAAACTATATGTCAGTCATAAAACCCCCACTTCTCTGTAAATCCTCAAAAACTGTTCTACAAACCTACCATGAGCAACAACTCTTTACAATCTAAATATTGACTCATTCAGTGTTTTGTGGCTTACTAATAACCTTCATTTTCTTTGTGCAAAACAGCACAAGGCAAACAGTATGCATGGTCTATCTTGTGCTGCTGCAGCCTTCAAGTTAACCTGAGAGCACTCAATTCAGACTTGTGCTGGGTTAAAAGTGTTAGGGTGTTTCAGGTCTGACCTGCTAGGATTGCTGTAATGACTTTTATGTCAAAGTGAATCAGTGATTATTCAGACGTGAGACTCAACTATAAATTGCCATCACATTTACGCTACAAGGTTCATGTCTGAAAAGGGACTTTTAAATTCAGGCTTCAAAAACACTGTTTCAAATTTCCTATATGCAACTTGATAGCAGATTTTCACTCTGTCAGTTAAATTGTCTCATATTTCAAGCTCAAGGCAGGTTTTTTGTTAAATATTTAAAGTCTCAGACCTAAATCAAAATAACCCGATATCAGAGATCCTAATTTTTTCATTCAATGAGCGATAAAAACAATCTCATTAATCATTCCAATGATAGCTACAAGTAACAACAGGATGTCCAACTAAAAGACATACATTGCTTTATCTGCGATCGTTGTTGTGGATATCTGAAATGTGTCAAACTGCCTCGGGCCGTTTACCTTGTTGACAAAGTAGAAGACGGCATAAATGAGAACGTAGAACGCTGAGCCTCCTGAAACCAGGAAAGTCCTCCACCACCACCGGTAGTCCTGATAGAGAGGAGAAGCAGAGAAAACACAGCATAAGGGTGTGTGTGTGTGTGTGTGTGCGCGTGTAGATGATGCAGGAAGCAGCAGCAGGGCTGTTTACTGCTATAATGGTGTTTCTAACCTACCATAATGGCACAGTCAATACCTGTTTTATAAAATACTGCAGCACTCTCGTCACACTGGAAATTGTATTTTCTTACACAGACTGGTTTATAAATGGATTACACGTTGGAAGTAATGCCTTTTGTTATTAAACTGATCCGATAGGCGTACATCCTCCTTCAGAATCCTTTGTCTTTTTAGTTCTCTCTTTAAGCCTTTGAAACTTCAGCTTTTTGCTTAGTCTAAAAAACAAAAAAAGTTTTTCTAACTTCTGTTGTACTTGTTTTTCTTACCTCTATTTTGGGTAAACCTGTTTTGATTTACAGAAATACAGTTCCTAGAATTCAAGCAAGTGGGAAGTTCAAAGTTGCTATGGGGTCAGTATAAGCTATGGAGTTGTCTGCCACCATTAGCCTTTACACCATTCTTTACATTTTGGACAATCTGCACCACATAAAGTCATGTTCTTTAATAGACATTCTGTTTGCACATAAAAAAACATAGAAATCCAGTGACATCCATGGTTAAGTGGATTTGTGGACGTTTATCCACAACACAGATATTAAATTTAGGGGTGGGTGCAAGTAATAGATTTGTTTGTGTCCGTTCTCTAATCTAACAGAGTTAGTCTGCCCTCAGTGTTTAAAAAGCCCAGTTACCTACAGGAGTTTATGAAGGGTTATATAACATGTTTTACTGCCATGGACAAAATAAACATCCTTTATCAGTGAAAAAAAGCTCCTCTTAACTTCCACAGCAGAAACACACTATAACACAACTCATCTGTCAAGCAGCCCACAATTGCCACAGATGATGAGGAGCTTAAAAAAAAAAAAAAAAAAAAAAGCAGACTGTCTGGAAAATGCAGTCTGAGAAAATAACCTCCAAGAGCGTGACAGGAGAGTGTGTGAGTAAAAGACAGCAGCAAGCGACACAAATGTTAGACGTACGTTCTACGTTAATGAAGTATTTCGTGTTTTGCTTTTACGTCTTATGTATCAGATGAAATTACTCAAATCTGCACACGATTATATTACAGGACTACTTGATCTGTGAAAAACCTAAGAATCAACATCCCTAAATAATAAGGCCTGCAAAGTGATGGATGAAAAAGGTGACAGATCTGAGAACTGAGCCAAACTACACTAAAGTAGTTAAATAGGAACAACATACTACATACTGTGTGTCTGTTTGACCAAAGTCAATGCTGAGCTACACACATGCGAGCACAGCGGACCGGATGAAGCGAGGCTGAACTTACCTCTGCACACAGCTGGAAATAAACCATGACTATGCTGATCTGAGAGCAGGAGACCACTAAGATGATGAAGACCAGAAACAGGAAGCCAAAGAGGTAATAGAACTGATTCTCCCAGATGGCCTGTAGGTGGTGACACACACATTTTGATGTTGACATGAGAAGAGGTGCCTTGAACCGGTCTCAATACATTTAGAGAAGAGCAGTTGTACTCACACTGAAAATGAAGAAGAGCTCAATGAACATGGCACCAAATGGCAGGATCCCAGCCATCAGGATCCTAGTGAAAAGAAAACATTTTATCAAACAAAGAACGCCAAAACCCTACTATCAGTCATGGCTGTAAATGGCCAAAGATTAAGAGCAGATTGTTAGATTGGTTAAACACTCACCCTACAAACTTGTTCATGTACCAGCGCTGCTCTGGGACCTGCCGGGGGATCTGATTGGTGCGTACTGGGTTATCATACGGCTGTTTGCGGAAGCCAAAGTAGTAGCCCAGGTAGACCAAGGGCATGGAGATACCAAACCACATACACAGCAGCGCCAGCATGGTGGTGAAGGGAACCTGAAGTGGTGAGCAAAGAGAGCACAAAGACAGAAAAAATGTTTAGAACAGTCCATGTGACTGTCCTGATAATCTGAAACCCTGTTGTTCGCTTTCACTCAACCAGTTTACTAGAATTGTTTTGCTACTGAACTTTCTTTCGAGTTTATTTAATAGGGACAGATACAAAAACATAGATAAACTTTGACAGTCATCTGATGTGTGTATCATAGCGTTTTCAGCTGAAGCTAATTTGCGACACTTGTCCCTAAACTCTAATGTATCTCCATATAACCGGTTATCCACATAAGTTAGAAACAATAGTCCAAAACAACAAATGCAAAGTAGTCAGGTATTTTTTAGGGTCTCAAGTGAGACACTGTGATCATTTAGTATCGGATGGGATCGTCTCTGTTGCCGTTTCACTGAAAAACAACAATGACAAGTGGAACCTGGTTATTAAGTCACGTGCTAATTAAATATAGTTTTACAATAAGGTTGGTAAATATATTGCTGAAAATAAATGCAAATTATAGTTTTTTTATATTAAAACACAAAAAAGTGTAACTTTTGAGCGAATAGATAACTGAATCTTCTTTTCCTAAATAAGGTAAATTCATAAAATTGATATACACACCATTACTCACTTAAGTAAACTCAGTATTTTTTCCTGCTACAGCCTTTCATGGTCTGATATGACCGTTAGCTAATATTAGCTACCGTTAAGCAAACCTAAGTTAGATATTTCTGCGTCTTACTGATACTAGTTTGCTGACTTTAGTATATATTTAGCTTCAGCTTCTGTCACACTATGTTTTGGCAGGTCACAGATAAACATTACAATATATACGGTGTGTTTAAGCCATTTAAATGTGAATCTATCATACCAGACCAAGTGGTGGCATAGCAGCAAAACCCCTGAGTGTACTGGAATGAGCGTGAGTGTGTTTTATTGCAGAATATTTTTTTTTGTTTTTTATTTATTTTCTCTCTCTAAAGTTACATAGTCTGACGTTAACATTTTAAAAGTGAGTTTGGGTGATCTGCTACAACCATTACATTAATTTCACTATTATAAATAAAGTAATTAGCCATAAAGTAGCTAGCCTTCTAGCTTGCAGTTTCTTAATTTGCTACCAATGCACACTCACCGCCCCGCGGAGGAGTGTTCACCCCAGATGAAACAGTTGAGGATGAAGCAGATTCCAAAAACCACTGCAGGATACAAAGTTGCTGTCTACAGAGGAGACAAAACAAACACAGCCTAAGCGTCGCTTACAGAACTCCAAACACAGTGTATGCAGCATTGCAAAATAAGTACATTTACTAACAGGAGTGATGAGAAGCAAAATTTATTTATTTTGTTTTACATTGAGCTTGTAACTTATTGACTTACACAAAATGCACCTTTTCTCCACCGATGGCCCTTAAGGGTGCGGTACAGTCTGCCAGCAAAGTAGCCACCAAATACACTGGAGGAGAAACATGCACAGGAGTAAAATAAAAGAAATGCACTACTAGATGTAGCACTAGGCTGCATCTTAATTCCTCACATCTTTGGGATTTTCTTGATGAGGATCAGAGAGGAGAATGTGGCTCTTACCCCATGAACATGAAGAGGAAGCAAGAAGTGGTCATCAAGGCTCCTCTACTCGACGGAGACAACATGCCCAACATGGCAACAACTATAACCCCCACAAAGGAACATGTGGTGGTTAGAATATTTCACAGATTACACTGACAACTGTTACACAAATTTAAACAACCTGAATATTTCCAGTTTTCTGCAGTAAAAAAAGAAACAATTTAAAAGGGAATAATGCCGAGAGTTAGATGAGAAGACTGATACCACTCATTTCTGTAGGCTAAATATAAAGCTACCTTGATTATCTTAGCTTAGCATAAAGACTGCAAACTGGGGGAAACCGCTAGCCTGACTCTGTCCAAGTTAAAAGAAATCATCCTACCAACACTTCCAAAGCTTTGTAATTAACAAGTTATACCTCTCTTTGTGTAATCAACACGACAACAGAGATGTAAAAATTCTAAGCTGTGGTTTTGGAGGGGATTTTGTCCTAGAAGTATTTCTTGGCTGGGCCAGTGAATTTTTGAGAGTCTCATGTGGTTGCCTGGAAACCTCACTGTGACAACACAACTCCAGGAAGTCACAGCGCCGGCCAAGAAATTGTGTATAAGTTAATCAATGTTACGAACAATAAAAAAACAGCCATGTGATTTTAGACGATCACAGATTCTTATGGACTCATAACAAACAACACATGATACAAGGTTAACTGGTGCAGTCTGGTTAATGTGAACCATGGTACGTCTTAATCAAACTATTACCTTGATTTTGGTATTGAAAGCAATCCAATATATTTGCGTTCATGTTAACGTTTAGACCTTTACACTCTTTCAGACAAAGCACATCTAGCTGTTGTCCATGTGCTAAGGAGAGACACTGTCATTAAAAATGTCCAAGAGGCCCTTCTTCTCCAGCTCCTCCACTTCTTTAGCAGTGGGCTAAGAGGGCTTCAGCCGTGCAACATGCACCACCTTCCTGTCCTCTCCAGATCTATAGGGAACTGATGATACAGAAAACAAACTCACAGATGACAATGAGGATCATGCAAAAAAAAGCTGGATCCCTGAGCCCAGCAGAGAGCTGAGGATCATGGGATACTGAGGCGGCCTGAAGACGTCACCGTGGACATTCTTCCATCCTGACTCCTCCATGGTGTCCTCCTTGTTAGGAAGAAGAAAATGTAGTCAAGTGGCTGGAACATACTCATTGAATAAACATCAAGAACGCAAAACACTTAAATTTGTTCATTCTTGTCTATACAAATTATCTTTGCTTTATGCTTTATATCTTTTGTCAGGTATGTATTTTCTTACTATGTCATCCTCTCTGTTGTAGTTAGCTATGTCCTTCCTCAAGGTCCTGATAATGATCATACTCAGAATACCTGAGAGAAGAGGCACGGAACGAGAAGGATGTCAGTCAGATAAACAACAGAAACCTCAACATTTCACATGTTATCATCAAGAATACAGATGTATTCTATTTAGAATATGACATTGTATATAGATTTAAAAGATTTACATCACATTCACAAGCTTTAAAAGTTCAGACATGTGTAAACAAAGCACAAGGCCGAGGCTGTGTGTTTTACTTTCACAAAATGCCATTTAAAGACATTAAGTGTCCTGTGTGTGTGTGTGTTGTGTGTGTTGTGTATGGACATGTAAGAGATGACAGTTAAGATGAGCAGGACATACCGGACAGGAAGAAGACAACCACCACAGAGTTGACAATGGAGAACCAGTGAATCTGGACGTCGCTCATGGTCAGGTACGTGTCCCACCGAGACGCCCACTTCACCTCGCTCTCCTGCGCAGACGAGACATGAGACATGCTCTGCAGTCCTCCCTCTGTATTTATCTAGCTAGGTTCAACCACATATCCTACAAAACTGATCATCTGACCATGCTGGCTTGGCAGTTAATAAACATTACATTTTTTCAACTGCAGTCTAAGTATTTTGACAGTCACAGATTCTACTGTTTTTACTTTGTAGTTCTCTGGCACGCTGGATTCTAAATACACAAAGGACCATACAGGAATAGAAGACAACCTGCACTGAGATCATCACAAGTCGTCAATCATGCGTGTTTTGATTTAAAACTAATCCTTAGTTCATACAACACACAGCGTGTTGGGTGGTTTTAGGAATTTATTGAGAAGTACAGACTGGTCTGACTCGGGGTTACAAGATGTTTGAATAATTAGCCATGCTTCCATCTAATTGTCATATGAATTTTAAGTTGACTTTTGAAATGTCGCAAATGCGAAATAGGTGCGTTTCCATCTGCTGGTTTGGAGTGAATAACCAGGCCTTGGCAAGCGCGTGTGTATGTATGTGTATATATGTAATATGTCAGTAGTTGAAGTTGAAGTTGAACAAGACATATGCGTTCCAAACCAGAAACAAAACCAGTCGCATAGACCTGGGGGCCACTGATCTTAGAAAAATAGCGAGAGGTCCTAAGGAATGTGTTTCAAGTGGGCCACGTTGCTACCAGCACTGTGTCAGCCTGTTATGGGAATATCCGGCAAGACACAGACAGCGGAAACAGCTGATCAGACGTGAGTAGTTTAGTTTGCTACATCAGAACTTAATCGGCAAAAGTGTTTCCATCTCCCATTTAGTGCAATAACTCTTTTTCGACAAAGGAAAAAACCACCTCAAGTGAGCGTAAAAACCTTTTTGAACAATAACAGATTTTTTTTTTTTAAATTTTGCCCTTTCCATCAACCTCTTCTAAAGCGATACTTCAAAATATGCATAAAAAACATTGATGGAGAGACAGCTATTGAGAACCCATGCAGCAGTCACTGACCTGCCAGTGGACAGAGTAGGTGAAGAGGACCTCGTTCTCTTTGGCCGGGTCAATCTCCTGCGGGGCAGAGCCACTGGCCTCAGGCAAGGTGCAAGTATTATCACTTTCCACAGCCTTCAGATCTGAGAATAAATAAAGACAAAGTAAATATTACAAGCGAGTGCTAACAATTTTTACTGTACTTGCCAAACTTGTGAGTCCTCTTTCTACTCGAATAGTTTTTAATCACAAAAGATCAGAAAAATGACGTCCTCAATCTATTCAAAAAGAGTGTATTGACACCTACCATCAACTTTTACACTCTGGGGTACGACCTCAAATCGCACCACCCTGTAGTTGTGCACTTCCCCCTCCTCCAATTTCTCCTTGTGGAAGTAAAGGATGAAAGAAAGGTGGTTGTGCAGATAAAACTGAGGGAGAAAAGACACAAGGAGAGAAATAAATTAGTGCCCTTCAGCACTCTTTGTTTCATGGTTTTACACATTTAAATTTTGAAATATTTTATGAAAAAAAAAAAAACCAAGACAATTTTTTTTTCTGCAAATCTTAGCAGGCCACGTTACAGATCAGCTTATACAACCTGACTTTTTGTTCAAGTCAACATGCAGACTGTTCAACAACTGGAAAGCAATCAAATGTGGCAATTCATTTCAAGGAAGAAAACTTTTTAGAAAACTAATTTTTTCAACCACAAAACATAGCTTTAAATATTTTAAAAAGTGCTGTTCTGTAACATTAAATATTCTAATATATTAAAACATTGCAAAATGTGAAACAAACAAAGTTACAGTTTGGAGGGGGGAACTCTTTCAGTAATAGTAATAGTAAGAGTTAACTCTCAAATCTCAGGTGTGGGTGTGGTTAGACCAGACTGACAGTGGCCTGGCAAAATAAAGAAAAAGAACCACAATTTGCATCAGATTTTCATTAAAATATCAGCAAAACCTGATCACCGTACGATACTATATAACATTTACCTTGTTGTTGTCGACAAAGCCCAGTCTGTAACCATGCTCAAACTGGACATCTCTCACCATGTCCTTCTTCTGCTCCTCCTCCACTCCTGCCTCTCTGTTGGGGTAAAACTCTAACCTGGTGGCAACTGGCAGGTTATCTGCAATACTGGAAGGCACAGGGAGGTGATCAATTAGCTTTTGTTTGCGTATTGAACAGTTAAAAAAAACACTTAAGAGTCTGCAGTCACAGAAGAAGAAAATATGACTTAATTAAAATTAAGTAATGCTTGCTATTCCTCCAGCAGTAGGTCAATATTAGCATTCTGGGGGATTCCCCTGGTAACAACAGTGAGGAAGAGATGCTCACAGGTGAACATAGTACTCCTCCTGGATTCGCTCAGCAATCAGCTTGCTCTCTTCCATGCTGAGCTTTTTCTTGCTGCACACCATCTCACATTTCTTGTCCCTGCTCATCTCGACATTGTAACGGGTATTCACAATACGGTCCCCACGTAAAACCTCACCTACAAAAAAGAATTATAAAAAAAATTATAAAAATATATTATAAAAACATTTTGAAAAATAAAAACTGACAATTAGCTAAATGCAAGAAAACATTTATTTTCCTGAAAAAAAAAAGACAAGTAGTAATATATTTAGAGAAACTTCCACATTCCTCACACGTCAGGAGCAGTCCACTTACCCAGGTTCTCGCCCTTGTAGAAAACGGTTTCTGGCTTACAGAAAGGCAGGGAGTAGTATTCATAAGGAAGCTGGGTACGGGAGCTGGTCAGCTTCACTGCCTGAAAAAACAAATAATTTGACTGACTGAGTCACAGATGTAGTCATATGCAAAACTATACATAACAACTTGGTCTGATGGTTTTCAATTTAAAAGGTCAAATAGGGAGGTGTGATGTGTTTGCGTGCTAATCTGTGTATGTTCTTCAATGAATCAGTGAGTGAAATGTTGCTGTTAGTCTCCAGGATTTGTCTTCTCCACATGGGTCCATGTAGCACCGTTGATGATGCGAGATGACAATCACTAAAACTATCCAATGTGATGTGATCGATGAAGACCAAAGATGAAATTAGTTGCAAACAAATTTAATTATTGATTAGTTTGTGACATCATCAGGCTGTAGCTGACACCGTTCCCTTACTAGTTAGCTAAGTAAGTAGCAACATCAGCAATGCCAACTTAACACCTTCACGACCTAAAACCTCCAACTTGGGAGCGCGTTTTTCTCTTTACAAACAAAAATGTTGTGCACTGCAACATTTACAAAGCTGACCTTTCCTGACATGGGAACCCATAAAAGTTGGAGCATCTCAGGCACATTGACTCTCTGGATGATGAAGACTCATCTCGGTAAGCCAGATAGATAGCTAGGTAGCTTAGCGTTAAAAGCCATGTAACTTTACGAGATGAGCCCACATCACCATTTATTGTCAAACTGCGTATTAAAATGTGATCTGCATCCAGATACAATATCCAAATGTTAATAATCTTGATCTTGCTTTGTGTTTACAGCTGGTATTTTTAATGCATTCTTGTTATCCTCATTGACATGGGATCTCTGTCCTGCAAACCTGCGCATGAGTAATTTGAGGTGGCAGCCAATTCGCCCCAGAGACTTGTGAGTTTTTCCTCTTGTAAATTCAGTAAATGTACTATATGAAGTTATTCCTTTCTTTGTGTAAAAATTTCGTGTCATTTTGCCCCGGTGTGTTGCAGTACCAGCAGTAAGCACTTTGTCACTAGATAAATGATGTGACTTCACATCAAATGATGTGACTTGATGTTACTGCAGAAATGTTCATTAAAAGATGTATTTTTGAATGCAGTTTTCATTTTAATGTATTTTTTTGTTAACTAGCACATGCCTTGAACAACCTCAAGCTAAATTTAAAAGCTGATAGCTAAATAGTAATGCAACAGTATATAGGTGTTATGAGGTATACCGATATAATTTCAAAGAGATATAAAAGTTCTGCCAGCGTTTGCTCGTCTCCGTCCCTCACCGCTCAACCCTGCCCCTCCCTCTGCATCTGTGTGTAGCCCCACTAGCTCACAAACTCTATAACAACATGGAGGAAGACACACTGCCGTTCGCAGTGTCAACAAAAAAAACAACAGTCCAGTCAGTGTTTTCCATACATAGACTTTACTTGGGCGGACCGCCCAGAGATATTAACGGCTGTTCTGGTATATTTGGCGATCTATTTTAGCATTTTGCAGAGAAACACAGTTGTGAGTAGGTTACAAGTCGCGTCAGAGGATATTTTACAAGCACGGACCACGGCTACCACATTGGTTTCATTCCGGTTGGCTACGTCATCAACATGCCTCCTCCACATACAGCGCAGCTGCTGCTGTGAATGGAATCGCGGGAGGAAATGTCCAAACAAGTTTGTTTTTTTTCCCTACGACTTTATATAATGTAGCCTAATCCTGATGGACAAAGTCACTGGGGCAGACATACAGGGAGAGAGAGACGGTAAGAAGCGGGCCACGCTGAAGTGTTTGCAGCAGAAGTACGTTAGGCCTGTGACTGTGAATAGAACTGAAGGGAAATGAGATAAATTCAATAAGTGAGTGAACACTTAAATAAGGTGGAGAATTAAGTATATTTAAAGCGGTGAAAAATAAAGTACAGATGTGAAAAAATCCTAACATACAGGTTTTTGGTGTGTACACTCACATGAATATGGCAAGATCAGAAGAACTCCACAACGAAAGGCACCAGTTGGGTTTAAACTGAGGGCTTTCATGATGTCAGCTGACTGTGCTAACCACATGACCGTATCACAATGTTACTGCTAATCTGTGAAATGTTTATCAAATTAAATTTAGTCTCACCTTAATGTCTACTGTGTCACCCTCATGGAAGTCCCGGGGAGCGACTCCGGGAACATAGAAGGGCCGGACCACAGGTAACAAGGACAGCAGCAGCAAGGCCCACCACGTCTCCTGCAACACAGGCACAACCAAATGTTTTATCACACACAGTGTATGCAAGACAAAAAAAAAAACCTAACAAAAGTGTTGTTACTTTGTTGTGTGGAAGTTAGTGTCACATCAAAATGCAGTGTGGGTACTTGCTGATTTTCCATGATTACTTTATCTTCAAGACACGAGTTCATTTTGAAATCGCAGAGTATGTTTTTTTACTGTTCAATGTCAAACATTATATCTGATTATGTGATTCTATACTGGAAAACAATGCCTCCTGCAACACAGACAAAAACACTGTAAACATGATAGCCTCACAGAATACCAAGGAAGAAACTACAGATACTACATATTTGTTACAGTAGGTGCAGACAATGCTGACCTTCAAGTTATAAAGAAGTTAGAAAGAAAACGACAGTTGCTTTGTGCATTGAAAGCAGAGTGTGGATCCAATCATTTTCAAGCCATTCCACCAGGCCAAACAAACACGAAACTACTTCCTCACAAATCCCTTTCATGACGTAACAGCATTGACAAACCTGTCAAAGGTGATCTGTAACAGGTTTTCACCTCCACTATACCACATCAAAATGCATTGCATGGGGTCTGAGCAGGGCAGAGTAGATTTTTAAGGAGGTTTATCTTCACTGTTTTGGCTGCTTTTTCCAAGATTGTAGCGCAAACAATGTGGATTCACAGTGATGATCATGAATAAAAGAAATGAATAATTGTAAGATAAAGAGGATCAGGTTGGACTGATGTGACAGATGGGAAATAAAAAAGCGGAAGAATAGAAGGTGAAAAGCCTGATTTTTCATAACACATCCTACAAAACCTTTTTCTATTTTACTCTTTTTATGTTTTATGCAAAGTACTTGCCTAGTTGTTGAAATGTGCTATACAAATGAACTTGCCTTGCAGTTAAGGATGTCTCTCTGGCTATCCAAGTCTACCCAGAAATATAATCAGGGCTTTTAAATATTGGAAAACACCTGGCAAAATTGATGTCACCATATGATTAGTAGAGTAATGGAGGGGAATAACTTCAAGCAAATGCAAATCAACAATCCTGCCAAAGCAGCATTTTAAACAATTCCAAGACTTGAAAAGTAACGATCAGGGGAAGAATATATTCCCCCAGAGTGCAGAGAGCATTTTTTATAAATAGATAAAGACTGTCGTTGAAAACTGAGTGTCCCTGAGAGAAGAAATCTGTGATAGAAATCAGTCACAGGAGCCTGTGGACAAGTGGAGTTGAGAGACTCTGTGCATAAAATTCTTGTTCGGGTGTCTCACCAGTGAGAAACACCTCAAATAAAGCTTAGACAACTTATGACCCACAATTTAATTCAATCATACATTTACATGAAGTTGTAGATAGACTGAATTTATATAGTGATTTTATCCAAATTTGGAATTAACCTCTCAACCCTTTCACCCACACAAATGGCATCGAGCTAACATGCAAAGCACTGGACTAAACCATAAGGAGCAACTTTGGGTTCAGTGTGTTTACTCAAGGACACTTGGACTGAAGGAGTCTGCAGCAGATACACATTTGCCTTTTCAAATGGAGTCAAGTCTGTTACTGCAACTACTAAAATCTAACTGAAAGAGCGAGAGGGATTCACTGAATTTTCGTAATTTCTTTGTCTTTAAGATACATGTGTTCATTTTGACATTACAGCCATTTTCTGCTATTTACCGTCAAAAGCCCAATTATGATTAATGTTAAGTGATCCAATACCGGAAAACAACGAACAAGGGGAGCACATGCAAGTTATCGGCGTTTGGGTTAACGTTAGGCTAACATTATGCCACTGAAGAAAAATAGCAAGCGTGGCTTCTGACATAAACGACATTTAACTTATCAAACAGTAACGTCACCAGCACAAGTAGTACACGTTATAATTGTCTTTTGTAGCTGATCTGCTGCAATAATCTTGATATCTTTCCACACTAACCTAAAACAACCTCAAACTGACGCTGTCTGACAGAGCAGCTAACAGCTAATGTTTAGCCAAAGTTGGGCTAGCAGATTTGTCTTTGTCGTACAGCAAATGACAGTGTATCATCGGAGTACGTGGCTTTCTCACGCAAAGTCAGCACACTATATAAATCAGACAACTTATACAAATCCGTTTTTCTAGCCCAAGCTAACTGACAGCCAAGCTAGGTAACGTTAACGATAGCTAGCTAACTCCTGTAAGCAGTTAGCAGAACCGTCAACATACAAACAGAAGCGAACTCCTGTTACATTCATACCCAATCAACGTTAAAATGTTGTTTATCGCCTAAAGCAGACATCTACTCTGTCAGAATCACAGCACTGTGTCTGAGAAGATTAGGAAAGACCCCAGGAGATGTGTAGTTTGGAGAAAAAGAGTTCGCTTTTTTCCACTTACCATAGCCGCGGCCGCCATTTTGAATACGTGTCATTAGTGACGTTGCAGACGTACTATGATTTTTCGATTGATAATTTTTATTTTATTTGACACACCCATAAATGTAGAAGGCTGAACAGTCTACAGAATATTTTCTGACCTCCGTAGCGATAACTGACGCGACACCTAATACAAGTAAATAGTAATTTCCCCATCTTCCTTTGAAATAATCTGAATTAGGCTACTTGTTTGATAACTACCAATATGATTTTAAATCATTAGGATTTACCTCCACAATCAGTAATGGGTACAATCATATCATGGCTACAAAAAAAACAAATACACATAATGTGTAAAAACGACATTAAATCGTGTTAGTTTTAATATAAATAAAACACATGAGTATGTTTGTTTCTAAAACAATTTATTTGAAACATTTCACACAGTTGCATTCAACCAAGCTTCTAACAAAATATGCAAAGGGCTTTATAAAGAAAAAAACACAGAAACATTCGTATCCCTAGATATATGTATAATGAGGGGAATATTTTCCCTATTGTCACATATCATCTCTCTTTATAAGTATTCCAGGGATGACTTCTTTCAGGTATTGTTGCTCACAGTTCTCTCTGAATGAATGATACCAAATAATGAATTTTTTTAAAATTATGCAATCTTAAATATTTGAGAATATTCTTTTTCAGATTTTAGGATTTTGGGCCACAAAACACATGGTTATTATCATAATCATTTGAATCACATATTAAAATAAAAATCACAAGTCATTCACTAGAAAAATTATAATAAAAGCTTTTACATTTGAAAAGATGATTCCATTCAAGTTACACTGATACATGCTCAAAGCAGTAGATTATCTGCACAAATAAATTAGTCATCCAGAAAAAAAGAAAGCAATGTGAAAAAAATATGCACTGCTTTTTCATTTAGTTCCCAAATACAGAAAACATGTTATTAGTTAATATGGCGTCACATTAAAGACTCTTCTCCTGAATCATTGTATTTATTTGTGTACACCAGTTTATATATATATACAGAGCGTGCGGAATATATTATACATGTTAATAGTAAGAGAAGGAAAAACCACTGCAAAAGGCACAATGAAGGAGTAATGATGAAACCAGCCTTAGCATAATGGAAAATAACCATGGAATATAAATAGAGGATTTAAGCATAATCAGCCGTATATCCACGTAAGTCCACAGTGTCAGTGTCTGCTGTCCTTTCACGATGCAAAACACTGTACCTTCAATAGAAGGGGAGTGGATAAGGACAGCTTTGCTTGCTGAATTGTTGACATCATAGTAATATCAGAGATGAACACTGCACATATTTCACTGTGAACATCTGTGTTGTGGTTATACCTTCCCTGATGGATGCACAATGTGTGCTGGAGCAACAAATCAACCACATCCATTCTTTTTCAAGTGGCTGCTCTCAGGTGGTCTACAATAATTTGTTTGAGAATATGGCCATGTGTCTTTGTACTTGTGTAATATTATATTTTGTGTGTGAGACAGTCATGGTTTTACAAAATCATGTACAGTACAGAGCAGCCTCCTACATACAAGACCTTTAAAGGTGTTTGACAGTTAGGGACTGTACAAAAATTATAATAGAATATATATATATATATATATATATATATATATATATATATATATATATATATATATATATATATATATATATATATACTGAATATATAAGGGTGGTGAGGAAAGAAAAGTGGGAAGGCTACAGTATTTCTCTTTTCTTTTTGTTTAGGACAATGTACTCAGAAATATTTACAGTGGACGGCCTGTTTTTCACGCCAGAGTTTTATTTCAACCTACCCTTGCATGTTTGTTATAAATACCCAGTCTTTCTATCCTTGCCAGTGCTGCTGGCACACTTACTTTTTTCACTTTTACACGTAGAGAAGATTCTGACAAGTCCAGCTTTGCCACCCACCTCAAAAAACTAAACAACTTTACCAAATCGCATTCGTCTCTAGATAGATAAATGCATCAAATGTCAGGTCACATGTTTTCCGTGCATTACCATGTGCAGCTTTATCTCGCGATAAAGTGAACCATATAATATGTGCTATATGTAGCAAAACAAAATCAGTACAATAGAAGTAACAATATATTATTTGAAGCATTCTTTTCAGCGCCACTTTTCATGTTAGGTGCCACAAGGTGTAGCTCACACACATATCTGTCTGCAAATATCATGTACTGATTACTACTGTATAGGTCCAGTGATTTGCAAAACTGCTGCTGGTCTGCATCCAGATCATTTACGGTCAATTTTATGAAGATAAATATCCAGTATAACTGATGCCATCTCATCATCAGACAGCATCTGTTGTGCTGTGCCCCTGACCTAAGTATGAGGTAGGATTGTGTTGTCATAATATTGCTGAATATATTCTATTTATATCTTGCTTTTCGTAATCTCTCTACTGCAATCATATTACTTTGAAAGTTGTAATTCAAAGGGAACAAATGAAATGAAAACATTTAAAATGTTAGGTAGGGTCTAGCTTCAACCCTCCCCAATAATTTTTGTACAGTCCCTTGTTACTATACATTATGTGTGCGTGAAAGAGAAAGAGAAACAGACAGAGAGTGAATGGTAAAGAGAGAGCATATGGGTCTGTGTCAACTGCACTGCTGCATGTAAAAACTGAACTTGTTGATGATTGGAACAGTACTGCAGGTGAAAATATGTCAGTGGACGTTAAGTCTCATGGCTGCTGCTGATACTGGCTTTCTGTGGCTGTGTAGAAATCCTCCAGGACACTCTGCAGGTAATCAAAGGTGGGACGGTCCTCAGGCTTGTTCTTCCAGCACTCCAGCATGATTTCATAGAGTTCGGGGGGACAGCTGTCCTGGCGCTGCATTCGGTACCCCTTCTCCAGAGCACGAATCACTTCTGGGTTGGTCATCCCTGAAAACAAGAGCACGTGCTTAGATTAAGAGAGGCTGGCATTAGATGACTTCGGCAGGGACGCCAGGTTCGTGGCACTATGGATGGCAATGTTGGTCAGTTGTTCAATAGGTTGGTTTACCACATTGGTCCAGACTGAAATATCTCAACAACTATATTCTCTGACTTTGGTGATCTCTGCCTTGTACTGCAAGTGGTGCAATTGGGTTCAAACATTCACGTCGCTCTCAGGATGAATTCTAATAACTGTGTTGACTTTTCCATTAGCGCCATCTTCAGGTCAAAATTTGAATGTACCCAATACTTTAGTTTATGGCTGTAGACTTGTTACTACTGCATCTGGTATCAAGAGTTGCCATGAGAAAAGCTCAAATGATTAAAAATGCTTAACTGTATATAGGGCTAAGGTGGTGTATTGTTGAAAGACACAAAAAGATAAGTACAGATGGCCCTCAACACCCTCAAAGCGAGTCTTTGTATTGCTGTTGGCTTTTGTACAGCCAATTGTTTCCATTATGTTTCTAGCTTCAATAAAATCCAAATTCAGAACTGTTAACCTCTTTTAATGTGGAGGTATCTTAATACTACCCCTCATTTTGGAGGGCCACAACCAAGGGAGATAATTAATGAGCAGGGTTCAGGTGTAGATATGGGACAAAATACTAAATGCAAGTCCAGGGTCCTTGATCTTCAGAGGTATTCTGGCGGATACTATATCAAAATTGAAATAATTGATCCACTTACCTGGGTATGGTGTGCGTCCATAGCTAATAATCTCAGTCAGCAAGATGCCAAAGGACCAGACATCAGATTTGATGGTGAAAGAGCCGTAGTTGATGGCCTCAGGGGCTGTCCATTTGATGGGGAATTTGGCTCCTGGTAATTGTGGAAAATGGAAAATCTGTCAAAACTTGAACTGATGTTGGCATCCTCTGCGACACATTAGACGGCCTGTTATGAGACTGCTGTGAAGTTTTTAGCTGGTGTCACAATGCTGTCTGCTTGTTTTCATGCTTGTTGGGTATGTTCTTTGTTCTGTTCATTTGTCTTATCTTGTTTTGGTATGGGGTGCCGTGTGTATCTGTTTATAGGTATTCATGTTTCTGTTGGGATTTGTCTGTGGCTTTGTTAGTAGCTCTGTTAGTTTGGGCCTGGGTGGTATCTGTCTGTGTTTCTGTCGCTTCATCACCCTGCCAGATGTTTGTTGCTTCTGTTTAGCTTTTGCTGGATTGTTGTATGCATGTCTTCTTGCTGTGTGTCTGCCTGTTCCCTGCCTGTTCCTTGCCTGTTCCTGATCCCTGTTGCTTGTTGGAGTATTACCTGCTGGATTGTTTTGGACTTTGCTTTCTGTTCCATGGACTTAGTATTTCTGTTGCCCGTTTGGATTACCTCTGTTTGTGGACTACTTTTGTTGAATTCTGGACTCTGCTGTAAGTTTTGTTGGCTTAAGTAAATCCTCAGAAACTGTAGCTGTTCTGCCTCTGTATCCTGCGTTTGGGTCCTAAAACCTGCCTAAACCTGTGACAAACCCTGACAGCTGGTCACATTCTAGAACTCTTACATCCCCTGCTTATTCCGTAAGACATGCAGCCATTCTGGTCTTCACTTCCTACTATTTTTATCTATCATGTTGTAATCCGACATTTCGCTGACACAAGGTAATTTCCCCTGGACTGATGAAATCATGACTGTTTCCCAGTTTACTAAAGCTGATGACACCTGGCTACACAACATTGGAGGGAATATTAGCTCATACCTTCCCTGGCAGTGTACTCGTTATCTTCAATGATACGAGCAAGGCCAAAGTCAGCAATTTTGCACACCAAAGCCTTATTGACCAGGATGTTGGCAGCTCTCAGGTCTCTGTGGATGTAGTTCCTCTGCTCAATGAAGGCCATGCCCTCTGCAGTCTAGAGACAAAGAAGTCAGTGGAATTATCAGGATGAATTGAAAAAAATGTGAATACTAATAACACCAAATGTCAGTTTTTGAAGATTTTGTAAATACATTTATTTTCTAAAAAGCTATGATTTTTTTTGGTTCAGATATGCAGCACCAAAGGCAAAATGTAAACTACAATACTACTTTTCTTTCATTATTTACACTTTGCAACTTTCAGTTTTTCTTTAAACAAATGATATGTTGTCACAAACCTTTCTCCCCATCTCCATTGTAACTAGGACAGTCACTGGAGTACGGGCTCTTTATTAAAACTATTAGATTTTGCATGTTTGATACAGACACCAACACTGATAACACATCGTTGTGCCTGCAGCTCTGAACTGCTACTCTTACATTCAATGTAGTGGTGCAGGTTGGACTGGTACTGCAAGTCTGAAAGAGCAGACACAACACCTGGCTCTGCAGCTGGATCATATTGGCTGGGTGTCGTTTAAAGTGTTTCACATGAATAACAGTTCCTTTTATCTATGTTTTAGTATTATTTCACTGTGGATGAAATTTCAGTGTTTCTCTTGCAATCACCATTGTCTATTATTCTCTCAACCACCATGCACAAAGAATGCAGCTCTTCTTTTCCTACTGGACAGTCAGGCATGCAAAAAAAAAAAATTGTAATTGTATATATTGCATCCTATAGTCCACATTCAAACTGTATATTATGTTATGTGTAATGTTATTATGTTATGTTTCAATGTAGATATAGTAGTAGTAGAGTAGTAGATATGAATATTATAATCCCTATGAACAGATCAATAGACAGCGGAACTCAAGAAGTTATCTAAATATTAAAATACCACCTGTTTACTACAAAATGCAGGCAAACAAAGGGTTTCCAAGATACAAAACCTAAAACAACCAGAGGATCTGGTCTGATAAGCTGTCATGAGTGGAATGGAGAACTAACACTAAATGTGACCTCACCTGGGCAGAGAAGTCAATGAGCTTGGGGAGCTGGACACGGTTACCCTCATCACTCTTTAAGAAGTCTAAAAGACTACCTGTGGGCACACACACAAACACATTAACAAACATGTGCTACATCAATGCACTGGGCACATTCTCACCATAAAAAATATGTGACAAACATGTGAAGTTTGACCAATATTTTTGTTCATGTCGACAATAGAAATTTGCATTTGTAATACTATCACTTGGAGTGGCAGAAGCTGGCATGTTTCAACCATTTTTTACTATTTAATTTTTATACCTATACTTTTTATTTTTTTACTGGGTGGTGATGGTGCGGAGGATAAGACACATGCCTTTAGTGTGAGAGACCTGTTTTCAAATCCCTACTGTGACACATCCACCGATGTGTCCCTGAGTAAGACACTTAACCCCTAGTTGCTCCAGAGACATGCGACCTCTGACATACTTAGCAATTGTAAGTCGCTTTGAACAAAAGCATCAGCTAACTGAATAGATTTAATTATTCTTTGTTACTTTTAGCAATTTCACCTATTACCGCATGCTATCTACTTTAACTGTCATTCATTACTTTAAGCTAACTATTTCAAATTTTTATTATTTTTAGCTAACTATTGTAACTGTGTAACTGCTTGCTCGCTCCCTAGTTTTCATGCACTCTCAAATGCAACACCTAGTGTTCAGATGCTACAGCTGCACAACATGCAAAAAATTAAAGATAAATAAACTATCTAGATTTCAGTTTTTTCCCCCATCTTTTCACATGCCTCCTAGCAAAAGTCCCCCCCCCCCCAGGGTAGAAGTACCCCAGGTTGGGAATCACTAACTAGCAACTGAAGTTCAGCTATCAATGACTTAAATCAAAAGAACACTATGTACTGCGCCTGCATACATACATACCTTTCTCCATGAACTCAGTGATAATATAGATAGGCTCCTCCTTGGTGACCACAGCATGGAGTCGGACCAGTTTATCGTGCTGTAGACTCTTCATCAGGTTGGCCTCAGCCATGAAGGCTTCAACTGACATGCTGCCAGGCTTCATGGTCTTCACTGCTACTTTGGTGTGCTTATTGTATGTAGCTTAAAACAAAACACGAATTTGAATTAGAAAACAATTTGCTAGCTTCCCACCTCTTTCAATAGCTAAGCTCTAAAATGATTCAGATCTATCTCACCCATCCAGACTTCTCCAAACTGGCCGGCACCAAGCCTCTTATCCATTTTGAGTGATGATCTTGGGATTTCCCAGGCGTCTTTCTCCCATGGCTTCTCAGGTTTGGGACTCAAGCATGGGTGGGTCAGGGTTTGGCAGAGGCCATCTCCCTGCTCTGGAATAAAAAGAAAAAAAATATTTCATGATTTGTCTGGTGGTCTGAGCATAGCATTTTGTTATTTACAATGACACTGAAAAAGAGAAAAAGAATTTCAGAAATCACATTTCTCAAAAATAAAAACACTTTCATGTTGATGCTAACATTGATTAAAACAATATGTCACTTTAAGTGATGATCTTGATAATATTAAACATTGAATGAGGTATTGCAGTTGGCCAGCAGAGTGTGCTGTGCATCACAATAAGCATCATGTTTGCTGGTGAAATAGACTGAAATGCATTTACTCTTTTCTGAGACCATTAAACGGTTAAAAAAAATTTTTTTAACGGCAACAGTTACTACGACAGTCAGTAACTGAACTAGACTACTAAAATGCCCAGCTGTGAGGAGGTAAAATTATTCACTGACGAACTCGTCAGTGAATCAAACAGTCTGAAAAGGGACATGGGTGAACTCACTCTTATAATGGCTGACCAGTTCCTGCAGGGTGGTGAAGGTGTTGCGGGGAGAAATGTAGAATCCTCCGTTGTCCAATGTACGGATCTTATAATGTTTAACTGTGTCATTAGAATGGCCATCGCTGTCCCTGACAGACAGAGAGTAGCTGCCTGTGGTAAAAGAGAAAGAAAACAGTTACCATGTGACCGATGGGGAATTTCTTAAATGCAGATGCAAACTTTTTTTTTTTACTGATGCTAGCTTATATTTTGAGATGATTCTACATTTTCAAATCGGAACATTCTTATATTACAGTTTCAAATGTTTCTCAAAGATGTTTATTCTCATGAGGGTAGAAAAGCTTCTGGGACTGCATAATAACATGACACTCCAGAAATTTAGCCAAGTTATCCTGACTTTTAGTCTATTATGGATCAAGCTCCAAAAACAACGGATCCTATATTCTATATGTCTGTTCTTCTAAATCATCTTTCATTCATCCTAAATGGCTATTTATTTTGAACCTCACATCTAGTGTGTAATGTAGGCTCTGTGTTAAAAATGCAAGCCACCACTGATATATAGCCCATAAGACATAATTGCAGTTATATATTTAAAACAGTTAATATTCAGGCCGTACAAAAAAGTGAGTTCATAAGATGTTAAAAACTGTAGTCTCAGATTATAATTATCTATGGATTTGTTACTAGGAATGAAAATCACTTGCTCCTGTCCTGTTAAAAACACAGTTACTGCAGTAACTGCAGAGATCAAATTGCTTGAGTTGTCCGTTGGGATTTTTGCTGTCAATTATTTCCCTTTCTGACTACTTAGACGGCTCCACTAAAGGACAAATAATCTGTTTTTGAATGTATTTCACTCACCCTGGGTGGTCTCACTGTCTCTGATCATGTAGGATCCCACTTTGTTCCCGGGGGCCAGCAGCTGCCTCTCAGCATCTTTCCTGCTCACGCCCTTAAAGAACCACCTCAACAACAGGAAACAGATCTGTTACTATAGTAATCTCTTAACGGCTCTTCATGTTCAAGCCTCCATTTTCTATTTACATTGTGTGCTTTGGTTCCTTGTTCATTTCCACTTTGTGAAAAATTACAAAAAGTGACAACTAAATAAACTACAAGTATCTAAACAACTGCTGATAACATACTACTACTACTAATAATAATGTAACTATTGCAAAGTAATTTAATGTGTCGGCCTCCCTAGACCAATGCGGTTCAAATAATATTCAGAAAAAATGCATTTTCACCGGTTAGATATTAATAATGCGCACAAATATGTTTTCAATATGAGTACACTTACTCCTCTGCCTCTAGAGTATCTTTGGCTACATAATTACTGGGGATGAAGCCTTCCTCCCCTGTACTGATTAACTTAGCTTTCCACCACTCGCCCGATCTACAGAGAAGGAGAGAGACAAGACAAAGACACACAACAGATTGGAAGATTTCTTAGTAAACCAGGTTCTTCACCTTTCCAAAAACAATTAACTTATCACTCTTATAACTGAATCAACGAAGAATAAATGATCTTTCTCACTGTTGATATTCTACTTACTCCTCTAAGATTCGGAGCCTATCTCCCTTCTTGAAGCCTAGGTCTCCGTCATGAATGGCCTCATAGTCATACAGCGCCATGGCAACGCACTCTCCTACAGCAGCATGGCCAGAAGAAAACAGACAAGATAGCTGATTAATTATGGTCATGCTATGCAGTGTAAAATATGTCCCTTTTGCAGTGTGACAGCTACAAGTGCGTTTACCTTCTAAAGGGTTACATGCTAAGAAATTATGGCCTGTGAAAACGCCTTGAGCTTGAAAAACCCCACTGGATAAACTTAAAAAGTATTATGATGTAGCTCATATTTGAGACTGTGAATGTGAAAGTCAGAGAGTATATATAACTATAAGTATCTGTGCACATTGTTTTTTTTTAGTGGACACTGCATTTAAGTCTGAAGCATGTCTAACTTTGTTACTAACATTGTATTTCCTGTACTCTTAACTACATAACTGACTTCCTTGTTTGCTTGATAATAATATCTGCTGGTCTTCAATGTATAATTTGATGCCTGTGTGGTGAGACAGAGAGAGTGGCTATCACCCTGTACCGACACCCTCACTCGTCTTCCTCTCTGTCACAAGTTGTGTTGCGCTTCGGACAGCGTTTCTGTGCAAAAGCATTGACCAAGATGATGCTGTGTAAAGTGTCTGTCTAGTTGGCATACTCAGAGGTAAGATGTTGTGGGTTTGGTTTTTCACGGTAACTCTAATGCAGAATCAAATACAGACACTTAAGGGTTGCGTAGAAGTGGAGGTAGAGTAGTTTGTCAAAGAAGATTGTGACTCACCATCTGAAGAGTTTGCATTGGACGGCATTTTGCTCTGCAGAGAGAAAGAGAGAGACATATGGTGGTATAAGGCTACATTCATTCCCCCCCTTTATTAGGGGATTCAACGTGAGAAAAAAACTTTCTTAAAGCTGCCTTAGCACTTTTTTTCCCCGCTGTGCAACACCCTGTGAACACAACACCATCACCATGTATATATGTCAAATTCAGCTAGAATAAAACTAATGCACGTGGAAGGGAGGAAGGAAGGACTTTGTCTTATCAATTTAAATAATCAGCATGTTCTCTGTCGTTATCTTTCCTTTAGGTTTCTAGGTTTGTAGTGTGTGTTCTCTTTATCAGAGATAGTCACAAGGTATAATAAGCTGAGCTGTGTGGAGACCAGACAGCCAAACAGACTGCAAAATTAGACAAGACGTTTTAACGATTTTTGATTAAAACTTACTAGTCGCTATTTAAAAGCTACTAGTACTTCCTTATTAGTTACTAGTAACTATTCCATTAGCTACTATTAACTATTCCCGTTTTACTAGTAACCATTGATTAGATACTAGTACAAAATTTTTTGTTACTAGTGACTATTACAGTAGTTACAAGTATCTATTCGAATAGTTACTAGTAACCATTTCCATTTCACTAGTGTCTACTATTTAGATACTAGATACTTAAACTGTTACTATCAACAAGCTATTTGAACCAAATAAATTTTAATTGTAAGAATTCAAATGCCAATAGTATCTTTTGGAATAGTTACTAGTAACTAATAAATAAGTACTAGAAGCTTTTAAAAGGCGGCTAGTAAGTTTCAAGGAATAAATGTTAAAATGCCTTGCCATAGTGACATACAGTGTGTAAGTACAGTGTGAGTTGAGGGATGTCTTAGGTGTCACTTAATTCTCAAGCTCTGATCAATAGTCTACAGTGCTCTGGTTCTGCTTCTGTCACTTCCTCTTTCTTCATTGAGGGTGAGAGAGATGTTGCAGTCAGCACACAGGAAGTAGCCAGAGGAACCACACTTAACAAGCAACAGCACTGCTACTTTACCAGTGGCACAGATCAAAGTCTGGCCAGTATGCAAACTCACACCAAGTCAAAGGAACAGGTTCACTGTATCTCGGAACACATCTGTCCTCATCTGAAAAGCACAGGAAAACTGCCTCCTATCAGTTGTGGTAGTAAATAATGAAACTGTGTTACCTCGTCATACTTTCACTGTTTCCGACACCATTCACTACATTTGACACCTTTCATTTTCCTGATTCTTTAATTAGAACCAGGGCACTTCTGCAGATGTTTGTGCTCATTTTTCTTTTGCAAAAAGAAAGCTTTTTGGTCAGATTCATTATGTCTAAAGATCTAAATTCATTTTAAAGTATTGTATTTATTTCCATTTGATACTATTTTGTACTTCTACTCCACAATATTTCAGATCAACGACTTACAACGCATTCTTTATAATTAAAGCAGTGGTTGTCAAACTTTTTAGCTCGTGACCCTGTGCAGTAGGGGCACCTTGTTACATTTGAGACCCAAACATAAAAGTTCACAGAAGCAGAATTAATCATCTCAGGACCACTTATCTTGTGACCCTTTGGAGGGAATCCAACCCCTTAGTTGTAAACCACTGGATTAAACTCAACAGCAGTTATAACAGTCACAGGGACCATTTTTCTGCATAGCGAGTACTTTCACTTTTCATATTTTAAGTGCGTTGTGTTGATGATACTTCTGTACTGAAGTAAATTATCCAATTGTAAATTATACCAATGCGTATGTTATAGTTACTTGTGGATGTATCAGAATAGGGCATTTTTAAGGAAGCAAAGTGTCAATCATTACTTCTCTTTGTGATTTATGATATATGTTAAGTTGCCCAGTGATAAACACCAACTAGCCACCAACATTACTGCTTACAGCTTTGCTCCCAGAGTTTCCTGCAGTGGGGTCTTTGACATAGTGGGCCGTCTGTGCACGGTTCTGCAGGTCGTCGTTACCCGTCCCTTTGCTGAGAGGCTCCTCCTTCTTTGAGCCCACGCAGCCCATGATGTCTTCTGCAAGGGGGACAACAGAGGAGAAACAGCAAGACATGAAGGCTGCGGATACCAGCATGAAAACGGCTTTGGGATGTTGAATGTAATACTCAGGCCTAGTTCTCCTAGCCTTAAAGTAACTTGATATCCATCTACAATATTAATAGCAAATTGAAAGAAATTGCTTTTGTGAAATGGATTTTGTCTAATAAATTAGTTGTAATTTCCAAGTTTTTATCACTCAAACTCTGTTGCATTTCTAGCACACATCCTGAGCTTCAAGGCTTAAGCCTAGCTATTCACAAGACGATGTCCATAGTATAACCTGTACACTTAATAAATGAACAATTAAACAGTTAAATGACCTTTAAATACCAGAAAGACCACTATGTTAGTCAAATATTATGTGTTAAACATTACTCGGAGTTAATAAATAACCAATTCCTTCCTTGTACTGTAGATCTGTATGTATGTGGCATCTGGTGTTTGTGAACATTAATTCTGGTGTCATCATGACAAACATCGAAGGTCAATATTGGCGTATTGAAGACACAAGTAGACTTTTTTTTTTTTTAAATAGCTTCGATAAGAGATAGAATCATGTTTATTTTAGAAAACTGATGAATAGAATACTAAACAAAATAAGTTATTGTGGACTGTATTTAACTACCTACAAGATGGTGTGACGATGGTAAATATCATTTAAAATGTTAACAACATTGTTGACGAAAGTGGGTTATCATCTTTCTGACATGATCATGGAGATAATGATCCAAAATAAATTAGAGTTCACCTTATCCTTAGACTGAAGGATATGGATCTACAGGTGCGGTGAGGTTTACCCTGACCTGTCTAAACTTAGTTGTGGTAGTTATATCTGCCAATTTCAAAGACGATTTATGTATTTATGTATTTATGTATTTATGTTCCAAGTTTCAAGGTATACTTTCTGCTTGGCAGGACCGTTATTCCATATCAGTTTGTCTTAGCTTTGATGATGAGTGAAATATATTAGTTATATGATATGATATGCTATGATATGATAATAAAATTAATCCAAATAACTTTAAAGAGCAACTTAACCTCCTCTGAAAATCTTGTTTTTGCTACATTAGCCACTACTAGCATAACACAACAGAATCTCTGAATGTTGGTGTTTGAGTTGCATTGTGGGTAATATAGGAACCAGGTTTTGACAAGAAGAATAAGTGGAATAAAGAAGCAGATATCTCTGGTTCTGCTGCTTCAATTTTGATAATTTCTTTAAAAACCTGTCCATCATGAGTCTGACAATGTTATTAGAGTATTCTTTTAAGTTACTCTTAAAATTATAAAAAGATTCAACACTAAGAATGTCATAGATTTAACCAATTTTGATAAGTTTGATGAAATAATTATTGGTAACTTTAAGTAACTATAGTAATTATTGCAGTTTTAGAGTTGGCAACCCCTCTGTGACACATGCTAATCTATGTGACACAGAGGTGAGACATTATCTCTCTCAGTTGGCTGTTACTGTAAATGTGCTTAAAATGTCTCCATTACTGGGGAAGAAGGCGTGAAAACGACACATCACATGAGCTCGTTAGAAATTCTTCACTACATGGGGAAGACTGAGAAGACAAAAATGCCTTACAGCTTACACAGTCAGTCAGTTTACTGGTGTTTATTGTGCAAGACCTATCCTTCTAATAAAAATAAAAATATTTCCACGAGTCCCCTTATTTATATGTAACATCTAGGGACGCTCTGACATGTGTTGGTGTTTGTACATGTACGTGTGTATTTCAGACCTGACAAAAGAATGAAAAAACACTGAATTTCCCCTTGCGGGATTAATAAAGTATGTCTTCTTCTTTGTTTTCTTTTTGCATCACACCTTATCTGCATGTGTGTCTCCACATGCAAATGTGTATTCAGTTATATGGAACAAGGTTTAACAGGAGCAAGAACAAAGAGGCAGTCTGTGATGGCAGATACAAGCTCACATACACAAATGGAGAGGAAAGAAGGGAGACAGAGTTATAGATTAGAGTTATATCCTAGATTATTGCATTGAATAAATGAAGTAATGTGCATTATGAGCACTAAACAGTAAGCGCCCTGTTGCCATGAAAACGGATCTACTCTTTTCTTTTTTCTTTTTTTTAAAAATGTTCTTGTTTTTTTGATTTTAGTGGTCAAAAATACCATTATATATCCATGCGCATATATATTATATATATATATATGTATACACAATTACTATACTGCCCTGTACAGTGGTAAGTAATGGAAAATGTTTTGTGTAGACACAGGAAGTTCTGGTGTTCTTGAGGTCAAAATATGTGATGTTAACGTATTTGGTTCCTTTTTCGTCTCTGTTCCAAACATTGTTCCTCTTTATATTTCTAATCAAAGAAGGGTCAGGTTTCATTTTGGACAGTTTTGACTTCTATTTAAAGCTCATATCATCTTGTCATATTTGTTTTTTTTATTTTTATTTTTTACAAAATGGAGATCAGGATGAGAATATGCTAACATATTGCCCTGGTTTGGCTTTGTAAAAACGCAGCTGTCATTCATCAGGTCATGTAGAGCCCGTTACACTGGCAGCACTTAGTGGATGCAAACAGGACAACAAATGTTTTAACAAACATTCAGTGTCAGTGTCCATTGGGCCATGAAGACCAAAACAAAAGCTGAAGGCAGATAAAAGCTTCATAAAGCTTCAGACTGGGATGTTGGTACTAGCAGTGCAACCCTTCACTTTATAATAATATCATTCTGCTGATGACATAACTGAGGAAATAAACTTATTACCTTTTTACAAAGCTAAATTAAAGCAGACAGTAAGCTTCTATCTGGAATCAGTGGGAAACCTGGCTGGGTCCTAAATTCCAATTAGCATTCTTAAAGCTCATTTTGACGACACTACAGGAAATCACTGCTCCCAGAAAGAAACATTTTTAGCATGTAACCTCTACAACTAATTGTTCTTACATTTAGGTTTTTGTATATAAATAACTATAACATGTTACAGGTGCTGGTAGGCTGATTTATTAACCATTGGAAAGAGCCAGGCCAGCTGTTTCCTCCTGCTTCTACACTTTATGCTAAGCTAATACAGTGTACAGACATGGAAGTGTCATCAATCTTGTCATCGAACACCCAGGAAGAAGTTTCACAAAATGTCAGATTCGGTAGGTCAGCACAATTCAACGCACCTATTTTTGCTTTCTTGTAGAAGGTGATGGGTGGCATAGAATGAACACTCCAGCATGACTCTAAGCTGCTTCTTCAATAGTTCTCTCACACCCACAGGCATATGACTGAGGCAAGACCGTAAAACCTGCCCTTCAAGTGTAACCCACTGCTCTGCACATATCCCTCCAGCGACTCGACTAAGCTAACGTAAACCTAGAACTAGGAAATTCTCACACCTACAGCTCTCTTCTAAGTGTACAGTACAGACCAAAGTGGAAACATGAACACATCGTCAGACAGTCATGAATACTATGCAGATTGTCACGCCTTTTTCCTGTTCAACAGCTGGTGGGTTATGGGAGCGTAAACCACGTCACACATGAGTCTCTCCTGGGCTCAACACCACCAGCACAGAATGATGCTGCTCTTTTACTGAGGCTGTCCACATTGCATGTTTGTGTCATCTTGATGATGATGAGTTGTCTGGAGTAAAAGTGGTCTGGCCTTATTATCTATCTAAGATAAGATAATATCTAAGATAAGTGATAACAACCTAAATGATAAAAAGTAGATACTAACTTGGTAAATTCAGATTTGTATGCCACCTTTGGCTTCACCCCCCTTGTTGGGGATATGAAAGATAAATCTATGAGAAATTGCTTATATCTTGACTACGCTGGCAGTTTCAGTTCTGTGCTTTTGTGCTTACTGTCCAGACCACATTGTCCTTAAAAATAGACTTTTCATCAGTAGGACCCACATGAACAAAGGCGATGTATTGTCTTGCCTTTTGATCTATACCATCAGTCTGTTGAATCACATTATGGTAAACTTAATGTCAAAAGAAAGATCATGTCTAATGGTGGAAATCCCAAATCTCATATTGGGACAGAATGAAGGCGTCTTGGTAAATTCAGATCATAGCATAATGACATGACTCATCTCTAAATGTAAGGCTACACGGCCAGTTACTTTAGCTAAGCACAAAGACTGGAAACAGATGGAAACAGCTAGCCTGGATGTGTACACAGTTAACATAATGTACATACCAGCACCTCTACAGCTCACAACTTAACGCTATCTATTTTTTGTTAAATCTGTGTAATACATTTTTTGTAATGTGGGATTATGTCTCGGACTATTGCTTGTCCAATGGCAGTGACTTGCTGGAGATTATCGCATGGCAACCTCACAGGACAAAAGATAACATGTTAATTTAACTCAGGGAAGCTGCTAACAACAGCCATGTGGCCACAGGTAATTACACGATACTGGCACATTGAATTTGCCTTCATTTACCAAGATACTGTTAAAGTTGGGGCAGGCAATTTATTTCCGAAGCAATTTCTGTTAAATATATTTTATATTTGTGAAATTCTCTTTACATCCTGACAGCAATCAATAAATCAAATGCTCTGAACCCAAAATGAAAAGAATTTGGCATCTGTCACATGCTACAACGTATTCTAGCAGGCGCACAAGTGGAAAAAGAGCAATAAAGTCGACAAGCATTCTCAGTAATGTCAGTTACACAGCATCTAACTAAAGTTTGTTAACATTAGATACCACAAGCTACTGGTCGTACCAGACCAATAAAGACTGTAACAGCAAAAAGTCTTAGTATTTTGAATTGAGCAAAGCTGTGTCCTTAATTTGAAAGAGGAAGAATGTGTTATTTTAAATGTTACAATGTCAGGATTTACAATAAGCACTGTACTATGTCGGTAATGTCTAATACAGGACAGCAGCTTTTGTCAGCCACTTTTAAAAACATGGCATCTCACATTTTAGAGTTGGTCTTCTGTTTTGATCAAAGAGATCACATAGTATATATGTATTTTTGTATTATAAGTAAATGTCAACTTCATAACTTCATTTACATAGTATCATGATTGTTAAGAGTTTAGCCCAAAGTTTCAAGTGCTTTTCCACCACTGCAAAACACTACTCAAAAAATAACACTGACGTCCCTTCTATCATACTGTAACTCTAAAGTTGGCGTTTATGTAAAGGCTTGCTTGGGATGGTCAAATTATATCACACCATGCAAATGAGTACCACTGCAAACATCAGGCTGGGTGGTCATAAATCTACATAACCTTAAGAGAGACAAGCACAGGCTTTCAGGCATGTGGATAAAGTGTGCATTGATGCCTTGTTGATATCAGCTCGCATCACAACAATCGGGCACAAGCATGTCTAAACATCTATTTAAGCATTACAGACTCATCTTTATTATACTTTCACAAGTCTTTCTGCACCCTACCCCAGTCCAGGCAGTGAGCAGGTACCCAGCTAGTTCAGTTCTTGACCAGCAGTTCAACGGAATGTCTCAAATGCACTATGGCCTTGTTTATGATGGATTCCATGTATTATCCTTCCAACAAACTAGTTTGCCACAGGAACACACACGAGCCAGGAGAGAAGACAGGAATAATTAACGTGTGTTCTGTTGTGAGGCATGATCTTTTCCACAGTTTGTTGGCTGTGAAAGGCTGCCAGCCTGTGTGTGTACCTGTTTGGGACTGCCTCAGGCCATAACAACATCACCTGCCAGCCTGGCACGCAACCAACAGGACATTAGACAGATACAGGGAGAAAGAAAAAATATGTTCTCACAGCCCCAAGGTACTACTTGCCACTTGCATTGTGGACTCACTAGTGTTGTAGTCAAGACCGCCCAAACTGAGACAAAGTCAAGACCAAGGCCGGAGTGTATCGAGACAGAGACAAGACCAAGACTTTTAGTGGTTGAGACCAAGTCAAGATCAAGACTGGGGGAGGGCGAGATGGAGTCAAGATCAAGACCAAGACCAGTTCCCCACAGTACATGACACACAATAAAATGTGGAACGAGATCAGAGGTAATTCTCAAATTGATCTGAAAGATCCCCCATTAAAACACCCACATACAAACACTAAGAGCTGAAATCAACGTAAGCAACACTCCTTTTCCATGCTTACCATCGTGGGGAGGGGTGACAGTCATCAACGGGAACAACGCATTTTTAATTAGGACTATGGTTGCATTTGAAGCAATACATTTTACATCCAATCAAAGTTAGGATGTTAAAAATTAAATCAGAAAACGCAAAAGCAATAAGTTGATATTCCCAAATGTATGGTCTTGAAATAAAATCCAGAGTCCTCAATGTCCGAGGCCGAGACAAGACCTAGTACATATGCGGTCGAGTCTGAGACAAGACCAAGACTATCAAAAAGTGGTCTTAAGACCAGTCTCAAGTACTATTACTCTAGTACTCAGGTCACACCTTGACAACTGATATCTATGTACAAACTTTGTATATTAACATACAATGTTTGTATTTATTTGAAATTTATTTATAGTATGTCGCATAAGATATGAAATTAAATTTATTTTCTGACATTTTTTAAATTGATTTTATAGACGTAGAATTGATTGAGAAAGTAATCAACAAATAAATTCATAATTAAAAAATAAGTATTAATTGCAGCACCAGGCAAGATAGATACATACACTTTTTTAACTGTACATATTCTTGTAGACTTTTTTAGACTTTTTCATGAAGGAAGTTGGTTTTGATTCACTCAACATTCTGCTTCTATGTCAAACTAAGAAACACTCTAGCAACCAACCATGACTGAATGTGTGACTTGCCTGACTTGTGTCATTTGAAAATAACCCATTACTTTTCTGTTTACAACATTTTGTGGAAAAAAGGAGGCCGGTGTATCTGCTGCAGTACTAATACAAGATAGATGCTAGATGGGGAATTTAACAATGCCTACCAGCATGATGTAATATCGGCATTTCTGCAGAGTCTATAACACGCTAATATTTCCTGCAGGAAAAGTTTCTTGGTAAGAGTCCCTGGGATTAAAACGATTCTCTCCATGGACTAATAAGAGCACAAACACTTCATACACAAAACGTGTATTTACAGTTCAGTTAAATTAAATTCAACTGTATTTATACAGGCTAATTCATGACAGCAGTCATCTCATTGCACTTTTGCTATAGGGCATTAAAGTCAAGACATGCTGTCTATGATTTTCTTCTAACTTCTTACTTCTAAAATGAAAGTAAATGCAAGGACATAGAACAGAAACTAGTGCTGTTTCTGGTTTCTGGTTAAGTCTAGATGGACAGTCTAAAAATAACTGATACACAAGCACACACACACAACACACACACACACACACACACACACACACACACACACACACACACACTTACTAAAGTTAAGGAAATACTTACTGAAAATGCCGAGCAGCACTGTATTAAAATTGTGTTCATGAATTCCTTTACATAAAATCTGACTACTTTCGCACAGTAACATATTTGTGGACAGTTACTTCTGTAGGGGATGATTGTTTTAACTCAAATACCTTGAAGTTCCTCTTTTTGGAACTGAGGATCCTTGTTTAAAAACTTTGTCAGCTACCAAAGCATAACTTTCTTATTATTTTCTAAATGCGTGAGAGTCAATACACTCATCACCTTTTCTTACAGGCATGGCATCTTTCAGACGGTTTGGCTGCTTCCTTGCCATACTAACAAACACAGATCAAGAGGACACTTACCGCGCTTCAACCAATCACTTCGGCTATTCTTTCTGTAGTTGTATATGATCTTCTAGATTCGGGTGACCGTTCAAATAATGTTCCGCATTTCTTTTATGTAGGTTCCATCCCTTTTCGGTCGCTTTTTTAGTTTGGGGCAGATTGCAGATGCGGACAGGGCGGCAGAGCGCAGCGCACTGGACTTGCACGAGGAAGTTTGATCTAACTGAGTTGGTGAAAAGAGGAACAAGCTGACATCGATCGCACTCGTTTTCACTGGCTGAAATAGCAGAATTTTTTTTTACAGGTGCTTCGTCAGTGATATGCTACTTTCATAGAACAGAGAAATAAATCTGTCGCAAAACAAAGATCACTGTCCGGAGGTCACATTTTACCTACTTTTTTTGTCTACTGTTGTATTAAATTATTTGATGTTAGAAATATGTAAGGGGCATTTCTTCCCTAATCCAGAACATGCGTGCCAAAAAATTCAACTGTGAAGACTAATTTATGTCTCTGCTGGTGTCATGTTAGATGGAGACGTGGATGGATAGAGGAAAGCATGGATAAATGGAAGGATGCCATGGATGGGTGAAAGATGTGAGGGACACATTTGCATGGAGTGCAGGACACTTCTACCATGCATTCAAATGTCAGCTATCTTGCTCAGTGCATCCTCTTGGGCGGAGGCGGCTAGCAGGCAGCACAGGGGAGGCGTGGGTGGTTCAGCCCCAAGGCCACAACAGCAGCTTGGCAATAACACACCAGAGAAAGCTCCCGGCTCTTCAGCTTTAATCCTTAATCAACAGTCAGGATTAGAAACCAAGATTCCTCTGAAACCCAGACCACAGCGATGGACAGAGGGAGGAGGTGTCTAAGGGAGATGAGGATAAGAATGAAATGAATGAGATTGGGGGGGAAAAAACAGAAAGGTAGAATGTAAGAGTTTAAACATTGGTGAAGGATAAAACAGGATCAAAAATGAGGGATAAAGAGAAAGAATTGGTGTTTAGCAGCTATTCACAGCTACAGATGACCTGACCTCACCTGGTGTGGGTGCAGGCACAATGAGCCTTTAATTCCGACTACCAGGCCTCAGTTTGTGACTCTCTGTGACTCTATATTCAAACTTCAGGGGGAAATGAGTTCCTCGTTCATCAGGGTGAAGATCCAAAGATATAAAACGTAATTATGGGGGATTACAGCTCACGTAGGCGACAGACTACATACAAATCCACTCACAGGTGTACATAACTGTACAGAGTTTGCACATTCTCTGACCTGCTCAGTCTGTGATGCTTTATGCCGAAAAGAATAACACAATAAATTTCCTGGTTCTGTTTTCCTTGTCTAAACCTATTATGAGGAAATGGTAGCTGGGATGCCATGTTGATTTTTAGTACGATGTAATGACATTAACAGTGTTCACCAGTGTTAGTTTAGCATGTTTAACATTTTGACTTTCTGATGGTGCTAACATGAAAGTCTTTTCAAGGTGCAATGACAATACATTAAACAGTCGAGTTGAGATATTTCAGTCTGGACTAAAGAGGTGACTGAGAGATGGACATTGCTGTTCCTGAAGGCACACTGCTAATATGGCTAAAAAGACTTGCAACTCAGCTTTTTACTTTAACAGTGACTTCAGTGACCACACTTAGACTTTAGCTACGTATATGATTTGGAATGATGATAACCTTCCCAAACCCAAAGAAGAAAAAAAAAACCCCATCTGCAATGCATTTGGCACCTCAGATCATCACATTCAAACTGTGGACAACAAGAATACCACTTACTTTTCAGATTACAATATTTCATACGCTTCCACTCCAGGGAATGTGTATTTCCAAGTTTGTGGTAAACTTTAGGTGAAAGTGTTTATTTGTGGGTTAAGAAAATTATTTTACTACTACGAGATAGTGGTTCTCACAGAGATAATTTTATGTGATACGATACATTTCTGCAAATTAACTTATCCAACAGTATACAAAGTAGTTAAAGTCAGATTAACTATGAACACCTACAGCAGTAAAATGTAACATATATTGATGCTGCAGTGATATTAAGGCAGAAACATAAGATATAATAGTAAAACACTGACAGGAACTATTTTACTGCATAATAAGTACTTTTATTTTTGATACTTTAAGTACATTTTGCTGATACTTGCGTATTTGCACTCACACACTACAACATGACAAACTTTGCTAGTTTCCTCTGGTTTCTACATCCCATCATCACACCAGAACTGTTTTGCATAATAACTTGAACAAAACTTTACTTGTATTTCCGAGAACACACACTTTTACACCCATGTGTAAAAGAGGTGTGTGGTAAATTTGTTACGGTCACAAATAAAAGAGCTGGACCATATACAGTAGGAACTACAGAGGCAGCATTCAAAAACGGAATTTTTCTTAAGCATCAGAAGACATGCATTCAACAAGAGTGTGCGTTATATCATTCAAAATAAACAAAATATCTGTGGGGATCACACAACAACACATAATTTAACTTGATAGATTAGCATACTGTAAAAGTCAAAGCGCTCTAGTACGCTTACAGTGGCACAGTCGATCACATTTTAATTAACAGAGAGATGCGAATAGCAGGGACAGGCTATTTAGTCCACTGACCATTGAGCAAGTACTGTACCTAATGGACTCTAATAGCATTAGAGAGACATGATAGAAACAGCAGAAATCAATATAACAGCATCAGGACTGCACAGTTTTTTTTTACACACAGGATAATACAAAGTCTATGCTTCTGAAAAAGGAAAAGAAGGAAAAATAACACCAAACTGAATTAATAGGCTGATCCTGCCTATTAATTAGGGCAACTCCATTAAAAAATGTTTTGTGTATTTACACAAAATGGACACAATGACTATGACAAAATAGTATAGGTTATTTAACTGACACTTATCGCCTCCTTCCACCCGGCTTACCACAAGCTGTCACAGCTGTGAGTGGAAAGTTAATACTTGCAAAATATGTGCATTCTGAAAATGAAAAAGAGGAAACGGAACGTGTTTTTCTCTATTTTTCTCTTTGTTGGTCACTTACAACAGGGTGGGGGGTTGCTCTGTGGCAGAAATAGCCAGGCAGTGACAGCAATGCCAGGAAAGTGAAATAATTATGTTATATAAAAATACAATATTGCGGGATACTGCAGAGGAGGACTACAGCTTTAGGCACTGGCAGGTAAAACACAAACAATGTTTGGTTTGCTTTGTTTGGCTGTTAAGACAAGGTAAAAAAAAAAAGGTCTGCACCTTTTTCAATTCATTGGATAGTTATTTTCGTTTCTGAAAGAGGAGTGGCTACACTGGTGCTGTGTCTGCAGAGGGATGATACTATGGTTGTACAGTTGGCAATAGCTGTGGTGATCACTTTTGACAAATCAACAGCTGAGAGGAGACTGAACATAGGTCACACCATCATTTAAATCTGATTGTTTTTTTAACGGCTTAACTAAATTTTCTATGACAAAGCCTCCATTTATTGCACTTGCCATTGGTTGGTCACATTCAGGGTGGCTGCATGAGTTGTACCTTGTGAAAATGGGCTGCTATGTGTTGCAAAAATGTGTGACTTGACTGTGTCCCAGTTCAAACAGCTGAAAGTGCTAAACAAAAAGCTAATGTGTGTTTACATACACTTTGATATTTACCAAGCGAAGGTTAAGGGTTTAGATGAGTAATGGCATTTGGAAAGGTTTTATTCATATTCTAATATTGCTATTTTGGATTTAGCAACTCCATGGAAATTAAATGTATGTTGTTTACTAATCCCAACAAACATTAGAAAACAATGTTTACATGACATAAAGCACAGGCCGCATGTTCCGTCTTATAAACTGACTAAATGGAATATTAATGTTCATGTGAAAAACATGAAAAGAGAAGTCGCACAATTATCAGCATGAAAATCTTCTTCCCCAGTGTAAGAACCGCTAGACCTGAACTAGAGATTACCATTGGGACAACTAAAATATAGCAGAACTAAACATAAATGCCCAAAAGAATAGCTACTCTGGAGCAAGAGGCTTGTATTTACAAAAAAGTTTTTAGGAACTCCAATAACAGCCTTATCTTATCTGAATTGCCATGCATTTTAAATGATCCGTGTAGCATTTCAGCATCAATAGTTACAACATTTATTTTATGATGGTGGTCGATACAGCAGACAGCTAGATTTTGAATATCCAAAATATCCAACTGAAAAAAATTCCACCCTCTCCCTCAGACCTCCCTCCAAAGCCACCCCTTCAAAACACATTTTTATGATACACAGATACTGTATTTTTTTTCATTTTTGTGTCAGAGCATTGTATTTATTGATTGCTGTCAGGATATAAAGAGAATTTCAACAAATAAAACTCCTAAAATGCTCCTAAAATAAATTTCCTACCCAAATTGAGGAAGATATGACACATTACAAGCAATTCACATGTCAATAGAGACTCTCAATGACCGCCTTTGTTTGCTTGCTATAATCGACTACCATCTGAAAATGAATGTTGAAATGTATGGGAATTTAGATAAGGCTATAATTGTAGTTCTTAAATTCTATCCATCATTGTAGATACAAGCCCTTATTCCAGAGTAGTTATTATTTTAGGCATTTTTTTTTGTTCTGCTATACTTTAGTTGTCCCAATGGTAATCTTTAGTTCAGCTCAAGTTGTTTCCCACAACAACTTGGGGAGAATTAGTTTCAGAGGCTGATAATTCTGCAACAATTCATAAGATAAAACATGTGGCTAGTGCTTTATGCGTGTTAACAACACATGAGGCGATGATGTAAATTTATATTTACTGCAATCAGTGGAATCAGGTTTAGGTGAGATCACCAAGTCAATGTTTTATCATGCTCTTTAGCTCGGGCTCTTCTTCTCAGATATCACGGTGGTCTTCATCTTCCTCTCCTGCTGGATGTCTGTGAGGAAAAAAAGACATTGTTCCAAACAGTTCCTTTTGGTGAGGTAATTAACAGTGCTCAGAAAAAATAAGATTTACTGATTGGTTACTATTGTACATGTATAAATAGTCTGAACAGAAAGATAGATAAACAATAGTTGAGACCACGTCAGTTGAGCGAGACCTGGTCCTTTTAAAATAAAAACACAATTCAACCTTCATCTGGGAACTTGAAAGAACTGGTTGAACTTAAGAGTTGAGATCAAACAATTATAACATTCATCTGATTTACACACATGATTTTGGCTTATGTGCTTCTCTGCTTTGTTGACCGGAGATAGAGGAGAAGATCAATACCATCCTTGTATATATGCTGAATATAAATTCAGCATTCCTGTCACATGGGATGGATGGTTGGGATGAGAAAGATGCATTACACTTATTCATTTAGCTGACACTTTTATCCAAAGCAGAGGTATATATGTCATACCTCTGGCTTAAGTGTCTTGCTCAGGGACACACTGGTGAGGAACACAATGGGGAATAGAACCCGGGTCTCTCACACCAAAGGTATGTGTTATCCTCTGCGCCATCCTCACCCCACATTGTGCATTGACAATATAACGCCTTTTCATTGAATGTGGTTTTTATTACTTTGAACAACGGATTGTGGCTCATGTGAGACAGCCATTCATGGTTTTCAGGAGCTTTAAGGAAAGTTTCTCACTCATAATTACGACTTGGATGTTGACGTGAAAATTATTTACAACTCAGAAACCGCTACACTACTCTATTCAGGTGATTTTAAAATGACATTAAGGCAGAAGTAACAGCCAGGAGACGGTTAGCTTAGCTTAGCATAAAGACTGGAACCAGGTGGAAACAGCTAAGCTGCCACTTTTCATAGCTAACACAATATGCCTACCAGCACCTGTAAAGTCTATGGTCAATGGACACATTTGTGGTTTTTAGAGGTGTATATGTGCAGGACTATTTTTTGCCTGCGTGCGGTGACTTGCTGGAGCACAAAACCTCCTGTAAAACCAAAACTAAAGCAAGGCTAGCCGCTTGCCGGTTTCTATGCAATGCTACGCTAACCAGCTGCTGGCAGTAGCTTCATTTTCATTTTCTTGATTTTCCAATCGAAAAGCAAACAAACAAAACATACTTTTCCAAAATGTTGAACTATCCCTTTAATATAATGTGTCCATAGAACTAAAGTGAAATGAATGTGGACTACTCATATTAATCCATAAAGCTTTGGAAATGTGATTAGATTTGAAGACCACACCCAAGAGGGAAAGAAAGAAAGGGAGAAGGGAAGGAAGATAAATTTAGGACTAGGCCTAGACCATGTGAAGTGATACCTACTGTTTATATCCGAGTCTCTTTCAGTTTCTGTCTCTACAGATGCCCTCTTCCTCTTGCAGCCCTGGACGCTTTCTTGTCCTGACACATTCACATCCTTGTCCTGCTCGTCAGAGCTGTTTTCTGGCTCAACTGCTGGTGAAGATGACTGTGACTAGGAAGCACAAAAGCAAGAAACCTTTACTTCTAGTGGAAATAAACTAGAAAGAGCTGATATTTTCATATGAAAACTGTATCAAATATATCGAATGAGAAAATAATTTATTACACAGCCTCTACTGTATGTGCATTGTTAGATTGAATTGCCTTACCTTGCCATTTAATGGTAAGGATTCTTGCATCTTCAGAGCAGAATTCAGAGTCTCCAGCACTACTACTGTTACAGAAACATAAATCGAGTAAGTATTATTCTCCTGTGCACAGCAAATATATGTACACAAAACAGACAAACATGAATCCAAGCTCCTTACCCGGACGTAATGATATAGTGAGGACAGGCACCTTCTTCCTGTTGTTTTGGTCTGTCTTTCCATTCACCTCCTCTTTCTGCTCCTGCTCTTTGACCTCTTTTACCTGCTGTGACAAGACCATCATACCGTGACTCCTGTTTGACCCCTCTTCACCTTCAACTCCATGTCTTTTAATGTTGTTGCTAAAAGGCCAAAAATTACCTTGTGGTTGCGGTCACTGGTTGGCTCTTCTACTTGTTGTGTAGAGGAGGATGAGGGAGAGACGACAGGAGAAGGTGATGATACTGGTCCGTGTGGAGATGAATTTGTCTTCACATCCTTGTCAGGGCTCTTCTGTGCTCTCTCGTCACCTTGTAGGGCTATGGGCGAATCATCTCTTGGTGTTTGGCTGGATTTGGACTTGCCTCGTTCCGATAGGTCCAGAGGCACCTCGCAAGTCTCTCTAAACACGTCTCCAGAAACACTCTCATCCTTGGATGGTGGGAGTTCTTTTTTCTCCTGGGACTTCGTTTGACTCTCCACGTGCTCTGACAGACTCCTCAACCTGAATACCACAGTTGGCTCTTTGGCAGGAGGCTGGTGGGTGCTCTGCTTGTGCCAGGAAGACCCAAAAACCTGCCTTCCAGGACTGGCATGTTGGCTAGTTGGGACCAGGTTGGGAAAGTGTTGCGGGTTTGGTGGCACCGCCATGATGGTGCCTGCAACCCAGTCGGGGGATTCAGATAAGGGCCAGGGGAGAGTGACAGGGCTGCTCATGATTGGTTGAGGACGGCAGGGGACAGTAGGGAGGAGCACATGTCTGTTTTGGTTCACTTCTTGAGGAGAGATAGAGGATCGCTGGTTCTGTCCTTCAAAACTCTGAGCTCTAAGTTTTGAGAAACAGAGGCCAGACAGAAAAAGAGAGGTTAAAAAAGGTCATTTGGACAGTAACACGTTACTTATACTTAGCGCCATATTACAGTAATGTGTTTAATGCGACAGATCGAGGCCGAATGCTGACTTTTGACAATTATTTCAGATTTACTGTTTAAACTTTGCCACCTTGTCTCTGATTTGACTTATTATTTACACATGCTCATATAGTGACACAACAGCCATTTTTTTTTTGCTATTCCTTATATTCCTCTGTCTCACCTCCTCTCTCCAACACGTGCTACACTATACTCTGTCTTCCAGGATGGTGACGCTTGAGCCGAGAGTGAAAGTGGCTTATATGACTCCTGTGAGAGTGGAAAAGAGGAGAAAGCAAAAAAAGAGACCATATGTAGTTAAAGTTTTTTTGGCGAAAAAAATAGTAGAAGATTGTATACTCTAGTCTGTGTATGTTAAATATGACACTACAGCAAGGAGAGGTTTAAGCATAAAGACTGGAAACAAGGGAAAGAGCTGATTCTGTCCAAAGCAACTTAAATAATTTTTACACTTCTTAAGGATTAAACAACAATGAGATATAATGTGTTAGTTAGTGATGGTAGGCAGATGTTTCTTTGTAACCTTTGGACAGAGCCAGGCTAACTCCACTTTATGATACACTGTCTCCTGACTACAGCTTCATATTGAACAGGCAGACATGAGTGTGGTGTCAATCTTCTTATCTAACTGTCAGCAAGAAAGAGTATTTCCCAAAACTATTTCTTTCACATGTAAATGCTTATGCAAATGAGAGTGATCTGATTTAGAAACTTACAAAGTGACTTCTGTTCATCCCTCTCAATTGTCTTTGTTCAGCTTCTGTTTGATCAGAAACATAAAAACTGCACTGAACTTAGGCAAGGATGAGAGCACTATAATCAACAAACAAACAAGCAAAAAATTTCACCATCAGCTCGTTGGTCTGCTTCAGATTTTACTTCAACAGTGCCATCTGCTGGATGGTTGCTGGCCCTGTTGGTTGCTAAAGTGACCAGGGCCACAGGTCCAGAAGACTGGGAAAGGTCAGTGCTGCTGTTTGGCTTGACATCTGTGGTGGTGATTCTTTTGAAGGAGTGTTCACTGTGACCTCTGCTAAGAATGATGATTAAAAGTGAGAAAAGGTTGTTTAACACCTCCTTTAGACGGCTAGATAGATATTGAGGTTTTCATTAATTTATTTAACATTAATCAAACACCATCTACTCACTTGAGTGTTGCTCTTATATTCCTGATCTCATCTCTAAGTCTCTTGTTCTCCTTTTTCAAGTTGTTCATCTCTCCTGCTATAAAACAGACCACAAGTTGTAGCTGTTACACAGTGGTCTTCAGCAAACAACAAATGCCAGAAAGGAAAGAAGAGATGAGACTTTAATTAAAAATGTGTTAGTAAGTAAGACTGATAAGAAATGTGAAATAAGAGACACGCTATGGATGACGAATGGATGGATGACTAGGTCACTGATTACAAAGACAGACATAAACAGAATACCCAGCAGAGAGATGTGCTGGAGGCTCTGTATCTGTGAGGCCTCAAATTCCTGCTGTCTTCTCTTGGCTACCTCCTGAGTTACTGTACATCTGTCACACAGCCCCGCCCTCAGCCTGTACAAGGAGCGGAAAAACACACAAAATCAGAAACACACCTGATAACTAGACTGATTTGTAAACACTGTGATATTCACAATATTAATGTTCAGCAACAAAATGCATCGCCCTCTGAAGTTAAACACAAATGTACAATCCACTAGTCTTCAGTTCGTTTTCATATGTTTCAGCTTTCTGCATTATCTAATAACCGCCACTTGTGGCCACTGAATAATGTAAGCTTGAGCTTAAATTCCCAAGTCATCTCCTTGGGGGGCATACTTATGTGTTCCTCAGGGGATGTTATGTCACATTGTAAACATTTTTGGTAGCTATTATATCAGAGCATAATGTCATTAAAGCCCTCATATGTAGAATGTTGATGTTATCTGAACATCTTTCAAATTATTTTGATGACTCTGTTAATCAGATCAAAAAGAGTAAGGTCTAGACCTGCTCTATATGACAAGTGTAAAGAGATATCATTTGTAATGAATTGGCACTATATAAATAAAATTGAATTGAATTGACATATGTTTTTGAAAAATGCAGCAATCTTGATGAAAACTGCCAAAAATTGCAGTTTATGGCGTTGCTGTTTGCCAAAGTATCTTTTTTGATACAAAATGACCAGGAGTCACCAAAGTCTGAGAAGATAAAATTCTACACATTCACAAAACAAAGAACAAACAAAATATGGTCGAAAGCATCACTGGGTATGCAGTATATAATGAATGTGACGTGGTTTTAGCTTTTTAAGAAAGAATACAAGACATTGTTCTCTCCATTTCCATGGACTGGGACGTGTGGGTTTTTAGTGATGCACAATTAGATTTGCCATGACTGTCTTTATCATATATGGTTTACTTTAAACACACACACACACACACACACACACACACACACACACACACACACACACACACACACACACACACACACACACACACACACACACACACACACACACACACACACACACAAAAGCAGGATGTACACCAGTACCTGTTTTCCAGCGTCTTGATGTTCTCTGTGAGTAATCTCTGCTGTTCTTTCATCTGCTGGTTTTTGGTGAACAGTTCCTCCATTCGCTTTGTGTCACTGTTTGCATGCACACACACCTCACAAGAATTAGTTCAAAACCTGATGCCACTCAGATAGCAGAGCAGTCTGTCTACGATCAGTGAGATACAGAATAACATGTCTGGAACATTTCTAAAGAACAGGCAGTGTATCAGACAAAGATGGTTTGCAGTCACTTAAAAAAAGGCTGCTTCAGGTGTACTTCCTTTTAGTTTCAAGGCTGTTGCGTCATTTCCATATCAGCCTCCACTATTACACTCCTCTTTACCAGCAGTGTAGGAGGTAATCAGTTCATTTAAATAAGTAAAAGTATCAATTAAACTCGATAACTTGGTTATTGCTGTAAAACAAGACTTTAAATATTGATTATATATTTTGGTATGAAAAGTATAACTTTGGCCACTACTGAAAGTAAGGTTCAAGTACCTCAAAATTGTACTTAAGTATAGTACTTGAGTAAAGGCACTCAAGACAATCTATAAAGCAAAGTAAAGCCCATAATGAAAACAAACAAATACAAAACCTGATAACAAGGCATTATGAGACATTCAAAACTTCCCTTTAGCATGACTGAGGTGAATATTACACTCTAGCAGAGCTCTTTTAATACACTTTGTGTTGTACTTTGTGTTTTATTTTTAATTGGGGAAATGAAAAGGGCGAAGATGATAAACGTAATAGTGGGCCTGTACGTGCTAAACAACAGCATGTGAGAATTGCCATTGTAAGGATGTTATGGGCATGTTAGCATGTTGACTTCAGCATTTAGCTCAAAGTACCACAAAACCTCACACAGTGGTTTTGGTAATGTCACCTGGCTTATGTCCCTGTGTGGAAAATAAATAAATATTGACTGATTGATTAATACTCTATAATACTTAAATATTATAATCTGTATCTGCCTTAAAATAGCGTTCAGGCTTGAATTAGTACAAATAATTAGCAACTGTCGTGCTGAAGATGAAAATATAGTGATATTTTTGGCTGACAGGTATGAGACAACATATTTAGACCGTCCATTTTATCAAGTCAATTAATGAGATTTTCAGAGAGATTTAGTGGAACAATGTCAAATGCTTCCTTGAATTATCTTCCTGTTGTATCAAGAACCCAACATGATCCCACTCCTCTGTCAGTTGTTTTTTCACAAGTTTGAAGGAGAAACGAAACAAAATTTTGGTGACTCAGTGCCAGACTGAATAACTTGTTACAACATGAGCTTCCTTACAAGCTAAACATGACATAGACCAACTCAGGGCCAGGGGCAGGACGTGCATCTCTGCCTGCCTGGTCCACAAAGACTTAAGGCCTGAGCACGGTTCCCATAGTTATGTATCGCTAAACTTGAATATCTTGTCAGTGTTATCTAAACATGATCGTCTAGAGACAACGTGAGGTAAAGAACCCACTCACCAGCCTTTTTTGTTGGACAGCTCTTGCATTTTCATCTGCCAACCTGGACGTCAAAAACACAACACACTTGGTTAGGAGGACTCAGTTCTCTGGAATACTCTTTGTAGAAAAGTTGCTTTACAACTCTCTTTCTTTTTTCTGGTACCAGTGGCTGCTGTTTTCATGACTTCCACTTACTCTCCACTTCTCGCTCATGGACCTCCCGTAGTTTCAGGAGTAGGTTGTTGAAGCACTCCATTGCTATTACAATCACCTTTGACCTTGGACTATAAAACAAAAGATAGATGAATTTTTGATTGATAGAATGAAATTGTATTGAATGCATTCAAACTGAAGTTTCCATTTAGATGTGTTTAACTTGGCTTTTACAAAACAAACAAAAACTTAAAACTACTACTGGGATGGAAAAATAGTAAATCAGTCAGAGTAATTAAGGGATTAGGCTTTATAGCCTGAGGACTGTGTTGTCCATCTGAGGACGTACAGCACTGCACATGTTGGTGGCATTGTACTTTCATAAGCTGTTCCTGTTACACAAATATGGGAGCAAATTTCGTTGTTATATTGAGGGTGATTAAAACCAGCTAGACCAGTCCTGCCAGGTCTGGGAGTGCAGTCTGCAGTTTGAGTTTCAAGTACGTGAAACACAGCTTGTACAGCTTGCACATGTGTATGTGTACACATATATGTGCATAACATTGATCAATGATACAAACTGATACAAACTGTGTATCAGCTCTACCAAACTAACATAATAGGAGCATTTCTTGATTTAAAGTCTGGAGTGCTCTAGAGAGTCGCTTTAAGTGCAGACAGGTGACTTTTTTGGTGCAAACTGAAATCCTTAATGTGGGTCACCTCTGCTGTCTGTGTCGCGTACATACACACATGATCACTTATAAGCACAAATACATGCACTGAACACTATTTAGCATTTTGATCAGCTTGGATGAGGCTCTCTCGACATGTCAGGATATGTCAGCAAGTGGCTGTTCAGATCACCTCAGCAGAGCAAGAAAAGACCTGTCTGCCTTTATGTGCCTGCTCTGCTGTCTCCAGATTATTATTCACACACACACACACACACACACACACACACACACACACACACACACACACACACACACACACACACACACACACACACACACACACACACACACACACACACACACAGGCACACACAAAGGTGTCATTGTGACTGACTATTATTTCTGTGTAGTTACAAATATTTCCAGTAAAACCATCCTTTATTAAACTCTATTACTACTGACACTAATGTATCACACTTCTCCCACTACTGACAGAGTTCAGCTATAAAGGGGTACAGGCCGTGTAGTTAACAGCCTGGCTGCATGTCTCACTGCTGCAAATTTAATGTAAACCTTTCTCAAACACCCCCATTCGAAGGGAGTTTGTTGTTTGATCAAAACCAAACTTGAGTTTGAGGAAGTTTTGACGTCCAGACCTCAGTCACCGCTGTCACACAATTTCAGCTGATGCTGTTGTGAACAAACAGAGCAGCCAATGGAAGCTATTGTCCAAGCTGCTGTGCTTTCAGCACGCCTGTGGCTTCTCATTGTCAGCTTGTCTGACTGATAAAATTACCACCATCACTGGAGAGTGATGGTAAGTAAACGATCTTGTCACTTGTTTATTTTGACTGTGACATGCACAGAAATGTGTATTGAGAGAATATGGCTTTTATGCAGATAACAATTAAGGCGGCAGACACCATTCAAACCTTTAGTCTATTAAACTTATGAGCTCCGCCCTACACACACACACACACACACACACACACACACACACACACACACACACACACACACACACACACACACACACACACACACAAGTTTATAAATGCATCTCTTGTCTCTAATGTCTTCAGTATGGAGCATACGTTAAAGTGCTTTACAAGTTCTTTTGCACACTGAGTTAATTAATTAAAGGCCTCCATATTGACAAGCAGCTTTTAATGTATTCATATAGACTTCACGCTGTATAGTAAAGGTAGGCCTAGGTACTTTTTACAAAAACAATGTGTGAAGAAGTGTGGTTACTGGACCTAAAACCCCCATGCAAACTCACACACATATACACTCACAATGACCATGAAAGCCCTGATTAGCCCATGATCAGTTCCTGTATGTCAGTTTGGTCCTTTGCCGAACATACCTCCAACTACTCACCTGTCAGCCAATCTATTCTGTCTATTCTGGCCCTTAGGCAATAACTCAGAGCTTAATCAATGGTAACTCACCTCATACAGCCGAGGTCTCGTTCAGTCGTTCCCTACAGGGCACAGTTTTTGCTCGCCCAGGCTTCAGAGATGGACTGAGTGATACAGAGACAGAGGGAGTGAAAGCGTGATATTGAAGAGAAAGAAAGAAGAATAAGGTGAGGGAGAACGCCCCACACCCTCCTCCTCCTCTCATCTCTCCACCCCAGAAAACCGGTCGGAGCGGTCGTCCCCTTAAGGAACACAAACACTGAAGCCTGGGCAAGTTCTCCCTTGATATTCCTGTTCTGCTGAAATCCCACATAACCGGCTAAACCGGTCCCATAACCCCTGTGGGGATAGAGGGACAAAACCAAATGGGAGACATAAATGTTCAATGCAGGAGCCTGTGATTTGTACATTAAAATCAGATGTTAGATAGACAGAATTGTATGTGATTGAATTAAATTCATAAATACACCTACAATACTGCCACAATTCAAAACCTTTATAGCAGCACAACTTATCTAATAGCCTAGTATGAAAGACTTGCTGTGACCCAAACCATAACCATACACACTTAACGAAACTTAACATTAACTGTTTGGAGGTTTGACAAAGAGGTTGGGATCACAAAATTGGAGTTTAAATAAGTCATATTTACACATTTAGGCAGTCGTGTGTGAAACAAGCCATAAAGCAGCAACAGGGTGCGGTGACATGACGACTGTTGTAGTGGTATGTCAATTGATTAGAAACAGCAGACGCTAGCAATGGCATTGTTGTTCTTGTTCTTGAAACAAGACATCATTTGCTTGACGTGAAAAACCCCATTTCCTGATTCCTGAACCAGATTCCTTATAACCGGCATGACTGAGGCAGCATCTCCATCGTCATCCTCTGTCTCCTCCTTCCAACAACCACTCCCTGCTGTACCATATATATCTACACCCATGAGAGGATTCACAATATGAAGAAATGATTATGTCTTTTTATTGTCAGTGTTCACGGATGTACACGGAAGAAACCTTAGGAGTAAGGAGCCGTAAGGAGGCAGACAGCCCCTTGTCTCAACCACCTTTCTTGTTGGAAAGTCAATCAAATGACTATGCAGAGACACAAAACGACTACAAAGACATGAAGAATGACTATGCAAAAAACAACTATAAAAAGAGACAAAATGACAGCAGCCCATTGTTTCATTTGAAATATTTTTTTCATTATTGTGAGCAAGCTTATTTCTAATTTTAAAAGTCATTAGTGCTACCTTAAAGTTCAATCTAATGTGGATAGGGAGCCAGTGAAGGAAAGCATGGTGTAATAAGGTCAAATTTTCAAGTTCTTGTCAAAATTCCACTGGTGCCAATAAAGTTGACTTGAACGGAATGCCATTACATACTAGTGTAATGTTAATTTTCATCCACAAGGGGGCCCAGCTGAACCTTGAAGCAGGGAGGACCAACATGGGTCGGGTGAGAGGAGAATATGTTTGAGGCCTTTCAGTTGATGATGAGCCAAAACTTTCCCATACTCCGTTTTGTGAAATTGAGCCGCAAACCGTGAGTTGAGTGTGCACAGGGTGATCCAGGGGTGAAAAGTCAAACCCGCAATTTATTGCTGTCAGGTTTTCCTCTCCTGTTGAGACAGTCTCCACCTTACCTCTCAGTGGTCAAGCTGAACACGTTTAAACTCTGACAAAACCACGAAAAACTTGTCTAAGAACGTCTAACAAATTTGTGAACGAATTACTCCCCTCAGAAATATATGGAGACGTAGTGGTTGATTGTGTTACTGGTAGTGCACAGTTCGGTTTCCAAGTAAATAGAAAGTGCAATATTTATTTTCCATCCAGTCTTAGGTTGTGCAGTCATGAACTGATAGGGGAGAGGTGCTGGTCCACTGTTCAAGACGGCCAATACATGAGGAACATGAGTAACATGAACAAACAGAAAGCTACAACTACACAATCCTATCAGAGTATGTGTGTGTCTTACAGGGTGAGTCTGTCTCAAGGGCTTTCGGGTACAATAACACAGACCTTAGCTAAGTCTGTGAGTGTATGAATGTGGGTGTAAGTGTGTTTGCTTGTCTGGCTTGAGGTATTCAGTTAAATATGTTCATGGAAAAACTTGGTTTTTACTGTTAGAGAGACTTTTAACAAACAACTCTGCAAATTTAAATGAAAACATTTTAGAAATGGGCACATTTGCCTGCCATGCAGTAAGTGATTTTCACATGATAACAATTTTTATAATAAGCCAGAATGTCCAGTTATCACAAAACATAACATTACTCAACATAAGATTAGTGCTATTCTTCTTTTTAATGAAAAAACTTCACACAGACAATACCTGTATTTTAAATCTAAAGGTTGCCTGACTTACTTAGAAGAGTTTTTGCAGTGTATAAGAACAAATGCAAGACATTCTGGGCATTGAAAACAAAACATTACAATGCATACAGTGTCATTAGCTTGGTTCAATTTCACCAGCTATCCATAAATCCCACATTAAGTTTCTATGTGTAAAGTCCTTGCTGAGTTTGTAACTACAAGCAAATTCCAGGACTAGTAATTTGCCTGTCCAACAGCAAATGATACACAGACAAAGTGTGCAGTTGCCAAAGAGCCAAGGAAGGTTTTTAAGCATATTTCAGCTCATTGTTTTGGTTACACAGCCTGCAACTCTAATGTGGATTCACTTTTACCACTCTGATCAGAGTTTTATTCAAAAAAAAAAGTTCTCTTAAATCATATAGTCTGCTACCTGCTCAGTATCAAGCAGCAGGCAGATAAAGTTAAAAAGTATGCAACATGCTAACTTCTCAGGAGTTGGTAGAAGTGGTTAGTTCATGATAGGATCATGACTCAAAAGAATACTAATGTGTGTCTAGTTATGTTTAGGTTATAAGTAGGAATGTCCAGATCCGGTCACGAGATCGGAAATCGGGCCCGATCACGTTGTTTCAGACTCGATCGGAATCGGACGTTACCTCCCGATCAGGACTCGGATATAAATGTATATATATGTATATATATATGTGCTTTGCAAACACTGTGGCACTTTTATTTTTGTATTTGTTTTCTTGCCTGCCGGGTATTTTAAGTTGAGGTGCTATTTGTTTTTATCTTAGACTTTTTTTATATTTACTGTTTCACCAAAGTCCAAAAGTGAAGAATTTATGTTTTTTTATTATTTGATTGTTCAAGCTACCTCACAGAAGAGCTCTGTTTGTTAACAGAGTTGTTGAATGTTAAAATAAGGTGAATTGAATAAAAAATAAGGAACATCCTGGATCTGTTTTTTCGCTCTTCTTTATTCTCTTTTTAAGTATTATAGAAGTATCGGTTCGGGACTCGGTATCGGTAGATGCTCAAAATCAAATGACTCGGACTCGGACTCGAGGGGAAAAAAACCTGATCGGGACATCCCTAGTTATAAGCAACTGTTTGCAAACACATTCACAATATCAACTTAAAAGGTCAGTGTAGCATCTCTGCAGCCACCAATATTTGTTAATATAGGACTTTGTTTTAGTTATATATGCTACATGAACAAAATACTGTGTGTGTGTGTCAGAGTAATTAGTAGTTTGCATAAATCTCACCCAAGCACACCCATACGTTAAGCTAAATTCAAACTTATGAATAGCTGGTGCGATGGCTGCTACACAATGAGCACTTCAGATTCAGTAATAATGTACAGAACTACAGAAAAACTACAGAAAAAAAGTCATTGAAACAGTGCTATATGAGTGTTTGCTGATGTTTTCAGTGTTAGCAGTTTCTAAGTTGCCATCGAAGCCCACCAACCAGTTTCACAGCTCTTTTTTTGGGTCAGCACAGGGTGCTATAAGTTACAACACCCATGAACTGTAGGAATTTGAACCCATCCTTAGACTTGTTATGATGTTCATCCACCCTCTCTCACTTGTTCTTTCTCCCCCAACCCTCCTCCTCTTCTCCTCTCCTGCACCTCTTATTTATGATCATTACCTTGACCTGCACCAGCCATCACTAAAACACTCACAGGCTTGTAAATCACTGGAGTCTCTCTCTCTCTCTCTCCATTACATAAACAGCATGTAACAAATCTGTTGAGGAGGCGATAGGCTTGAGGGGCACTAATCAGACAGACATTGTCACTGTTTCCCTGGGAATATTAAGAAAATGTTTGGATATTTTATTTGGTTTAGTACTTTAATTTATTAGCCTACTACTATTTCATGTTAGAGGAAAGGGACTATAAGAGCCATCCTTAAATTATCTGTAGTTTTCAGAGGAAACATTCCCAAAGGGAGAATGTGTCTTAGTAAAATCTTTAGTTGATGTAATGACTCTGGGCCCCGGACAATTGCTTGCTTGTTCTTACTCTTTAGGCCAATGCTTAAATCACAGTTAAGCTTGTCCAGAATGACATGCAGGGCAGCAGCATAAATCATAGCAGGTAGGACGTTCAGTGTCTCACTCTAACAGGATGCATTACTGTTGATGGGCACATTGTCCAGCTTACTACGATTGTATTGTAACTTTCAATGAGTTAAAAAAAGGCCCTGTTTTCAGTTTTGTGACAATGAATTTTAAGATCCAAAAGAAACAGTTCATTTATTGTGGACATTGCGGTTTTGTGTACCGTATACAAATGTGCTTGAGGAAATATGTAAGTTCTGAACACCAATAAATGGATTAAATTATATAATAATGATAATACTACTACTACTAATAATAATAATAATTCTGCTATCATTAAGTTTTGTAATTGCCACAGTTGTTTCATTCTATAAAATTCTGTGTGATTAGATTAGTGATTATTAGGTCGATGATGAAACAAGAAATGTAAATGGAAAGTGTCCATATATACCTAAACAACAGTTAGACAAACTTACGCACACCCAGCAGATAAGACATCAAAGCAGCAGGCAGATTTACAAGACATTGCAGAGGGTCTTTAAAAAATACTGCTGCATAAATGTTTATGCGGCTCTCTGCATGTCAGGCACTAGGGGGAGGACAGCATGGCAGAGCAGCGCAAGACCAGACACTTTGAAATTAATGGCTGCCTATGAATCTGATGGACCTTCTGCATTTCTTTGAGGGAGGCAGTGTAATAGCTTTAAATGGTCGACAGCATAAATCTGTTCCTGCATAGTGAGGCCCAGCGTCTTTGACGTGTTCGCTCACTCAGAGTGGGCAAAGTGTGGTGCATAGGGCTTGTGTGAGCCACACTCTAAAAATACATGCCCTGCTCCTATAAGACACACAGCCCTATGCAATGCAGGTGTTTTTTTTTGTAGAAATGTCCTTCAAATAGCTTCTATGATTGCACAGTGGCTCTGAAGAGACTTTGTTTCTGTTATGTTGTACTATATATATTCTATGCACATATACTGACACTGACGCAGCCCACAAATGAGTTAAATACATTATCAGTGAATTTAAATGGCTGACCATCCCAGCACCAACACGAGCCAGCTCCCTCTCTGGCTGTGGTGAATGGCCTCATCAAATAAGGGTGCGAAGAGTTACTCTGCCAACCAGTCAGCCAGTCCTCTTGCTGATCTCCAGATAAGGTCGTGTGCATATGTGTGAGTGTGTGTACATGGAAATTCTTGCAGTATTGAAACCTCCCTAATTCCACCACCCTCATACTTCCCACCCTGTGTGCACCCATATGTACCCGATGCACGTGTCACTAAACCTCGGTCATTGGACTCAGACATGGCATGGGTGTGGGGAGACTAAAGCAGAGCTTTGATGAGAGGGTGGAGCATTGGTGCTGTGTGGCTAATCCAGTATGTCTGCTCTACCCATGCCCATATCTAGAGACGCACTGTAGGGTAACCATGAGACACACACACACATATACAAGTACACTCTAAGAAACAAAGGTACAATATTTCACCTTTGAACACTGAAAAGGAACTTTTATTGTTGTACAAAATTGTGAATAGGTGTGGTAATAAAACGTGACTTTACTTTTTGTGTTTTTTACTCCTTCTTGCTCTATTTTATGACTTTCTGTCTTCTGAATCCTTTTGAATTATTTTATTTATAGAATTAAACTTGCATTTACCATAGTTGATGCTGATCTGATCCACACGGGGGCACTGACAACAAGCTGTTAATATAACATTAACCTAACTAACCTGTTACCAAACATCCAGCAGACAGAGAAACATTACGGCTCATTTTAAGCCATGTTTCTTGCCACTTGATGAATGTACGTACAATATTCACTCTCCTTTTACTTCTGCTTTGAATGAACACACACACACACACACACACACACACACACACACACACACACACACACACGCTTATGGCAGCAGAGTTGCTATGCAAAACAATACCCTGCTCATCAGAAGGTTCAGTGCCCAAAGACACTTCGACATGTGTAAAGAAGGAGCCAGAATCGAACCACCAACCTTGTAATTAAAGACCTGCTCTATCTCCTGATGATATTAATTAACTTACATTTGTAAATCCAAAGTCAGAGGAACACCTTTGTCATCCTCCATTTGAGGAATAGGAACATCCATCCTGCTGACGATTGCAATGTTATTACTTGACTGAACAAAATACAAATGTCACAAGCAATTCAGTCCCTTTGTATTGCTTGCTGAACTGTAAAAAGCACTGATGTAGGTGTACATGTTAGTGTGACTGAGAATAATGTAGTGTCCTCTCTACAGCTGAGCCAGAGAGTATCAGGAGCTGGCAGCGCGGTCTGGGCCACCCAGAGCGATGAATAAACCTGGGACGTCAAACAAGCAGAGAGGTAGGATAAATATTTCAAACCCAAGCAAGACGGAAGAGAAGAGAGACTGAACAGGCTGAGGCGAGAGGGACAGGGTGCAATAGTAGGAAGGACGAACGAATCAATGACGAATGAAGTTTTTGTGTGGGGAATGTGTACCTGTCTGTACACAGGTGTGTGTTTGTGAGTTTGTGTATTTTACAGGGTGAGTCTCTCTCCAGGGTTTTACGGTACATTACCACAAATCTTGATATGCTGTTCAGAATGAAGGTACTGTGTGTGTGTGTGTGTGTGTGTGTGTGTGTGTTTGTATGTGAGGGTGATTTTTCTTTTTATCATATGTAGCTATCAAATTAGAGTCAGTGTATACAATAACAATACAGGAAAGAACCGAAGAGTTTGAGGATGTCTCAAGGTCTTTCCTCCTGTGCCCTCTATTATATATATATATATACAAACTTTCACACACACTTGTGCCAGAAGTCTACTACAGGATATGCATTTAAAGCAGTGTCACAGGTTTAAATGTGATCAGAAATGTCATAGAGTTCTCTCTCCATTAGAGTCTGTTCGGGTCATTCCCATTTCAGATCGGGTCTAATTATCTTCTCCTTTGGATCGGGACTGTCTTATTTCAGTTCTACAGCTAAAAAATAATTTACTGACAAAGAACATGCCACTTAATAATATGTTACGTTGACTGCATGATAGAGCTTGATGCAGGGTTTAATGAATGCTGGGGAGAGTAAGTATCCAGGGCAGGGGGATGAATCTGAACTGTGCAGAAAGCAATGTGAAAAACAAATAAGTTACGACTCGGTGAGGGCAGTGGCTCATCATGGATCATTCCATGGCTCCAACCTCCTCCAAATCTATACAAATATGAAAACAATTTATCATTTATTTAAGAACACATTACTGTCTCTGTTTCCCAGCGTGAAAGGAATGCATTGGTTAATTGTATACAGCTAGAAATCACTTACCAATGTCAAAAATGTATATATAGATATACTGTACTCATCAACTTCTTACAAGTAAAACACATTCTTCCTATTATAATATTATATCTTATTATAGTGCAATTTATAGAAAATAAATCTCTGGACCATATATATAATTTGTTTCTTGAATGGTTGTTTGATTTTCTCATTATTAAACATCTAAACCCTTCACAAAGGCAGACCCTGCTCCCCAAAACACATGGATTAGATTAGAGGCTGGATGAACTGCTGCTTTGTCAGTTTACCAGGGAAGCATACCTTTCATTGGCACTAGTCATGTGGTTCTGACAAATATATACAGTTATCCCAGAAATGTTATTATCTGAAGCTCTTTAGTAAATACTTCAAACACACTGTTGATTCTACTTTTAAAGAGAGCCTGTAACTTATAAAAGAAGAAATGACACTCACAAATTTGGGTTTTTCTGTTACAGAATACAAAAGGTCTGGAATGACCAGTAGCTCACGGTGACTAATGTAAGCAGATTTTCGATAGATATTGCTGTGTAACTAATTATACTCAGTCAGTCCCCTGCATCATGACTCTTGTGTAGCCCAATTGTGGTACTGTAACTCTATGTTTTAGCATTTAGCATCAGAATCCCATAACTGCCTCTAAATGAAATGTGTATTAATGAACAAAAATACATCAATTAAGAGGAAGCCACAAAAACAATTATTATGAAAAACATCAAGGGGGTTTGCAGAAACATCAACACTGATATTCTGGTTGTTGTTTACAACAGTTGTATAAAGTATTCTTTCTTTTGGGTTTAATAAATACCTGTAACCATCCCACACCATAATATATAATGTATATACATCTCCAAAGTGAAAGAGTGTCATCTGTGCATATTGTTAACTTAATTAACTATTTAAATCCTCCAACAGCAACAGGATCAATCAGGATTTTAATGGATATTCTTTTTTTCTACATATGAGACCAGACAGGGGACCAGATGTATACAGTGAAAAGATCTGGAATAAAGCAGCTGTCCTCAGAATGAGTCATGAGCTTCACCAAAGCTGTGGGAGCTGTTGTCTATTAGTAAGGAAAATCCAAACTATTTTGCCTTGCAAGCATATTTTAATAGCTAGTTTTAGTTAGCTAATGTCAGCAAACCTCAGATAGATATTGTGTATCTGATAACAGTGAATCAGTTTGCTGACTTTTCTTTATTTTTTGCTGTTGTTTAACTATGTTTTGGCATTCAGCATCTATCAACATCATTAATTCTCCACTACACTCAGGAGTTTTGATGCTATACTCGTACTTGGTCTTGTGTTAGTTAATGTCAGCTAAAGGCGCTGTATGTAGTTTTTCAATTAAATTACTTATTAATAAATGAAATTTTCCCTGCCTTATTGTTAATGGGCTTAAATGTCACTTAGAAATGAAGCGCGCACCTGTTTTCTCTGTTGCTCACATTAGCCACTATTCTGATTTTAATTTTAGGCGTGTGACGGAATCCAGCGAGGCTGTGCAGTAAGTAAACCTCACTTCCTGACACCTTAAGAGACGCACTGGCGAGACCAACGCTAGTACCCATGGGTTTTAGCCCCATCGTCAATGTCAACGTCAACGTCAGGTCCGTGTATGTTCTTGGGAGCAGCCGGTTACACGAGCTCCCGAGACTCTCTCAGTCTAAAGCGACAACACCGCAGCTAACGACATGCAGTTCACTATAAAACAACTGGCAACACAGACTCCACCTAAGGATAAAAACATCAATAAAGTTTTTTGTGCTGAAGTGCTTGAAACCAAACCAGATTCAGATGAGGAAAAACACAGTGAACATCAGAAGAAAGAGAGAGAGAGTCACGATAGCTCGCCGGCTAATGCAGAGCAGTTGCTAACGTTATCCAGTTCAAAGTTGTATCGCTTTCCACATTACTTCATCAGCTAACGTGACCCATGTTACAATCCTGTGTACCACCGGTATTGCATCATCATGTTGACTTAGCCTTAGGGGTGTGACGAGATCTCGCAAGCTGAAATTATGATGATATTTCTCGTCAGGTAAATAAGCTGTCTCGCAAGACTCAGGAAATTCAGGGATTCTGAATGTGCAGAAAGTTGTGAACATGAGCAGAAAAGCTGATAAAACACAGGCGCTAATAAAGTCCAGGAATTTCTAACTGAATTAAAATTCAGTAATTTATTATTGAGGTGAAAAGGTGCCACAATCACATGTAAAGAGGTTACTTCCCCAAACAAAGACACAAAAGAGGAGGGAAGACTCAGTCATGATTCAGCAGGGATGATATTAATTAAGCAGCACAGACTAACAGAGCGCTGCAGACTTTTGGTAGAGTTAAGCTAAGTTTGAATTGTCACCTGCCACTTCAATTTTGTGTTTATCTTTACATAAATAAAATCATTTTCACCATAAACTGATTCAGACAAATTCATCAGAATGCAACAATTAAAGTGTTTAATACTCAAAATTTTTATTCAATTAAGCATTAAAAGATTTCTTAAAAATAGTGTAAAATTCTCATGATCTTGAATCTTGTCTTGTCTCGTGGTTTAATAGTTTCGGCACACCCCTACTTAACCTGCAAGAAACAGTAAAAAGCAAATGTGGAGTGATTTTTACTAGCCTATATTGATGTAAGGCAAAGCAGCCAGTCAACGCTACACGCAACCCTCCTCTGTCTTTTACACAGATCGCACCCTGAATGTGACCCACATCCTGACCCACACTACCTTTTCTGGGAGTACTGTGCCTACATGCCAGTGTCTCACGGCGCTGTATGAAAGCTACAGTGCCAGTGCTGATCTGCCTCTGAGCCGGGAATGTGAAGTAACAGAGCCTGAACATGCCTGTGTAAAAAGCGACAGCTGGCATGCTGGTGTGGGATCTCTGAATGAAACCGGTTGTGTTTCGGATTATGCTCACCCAGTCGAGCACACACCTGGCTGCAATCTTAAAACTGTACCGCTAGTGGCCGCTGAAACCTACATAATGCCCCTTTAATGATAGCTAGCACACTTATTGCTGTGTTTGTTGACTTAAGTATTCCTATGTATATTTTCTAATTTATTTTCTTTTACGATTATCCCATAATTGCTGCTTTTGGATACATTAGCTGTTGTTCAACTAATGACACATATGCTTGTTTTAAAGCATTGTTACTGTCAGAAAAGCTCTTAAGATGATTGATAACACTGATATAATCATGAATACGTCCATCTAGCCATCCAGCCTGTATCCGCTTACCCTTTAGAGGATCATGGCTAGATCTGATCCTAGCTGACATTGGGCAAGTGATATATATACTGTGCATTATTTATTAATGGATTTTATGTTATGTATGTTTTAATGAAATGCAAACCAAATGTCTCTGACACAAATGACTTCAGCCAACTGAATTATTGTTCTAAGCTATTTAAATATTTAAATCTTGTTCCATATGACTTCTAATGTAACGGAGAGATTTACCTCTGGTTAAGTGTTGCAGTCTCACTTTCACATCCTCCTCCACTTCTCTTGTATTAACACACTCGAGCGCCCAGTCACCTCTGTACTTTACATTTAAACACACTTACACACAGACAGACCGGCAGACACACAGACGCGCTACTGTCTTTGGGTTGATTTGTTTGTTTGTGTATCAGTAGTTTACAATAAGCAGGCGTTGTGTGACTGTGTGACTCTTGCAGTTGTGTTGCCGCTGGCTTCCTGTCTGTACCAGCCTGTTTCCTGTGTGCGTTTGCCTCCATGACAGGACGCCCACATGCTTCCTCCCCTGGATCAGTGTGTGGCTCTGCTGATAAAAGTGTAGTGGCACGGTGGGTTTCTCTCTCGCAGTCTATTTCTGTTTTACATGCTCTGTTCTTTGTTGCTACTCTTTTCTTTGTTTTTAGTTCTGTGAACTTGCACACCACCACCAATGGAATGGTTTGAAATTGATGGCCATGTGAACATATACAGTGTTGCCATCTATCTTCATTCAGCCTAATAGAGATGGACAGAGGACAGAGGGTCTGAGAGAGACAGAAAGTATACATCACGTGGGAATTCCCAGCCAGACATAAGGACTAAAAACAGAGGGGCATAAAGGATGGTTTTGTGATGGCCAATATTAGGCAGTCTTCTTTCAAATTTTTCTTCCTTTTGATACAGCGAGCTCCTCTCTCACTCAGCTCTCTCTGCCTCGGCAGACAGATTGCTTGGCCTTGGATGAAGTGAGTGTGCTCGAGTAGAGGGTGCGTTGGAGGAGGGAGAACCAGAGACTTTACCCTGATTTATGCCCTGTTTCTAGGCCACGGCCTTCACGTAACACCCTACAACTTCCAATCTCTCTGTCTTCTGTAAAGTTTAAGGAGTAATTGTTAATTAAAATGCCCATAAACATATTACTTTTGTGCATGAGCAGACCAGCATCAGATGCTTTACTGTCAACTTGTGTGCATACAAATAGCTCAGATCTCGCTATTACCATTAATGATTAACTGTTGTGGTGCTGAGTTACAATTCTGAACGCCTTTAGGTCTCCTGGGAACCAAAACTGGAAACATTACATTCCCAACAAAGAGAACCGTGGATGTCCCTGACTCCAGAAAAATGCTGTTTACTCTCTCGCTTAGCCTTCTCACCCTGCTGTGGCCCCATTGGCTGTCAGCAGGGCCATTCATCGTGGGAGGAGCCAATGAGCAATCGGCCCTGGCTCTGAGTTAAGCCAATCAAAGTGCACAAAATGGTGACATTGAGCGAGATGCTGGGAATAGCTGGCTAGTGTTTATGGGCTCCTGCCTGCCTGACAGAAAGCAGAACCCTCCGACGGGAGAAAAAAAGCAATTAGGCAATTACACCATCTAGTCCTATAAGGATCCCACATCACATTGTTTTCTTAGCCTCTTTGTGGGCCGATAAGGGACAGCCGCCCGCCATGGCTGAGGCACAGCTAAAAAATTATCCGTGGAAGGGACCTGTAGAGGATGGCAGAGAAGAGGAATGGGAAAAGAAGAGGGATGGGGCAAGGTTGGATGGTGGAGAGGGATGAGAAGGGGAACAAGAGGAAGAGAAGCAGAAGGGAAAGTAGAGGGAAGAGGGTATGAAGAGGGGAAAGTGAGGGATAGAGTTCACAGAGGGGATGACAAGAGGGGGCCAAGGAAGAAGGATGTTCAGGGAAGAAGGATGAGAAAAATAAAGGTTCATGCTGAAGACGTGATGGAGATTTGTTCTCAGAGCGAGTATCATCCATTGAAATGCGTTTAAACTTTGACTGGATCTACTAAACTAAAATGCTCGGCTCACTTTATGCAAATTATACCAGAAGATTCCAGGATCATTAGCTACTTACTGCTGTACATATTACATTTTGGTATATTTTGTTACGCGATACACACTCATGGTCCACCCAACACAGGTGTTTTCACTTATTTTGCCTGATCATTCATCTGCTCATGACTGTGTGGACGCATACAGCCTGGGCTTGAGCGATCTTCTTAACACTTCATTAGTTTTGTTGCTCCACCTGTAAGGGTGGAGCAACAAACACCTTGGTCATTCTTACTGGGACAAGTAGTGTGGTTTAGCCTCGCCCAACTTTAACTTTAAGACCAGAGGTTTAATCAGTTAGAATAAGTGAACACCTGTGTGGGTGAGCCAGGCCCGCATGTTTACCATACTCATTTATATATTTATATTTACACATCCATAAAGGATGTATTGCCACATTACACATCATTCTATATTATTTTATACTGTTGTTGTTGCAATTTAATATTATTACTCTATTATCTTTTTTGTGCATTTTATGCCTTTATTAGAGTATTGACAGTAGAGACTCAGGTTACAGCTCACAGATTAATCAAATTTTCAAAAATACTTGCTATACTTGCAGTCTACAATAACTGCACATGGCAAATATAGTATGGTATGAGTGTTTAATAAATAGGCCAACATTGATTAGAAGTCTAGGACAGATTGCAAAATCCAGTCTCCTGCATGAACCTGACCTCCACCTTGCAACATGTAGGGCACACTAATCCCTGCATATGCACAGATCGCTGACATTGGATGTAAATCATTTGGTGCAGAATCATCCGATATGGACTTGGAATTCCTGGAGACATTGGGCTGAATTTGCATGATGGGAAATGTAGGACCCAGCGTTTCTGGAACTTGACTCTGCTCTGCTGTGCATTTGATTTGATAAGTAAGAAGAAACAGAGGACATATTGTACTAATTCCTGTTCCATGTTTATCCAAGCTGGAGGAGCAAAACGAAAAGATAGGTCTGCAAATTTTCTGTGACTGGTATGATGGGAACAGCAAATCAGGAGCGGGTGCCCTCCTTTCCCTTATGTTGAATAATGCAACTTAAGATGGCGCTCATTCCAGCTGAACCTCCTAAACATCTTTTCATTGCATGTTGCTGTACAAGGCTCTGCATGTTTCAGAGTAAGGACAATGAAGAGGAGAAGAGATGCAGGCGCTGGACTCCATCAAAAGGACACAATGTACATGTTAACCCTCTGATCCAGGTTAGATATACAGAGTGGTGGTGCTGTAGATGCTGAGTCACAGGATCAAACCTGAAGCTGGCAATACACCAACCAGACACCAATCTGTCTTACTGCAGTGAGGAGCAGGACACCTGGGTGGTCTGGCATCTCTCTTACTCATTCTCTCCTTGTATGTCTTTCTTTTACTCCTCTCCTGTTCATTGCTCATTCTCTCTTTAACACTCTTCCATTGCTTCGTCTTCATTCTCTCTTCTCTTGCTTGTGATGCCTCCTTTTTAGCCATTCATTTATCAAGCATGCCTATCCAACTAGCAAACTGCACCATAATAACCCATAAAAGTTATAAACAGTTTTCTGCAGCGCTCCTTCATTTTTTGCCTCTCCTCCACTTCCTATCATTTGCCTCTCTCTTTGTTTCAAAGCCAGTTATTCTCTCTTTAAGTATGCCATTGAGAGACACATATGGCCCTCTAAGACCATTTCAAAACTAGTAAACAATTGTCAAGTGAGAGGGAAAGCAGAGAGAGTACGGGTCACTTTAAAAGCACATCAAAGGGCAAAGGAAGGATAAGCATGAGGATGGGAAATGGGGATGGATGAGAAAACACACATGCACACACACACACACATGGATTTTGGCTTAAATAAGGGTAAATAAGATTCTGAGCATGTAAATTGATGTTCAGAAATAATTTCAAGGCCTGTGATTGTATAGCATCCTTGTAAACTTTTAAACAAAATAGCATTATAAATATATTTGCAGTTGTAGAGATATGCATTCCATGTTATGATCCTTAAGATATTCAGTGTAATCCAATGTTATTTGTGGTCTGCATTTCTGCAAAAGCCATTCTGTGTATTTACATTCCAAAATGTCCTTGTCATACAGCAGTTTTTATTGGTGGTGGCGGATTCCACCATTCCCATACTGGATTCAGATTGCCTACTTAAGCACAGGGGGATGTATTTCCGCGCGATATCATCTCATCGATATCAGCCTGACAGTTAGAGTTACATTAAGTTACTGCTAATGCTAACACAACATTTTCTACTGCAGCTGCTTTACAATTAAAGCATTAAAAGCAACTGGTCTAGATGTCACAGGGGGCTTTAATTGTGAGGCAAGATATTGTCATTCATGTTTGCCCCAGAGTAATGAACAGTCAGGAGCAGCCACATTGAGCTGTTAGATGAGGAGCAGAAGGCAACAGGCACCTCCCCAGCAAGGTAACAAACGTTACTGTGTCCTGTTGTTGCATGGAAAACCTACTCATATGTACATATATATACATATATATATATATATATATATATATATATATATATATATATATATATATACTAGTCAAAACCTGGTGCCTACATTACCCACAATGCAACTCACTTGCTAGTTATTCAGTTGTGTTATGCTTGTAGCAGCCAATGTAGCCATTTTAGGGTCAAGTAGACATGAGGAGCGGGCGACAGAGCTCTGGTGAACTCACTTCTTTCCAACTCCACACTTCTGGGATTTTACCTTTTTCAAACTGGATCTTCAGCCCTGACCGACGCTGACTCAAGTGACATCACTTGAGGCAGTTTATCAGATTTCATACAGCTCCCTCTAGAGACAGGCTTTTCACATATTGTTACGCCCAGTCTAGGGGAAACCTGAGTGCAACATGATGTCTCCTCTCTTTTCCCCATCCCAACTAACTAACCCTAACAATAAACGAAGACAAAAAGAAAAGAAATAACTGATCTGAGTTCCAGGCCAGGAAACAGGAGAAAACAATATTTAACATAAGTGGCAGCTCTCCCCTACTGTTTTCCCAAAGTTACATCTTTTGTCTCCCAGCACATTGGTAAAAACTAAAACCCCCATCTGGCTGGGGACGTAGGGGAAAGGGAGGAGAGGATACTCTGCCTCCACACAGGTCTCCACTGTCCACCACCAGCAACATAGATACAACACATAACAGCTCCTCCCCAGGACAAGGATGGATCAGCAGGCAAAATACATCCAACTGCACACTCACACCCAAACCCTATGACTCCATAACATATGCATACACACAGAAATCTAATAATTTGTTCTCAGTCTCACTATAATGCTCATAATTTACAGGACAGGTGGATGCCTGGAAAGGAATTTTACTCTCACACTACCCCTGTCTCACACCTTCCCCCACCCAAACCTGTCCTCCCTGGCCCTGCTGGAGGAGCCAGGCTGGCTGAGACGGAGGGAGCCAGCCCTCTGTAGGACGGCAGAGGAGGGGGTGTGTGGGGGGATGGAGGATGGGAGGGGGAGAAAATTGTGAGCGGAGGGAGATAAGTTGACTTCACAGCCCGTGACATAAATCACATCAAGACATGACAGTAGGACACTGAGCAGGACCGCTGATAAAGCCCAGCAGGGAGGGAGAGAAAGGGAGAGAGAGTAAAGTAAAAGAGAGGAGGAGGAGAGGCCCTTTCAGGTTATTATTACCCCTACAAACTCCCAATCTCCAGCAATCAGTGCACTAAGGAGTGACTCTGTAGAGGATCCACAGTGAGTGGGTGGCATTGTTTAATACAGCTGTCCCTCCGTTGTAACAAGGGGGAATGGTTGTGTTATTGTGATGGGGGTTTGGGGGTCTCATGAGCTCATAGTCTGGGATGAAAGATTATCTGTGAGGTGATTAGATGGTCTGTAGAAATGGGTGTCAATTGATGCAGATGGTTTGGGTAATTGGGTAGGACAACTGAGGCCACTTCTGCAGCAATGTTTTGACAATAATTTATAGGACATCATCTATCATTAGTCAGAGCCCAGCATCAGTTTTCACTGTCTGCATCTGCACATCTTCACAAAATATGGTATTGTAGTGACTGCTCGCTGGGCTTCATGGTCATCAACGGTAGCTGGCGAGCTAATTGCTATCATACTAGCCAGGCAGGATAAAGAGCCATTAAAGAGTGCTACATGATAATTAGCCAGCCACTTAGTTGCTAACAGGATAAAAGGTTCACACATTTTGTTCAGAAGGCATAAATGTGCCTTTCTCATAACTGACTCATGACTGTCTGCAAAACTCCATTATCAGTGCGACGGCACTTCGACAGAGGAGGCAAAAAAAAGTAGATAGCCGCAACATACAGTAGTTAACTAGACAGTGCAATTTCTGGAGAAATTGCGGTGTGAATGCTGCTTGTTGAAGGCTCATGCTAAACTGGATTGCTAAACTTCATGCAAGCTCTCATTTCAGCCTCTCTCTTAAACACGCAGTAGGTGCTCCTGTCTCTTTAAGCAACTTGGAGTTTAAACGGAGTTAGCGGACAAAAAAACGTGACGGAAGAATAATATGAAATAATAAAGGTTAGCAATAACATAGGATGTGAATGCTTGCAGCTTTCACACCCAATTAAAGCTATAATAGCTTTTTCCATTTAGGGCTCCATCTCTCTGCTTCCTCACATGTCAGCATTGCCAAGACATCTTGCTACTGGTTCACCAACTGAAGACCTCCAGAATTAAAAGACAAAATACTTTGTCTATGTACCCAAGAATGACGCTTAGAAGCCGCTTCTGATCTGATGCCATTGTTGGCAGGACAACATTGTATGTCAGTGCCTTCCAAAATTGTTACAAATCACTGCTGAAAAATAAATCTGTTAGAGGAGTCTGTCTCTTGAGTGTAAACATGTTGTTTTGGAACATTTGCTGAAGCAACTGATTCTGTCTCCTTCAGAAGTCTCTATAAACTGGTGTTTCTTTCACCAAACAAATCCACTGATCACAAAAATTCCACTAGAATTTATTTCTTTTGCTGCTTCAAGTGCTAGTGTAAACAGGCCTTTAACCCAAGTAGCTGTTAACCACATCAGACAATATAATAAGTGCTTTAAAGAATGCGTAATCTCAGGACAAACATTTAACATCAACTTTGCATACTACTTTTTTCTTATTTATCTCCAGCTAAATTATCTGATAACTCAAGCAAGTTTAAACTAATCTTAGGAATTATTTGCAGATTCTGTTTGGCTCAGGTCTGTTCTGGTGCTGTCAAACTGACAAACAGCTCCTTTTTCAGTGTTTCTCTATGCCCATGAGGATTTTCTCCCTCAGCTTCTGTTCTCTCACTCATTGGACACAGTGAAAGAATGGGGATTCATAAACTGTTTGACGGCTCTACATTTCTGCTGCGAGGCTTAAATTAACTGTTTACTGGAACGGCTAATTTGTTACAAAAACGAAACGTCTCTCTGTATACCGAAATGCCTTCTTTGGTTGCAGAAGGCCTGTACATCACTGCGACAGCCACTAAAAGCCAAGCAAAGTGTGACAATGAAAAATGGACAGTCCATCATTCTAAACGCCTTGCTGGTCATACATGCAGGCAATGATTTCATAGTTTTGGTTTCCAATTCTTTGGAAGCCTATTTCCTCCAAGAAAAGCAAAGTTAGTCCTGAAAAAAAAATCATGCTATGATCTTTTTTTTGTCATGCATAACTTCATTTTTTTTCCTGGCAAAATTTGGCTTCCATACTATTCAGTGACCAGAGACCATCAGTTATTAGTCATGAAGCCTGTAGCAAACGACAATAAAAACATGCCTTTGTGTCTCACCTGAAAGTATCTTAGCTGAAAATTCATGATTACAGTGACTCAAGCAAACAACTCTATTGTCTTTGAAAAATATGAAACAGAGACACAGAAAAGAAACAACTTTGTTGTTTAAAATAGTTTATACTGTCTGCCTGGGACAATCCCGTACCAGACAACACTACATGGACATTCCTCAAACTGGCTCAAGACATCAAAGTTAAAAAAATCATGATCCTCCACTGCACTGTAATCCCACAGCCGCCTTGTAGAGCTTATCAGAGAGCTGTGATGTAAGGCTGAGTTCTCTCCTCCAACACTAAAATCCTCACCAGTGGGACATGGAAAGCAGGACTGAGTGTTGTGTTTGCCAGACTTACTGCTGGAGACAGAAACGGACTTACTTCTACCTACCCAGCACTTTCATCAAGTTCAAACCTGGAGCTGGCATGTATGGTGCTGCACGTCAAATGTCAAACACTCACTGGGTGATTTACTGGGTGAAGAGAAAATGGTAATTCCAGGAGTCAAATATAAATGTGTGTGTATTAAAAAGAGAGAGAAAAGGAGGGAAAGATTATTGTACTAGAGAATGTGTGTCTTTGTGTGAATGTACATACAGTGTGTGTGTGTGTGTGTGTGTGTGTGTGTGTGTGTTTGTGATGTATTTGGGTCTGGGTCCCCCTGAGCAGCGGGGCCTGCTGCCTGTCAGGGTGAGTGGCCTTATCTTCCCCAAACATTTACTTAACCCTTTGTCTTACAGAGCCCGGGACAATGAGACAGGCATGAGGAATCCCAGCACGCACACACACACACACACACACACGGCGCGCACACACACACACACACACACACACACACACACACACACACACACACACACACACACACACACACGTGCGCTGCTTGTTTTTGATACCCGGCCACCCTGATCCACCCTGCCCTGCACACGCTGGTCATACTTCACCCTATATAGACAGCTAATACCAATCAATCATGTCAGCCATCCGTACTACCTACAGTACATGCTGAACTACAGCCATACTTAAACACATTTTCAGGAACTACAGTGAAGCGAATACAGTGTATTCTCTTCACTATGAAAGAATGATCTCTTTTATCACAGTAGTTTTCACAGTAGTAGTCTTCTGTAGAATAATCTTTTTATGTGGGATTTCTGTTGAATCTTTTCTTAACATGAACTTAAGAACTCATCTTACATTTTTGATTGACACTTCAAACTAACGATAGTTTCTTTACCAAGTGAAACATGAGACAAATCAAGATCATTTTCTTTTTACTTTTCTTTGAGTGGAGAAACATAATAAATAAAAAAGGAAATGAGAGCTCCCTGAATGGTTTGATTAGCATGAAAATTATGTGAATCAAAGGCTCAACTGAAGACATATGGAAGATTTCGGAGCCACATATTACACAGCATTCTCCACCACCACCATCAAAATAATAAATGTGGGAATATCTTTAGGTGTTCATCCCTCCAGTCAAGGGGCTGGACAGACTGATCCATTATCCATAACACTGAGTGATCTGCATTTTAACCAAACCCAATCAGAAAGAGGGAGTGTCACATGGTACCTTGTGATGTGCTTTAACCCAGCAAGCCACCATTAAAGTTAGAAATCATTCTCTAGTGACCTGTCCTTTTTTCCCTTTTTATGGTTTCTGGTGATGTCAAAGCTGTCAATTCAATTCAGTCTGTCAGTCAGTTCGTTTGATTGTCCTGTCTCTTGCTCTGACGGAGCTGGCTGGAACTATTTATTTCGTCTTTGAGTTTGAGCCGCTTTTCTTGGCTGCTGTAAAGACAGTGTACGTTTAGCTGATGTATGAGAAGAATGCAGCAATCAGCCTTTGTTTCAACTGAGAGGATGTGGGATGCCCACTTTAAGTGTGTGTGTGTGTGTGTGTTCATGTGTTTATGTTTGCATGTATTATTTGGTGTTAATAGATGCAAGGGATTTATATATAGTATGCTCATAGAAAGAAGAAGAAGAAGAGGAAGAAGAAGAAGGTCAGGAGAAGAGGTGACTATGCCTCTGATCACAAAACAAAGTCAAACCTCTGCTGGTTCCTTTGTGATCATTTTATTGCCCTCAACAACCACGTCGCTGAGTGGGTCTTTATCTCTGTTGTCCCTGAATGTGTGTGTGTAGAGTGTGTGTGCTTGAATGTGTGTCCTTCACTGGCTGGTCTGAGGTGTTGCATTGGGGTCAAGTAAAGCTGAATTTATGCTTGCGGCAGGGGGTTATCAGGGGTCCTGCCATAGACACCTATGGTGCAGATTTTTGTTTTTATAGTTCAGCTTTAGATTTCAACTGTTGATGTCACAACTGCATAGTAGATGGATGCATTGTTCATGATCAGGCTGTGTTGGACTTAAATTATATTCACTTGAACATACAGTATATCATTATGGAGCACTGGCTGAAATGACAGATACTGTCACTCTTCTTTATTTTTATGTGGTGTAACTGGGACAAACGCTAACTGGTGTCTTTGTGTCCCTGCGGAGCAGAGACTGCCCCTGCTGCTTTGTCAAGCCCTAGTACTTTCTCCTCGACTGTTTAACCATGTTTTCATCATTTTAAAATTAATTTCATTGAATCTTTGCCTCTTTTGTGTAACAACCTGTTAGTTTATTTGATTTTTTACTTCCTCTCAATATTGTGCCTTAGTGATTTATTTTGGTTTTAAGTTGAGAAGAACAACAACTGAGCACATTATATAAAATCTGAAGAGATCCTGATAGACATTTGAGACATCTTGGTACAGGTGTGGTGACACATAATAGGTGGCTCGTTTTAAACATATTGCATGTATTGATTTTAAGTGTGTGTGTTTTGTTTTTCATTTTATGTTTATATTAATTGTAGTATGTATTGCCAACCACTTGTATAAAATCCTCACTGTAGTAACATGGACTGCCACTACCCTCTCTCACTAGTTCTCCAAAAAGTGTTTTTCCATATTTGGTTTTAACTATTGTTTTTAATATTTCTATTTGACCGTACATTATTATTCTGATCTTATTTTAACAACATATGTTGGATGTGGATGTTTTGACTGTTGTATATTGTAATAAATTATATTTAAGTTGGTATACATAAAAACTACATCTCTGATCTTTCCTGTGAGCTTGCTTGGACTTCATTGATGGAAGTTCCAAGGTGGCATTGTATATCATCCCTGAATAATACAGTTGTTCCAAGCCCTCTGTTGGGCCTGGTTACACAGGCAATGCATTTTGCCGGTAGATTACTTAGCAACATGAACGCTGTATTTGTACTGTTCACCTTGCAATAGTCCAACGCAGAGTCTTGACGAAAGATAAAATGATTGTCACCATACTAACTTTCCAGAGTTGTAAAATCCTGTCTCTGAGTATTATAGACCTCTGTGTTTTGGCATCTGATAAGCCTTTCATCTAACAGATCTGTTACTCAAATTGGACTTCCTGGATCGTATTTCATCACCTAACCAGTATCTGCAACAACACCCCAACCAACGCAGGCTCTTGGATTTTTTTAATGCAGGACTGAACACCCACTTGAGCTCTTGATCCCAAATCCCAAAGATGAGCGCATTGAGAAAAGGAGTAAAGGCAAAAAGACAAGAGATAAAAAGCGACATAAAATACTTCCCACTCTGTGCTCACTCTGCCATCTAATCAAACAAATCATGACTAAAAATACATCACATGCAAAGGTTCTGGGGTTTATCTATTAATCCAACTCTCCTCTTCTTTTTTTCATTGTTTCTGTCTTTTTTCTTTGAAATAAATGATGACTTCAAATATTGGCAAAAACATTTACAACATACAAATGTCTAACAGCTCTGAACAGTGAGTGTATGGCTTTAGTTCAAATTCAAAGTGTCTCTCTTTCCCTCCCTAAGTAACCCAGCGGCTCGACTTGGCTAAACCCATTGCAGCCAGTCAGTCTTTGGCCTGCGCATTCTTTCCCTTGTGAAAATCAATGAAATAAATAGGGTGCATCTCAGCTCAGGAAACAGAGGGGAGGCTGCTCTGCGGGTTATCCAGAGTGCACATTCAGAAGCTCAGACAGAAACAGATGAGCGAGAAAGACGGATGAAGGTAGGGACTGAAAAGTTAGAGAGAGGGAGCGATGGAGGAAACAAGGCAGCTGACAAAAGGCGGGGGAGAGGGAAACAGATGAAGGTAAAAGGAATGGAGAAATAGAGACCAGGGGATGAACTTAAAATGACAAGAGGGAGGGTTACTTAGTCCAAAGTGTTCTATGGAGAGTTTGGGAAAATGAAGATCAAAACAAAAGGAAATCACCAAATACTGGAGCAAGACCCTTGTGGGTAGAATGGGATGCAAATCAGAAGATGAAGCCATTAAAAATGACATATGTTTTCTACAGAGAATCAAATATTATGAGCTGAATACAAGTCTGACAGCAGATAGTGCAGAGGCAGAGAGAGGAGAGGAGGGGACAGATGGAAAGAAAGAAAAAAATGGGGGCTGAAGGGAGAGATAATGTAGAAAGATGAGAGAACTCCACATGCAGAGCTTTACGATGGCCATAATGATCATTATTTAGTGCAGCGCTTAGGTGCAGGGGCGGCGGCAGCGGGGATGACTTCACCAACTGGAGCTTCATCAGAAGATCAAACACAGTGCCTGTCGGGGCCGCTGGCAACATACTGCATACGGCTTAACTCCACTGATGTATCTTCAAAGTGTAAGACGAGCAGAGAATATACACAAGGTAATACCATGGCCTTGTGTATTCTGGAGCAGACAAAGACAAGAGCAGTGCTGACAATAAAGTGTTATATAGAGGTGAATGTGTCTATGGAAAGTGGAGTGCTGAGTAACCCCACAGCAATTACAGCTAACAATATGTTGCACAAATTATTAACAATGAGTCTACAGCCACTCAGCTCTGTGAGACTATACCAAAGTCCTTTTAGGCAAGTCCTGCCATTCGGCTGCCATCTTGGCAACGTCTCCGGGCAGCTATTTTGACTAACAAGATCAGGCTCCTATCTAGATGAATGGGGAGAGAGCCAGAACTGCACTTATACAGGTCATCAGGACATAAAAACTACATGGATAGAATCAGCAGTAAAATCTGATGATAATCGCTGAAAAAGTTTGACAACATTGCCCCAAAATAAAGTTTAAATATGTCAGTGGAACCACATGATTGTCTGAAATATGATTCCCGCTTTGGCTGTTAAAAGCAGACGATTGGCTTTCTAGCGCCATCTTTGCCATTACGGGCTTTCCCCATAGAGTTGTAATGAGGATGAGATTGAATGGCATGTCTCCTTTAAAATGTCTCTGGCTATACTTAGGCACATTCGTGCTTTGAGCTAAATGCTGGCATCAGCATGCTAACATGCTCATAATGACAATGCTTACATGATGTTTGGCAAATGTAATGTGCACCATGTTCACCATCTTAGTTTAGCATGTTAGCATGCTAAAATTTGCTCTAAACACAAAGTACAGCAGAGGTTGATGGGAATGTCATTAGTGTTACAAGTATTTGGTCATAAATCAAAGTATGGGACAAATAGATGATGATAGTCCTAGATGAAAACGTAATGGATTACCAAATTTATTTGAATTCATCCTGAGGGGAAAGTAACTGTCTGTACCGTATTATGTGTCTATCCATCCAGCATCTGTGGATTTTATCTCACTCATAACCACAAACATCAACCCCTCAGGGGATCACCAAAACTGGTAAATCCTTTGGGGACCATGAATGTCTGGACAACATTTCATGGCAATCCATCCAATAGTTGTTGAGATATTTCAGTCTGGACCAAAGTGGTGAACCAAATGACCAGCGTCGCCAATTCAGAGCCATACTGCTGGTGAAAAACTGTTGCCGCAGCTTGTGCGGTGTAATTGCAATAAAGTATCCCAACAGCATTTTCGTTTTGCAATTGTTATTTTTGTTGCTTTGAAAATGACATTTCTTGACATCTTGGGTATCAGATAGCATTTTTTTTACCAGCATAAATTTAGAAAATTTAAGTTGAACCGCCTCTGCTTGTTACTGTAGTGACTGCTGGTGCAGAAACTGTGGCTCGTAAATACTGGATTTTGGAGCTGTTGTGAAATTGTCTGGCTGACTTAGTTGTGTTACTTAGACATTTAATATTCACTATGGTTCAACTAATATTAGAGAGGAGCAATTTGAAAACTATTTTTGGGTGACCTGTCAGGATTCACAGTCTTGTGAGTCTGACAGTGTGCTGTCAGGCAGAACCTGGACTATGTCACTTTAAATTCAATGTTTTCACATGACAGAAGCATTTTTTAGACAAACCTTTACATGCAAGCACACTTTCCGGCTGAGAAGTAATGGCAGACACAGGAGTATAGCTCTAATTTTATAGTGGGTCAAATAGCTGTCCATATGACAAGCCAAGATGGGGAGGACTAAAAGTTCCATTCTGGCATATTGTCAAAATTGAGAAGCTTTGAGCTGCCAAGATATCTTGATACCAGATAAACTTTCTGCCATGATTGTGTGATCATGTCTCACACTTTCCCTTGCTTACACAAGCACACAACTTTTTCATTTGGGTACTACAGGTTAACGTGGGTTTATCACCCGTTCACCCCAGGAGACATGATTTACATATTACGCATGTCAGTTTTGCTTAATCCTTCGTTTATAAGAATAAAATATTAAGAAATTAACATCAGGAAACCTTTTTCAATTAAAAGCATTTTGAAATGAAATTGTAATGAAAAGTATTTTGGTAATGTTGATTACTTCTTGGAATGAAAACATTTTTGTATTGTGAGGGGAATTCATCAGAAACACAATACTGAATCCTGCCCCCCCACACAGTTCTGTCTCTGTGTTGAGGAAAAGACTTGTTGGCCTGTTTGGGAGAGATCAGGCAGTAGTCCATCTCTGATGAGTCAGTGACCTGCAGGCCAAACAGGAGGTGATAGTGTGTGTGTCTGCATCCATGAGTGTGAGCGTGTGTGTGTATTTCTTAAAAATACCAACAGACCCTTGGAGCCTCTGTGCCGGCCATCGCTGACGCCACACTGACATCGACTCTGAGGTGGTGCTCTGAGAACTGCTGTGACGCCCACTCTGGAGGGCTGTACCTGGCACACATCACTCTGCACCTCTTCTTATATCTCTCTCTCTCTCTCTCACACACACACACACACACACACACACACACACACACACACTCATACTAATGTTTCAACATACAACTAAGGACTCTCTCTCTCTCTCCCCCTCACCCCAACCAGTCGAGGCAGATGGCCGCCCACCCTGAGCCATGGTTCTGCTCGAGGTTTCTGCCTCTTAAAAGGAAGTTTTTCCTTGCCTGTGTCGCCTAGTGCTTGCTCTTGGTGGGAATTGTTGGGCTTCTGTAAATAACTTCAGAGTATGGTCTAGACCTGCTCTTTATGAAAAGCGCTGTGAGATAACTGTTGTTGTGATTTGGCGCTATATAAATAAAATTGAATTGAATTGAAAGTTTTCTAGTTGGGCAATAAAAATCTAATTCAAGCCTAGCTACTGATACTTAAATATGCTAAGCAGGCATAAGAACCCACTAAAACAAAAAATACATCATAGAATGAATAGTTCTAATCATCTAGAATTTAAAACTTATTTAAATATAAGATTAAAACTTACATAAATATATAAAGCTATGCAAATGACCACTTCATACTAGAAACATACTTATTTTTTTTGCTACTCTTAGCGCTAGGCTAACAGGCATTAAAATGTAGTGTTTGTTCAAAAGTTGGAAAAGACCCTCTGGGCTTAATCAGTGTGGTTCAAATTTCTTGTCAAACTGAACAGTAGTTTTTATGACAGCTCTATGACAGCGTACACTGTGACCTTCTGTTGCAGGGTGAAGCTAGAGATGGGGATCAGTAAGCGTTGTTACTGTGTGTGTGGAGGTGTGTCTGCAAACATGTTCTAAGACCCAACTTAAGAGGTTAAACTAGCTAATTAACCAGCCGCACACACACAAAATGTGTCTCAGTCCTAGAACTAAACTAAGCTGCGGTCAATGATGTTCTTATACTTTTTGGTCAGCAAACTCCATGAAAAGACAAAACCAACAGTGAAATGTATCCTACTAACAAGTATTGTGTGTGCATCCAACCCCTGATACATCTTCTTCTTCTGAGCCATAGAGCTCCATTGTTGTCTAAAAACTATTTTATCTGTAAGCCTCACTTCATCACCATGAACAGACACACTATAGTTTATTTTGGCTCAGTCCCACATACACTGTCCTGCTGCCCCAAATACTCACTAGAGCACCACAAGTGGATTCATCAGCCGCTGAAAATAGTCCCTGACAAATGCACTATATCCTCCTGTTTGGGCCAGGTTTGATACAGTTTTTTATATTGGAAACTATTTGTGATCCACTTTTAAAGCTTTACATCTACAGCAGGAACCAGTGGGCTTGGGACTGAGTTCCAGACAGGGTAGGGAAGTTAGGAAGTACTACTGAGAGACGGACAAATGCAGACACAAATGTGTGATTTGTGATTTTGGGTTGTATAAATAAAATTTACTCACTTGTTGGTTTTGGTCTTTAAGGGATTTGCTCACCAGCTTCCACAAAAGACTCAAGACTCAATTTCACTTCCGAACTCTTTTCCCCCCACTGCCTTCTTCAAGAGCAAAATGCTCTGTTTGGGTGAACAGAATCAGCTGAACACAAAAGACTACACCATGTAATGTTGAAACATAACCATGACATTATGATACTATTGGCTTTGAAAATCCACTGAACTGCCAAGACCATCATAAACTAGAGGTCAAAGGACAGTAATGTTTTCTTCTCTCCACCCCCCAACTTTAGTAGACTCTCAGCTGATCCAGGATCCAAAACAGATCCTGGATCAGCTTCCTGTGGCTTCCAACTAGATTTTAAAGAACCCCTATCCCATTAAATCCCACAATCACATTAAATTATACCATCAAATGTTCTCAGTTTGTCTTCATGAATATTCTTTTTGATTCTCCAGCAGTTGTCAGCCTTTTCAGCATCACCGTGGTTACCTGATTCAATAAAAGACTTTTGCTCGCTCCTTCTCCAGATTCCTCATCAATTCTCCACATCTCTATGCATTTCTTTCTCCCTGCCTCTCTCCCCATATATCTGCTCCTTTCACCAAGTATAATCCTCAAACCTTCCATTTCTCAATCCTCCCGTCTCGCTCCTTTTTTATTGCTCCCTCTCTGTTCATAGATCTCCTCCTCCTCTCATCAACTCTTCTTTACACCCATTCCATTCCACACCACCTCCCCCTCCTCCGTAAACTCAACCAGCCACCCCGCCACCCCCTTCCTAGGCCCTTCGTCCCTCATCTGAGGGTGATGGAGAGACGAGAGAGAGGGAGGGGGTGAAGGTAGGGGGAGGGCCTGTGGTGGTTGAGTAAGCCTGGACTTGACCCCTGGTTTCTGGGCTCCGAGTAGTCTCCTCTCCACCCTAGGCCAATGACTGATGGAGAGACAGCTAGGCACACACACACACACACACACACACACACACACACACACACACACACACACACACACACACACACACACACACACACACACACACACACACACACACACACAAGCAGGGAGAGTGACCTCTTTTAACTATGCTACACTCCCACGTGTAAAATATAGATAGCACCCATCCTCGTATTAAGTCGGAAACACACACACGCACACACGCACACACAAACACACACACATGCACACACACACACACACACACACACGCACACAGAAATTCAGTCTTGGAAATGGGAGACATGTAATCATGTGATAGATGTCCATTTGGACGCCTGCTAGCAAATCCATTTGTCTTTACATCACTTTGGATCTGCATGTATGTGTGTACCGTGTGTGTATGTGGATCTGACTAATCCCTAATACAGTACAGCATTTACTCACCACTGGCTTGTAAAGACGTGCACATATAACTCAAAATGTGAAAACACTAACGTAAATTCTTTGCCTTTAAGGATTACACATTGTCTGAGTTTAGGATCTTAAGATGTGATTTGGACATGCAAAATGTGTTAACTTACTGTATGTTCTTTATTTATGAAATGGGAAGAAGCCACCTTTCAGATCAGTGTGTTAAATCAGCTCATCTTTTATCATTAACTTGGTATAATTTGATTGTTTTACCTCTTTCAAATCAAATCAAATTAAGTTATCTAATCGTCATTTTCAGATCATTAGATTTAGCTACCGTTGCACCTCCCTTCTAAAACGGCTAAAACGGGACCTGAAAAGGAGAAGTTTAAAATCACTGCCGCCCCCCGTTTCCAACCTACTGGTTAGGACTTTAGAAATTATGACGCAGACGCTCACATTTGGCTCTCTGATTGGGTCTCATAAAGCATGCAAAGTAGAAACACTATGCCACTGGCTACAAGTTTTTGACAGGGTATTTTTATTAAAGTACTTTGTACAGTGCAAATAACACAGGCTACACTTGTACTGTGCATGTCACCGTTTGCAACGACTCCCAGTCTGTTTTCCGCCGCAACAGCCGCTTTTAACTCCCGTGTTAAATGAACTCCCACGTGTGGTTCTTCGTCTGTAGTACTTTATTCTTTCGCCAAATCTTCTGTAGTTATGGAAGAAATCACCTGCTTCATGTTTGATGTGTGTTTTCAGTTGTTTTAATATAGACGGAGATCAACTCTGGTACTCAGCTAAAATGCTGCTGTGGACGGAAACCATATTTATTCTAATACTCCGTTTTTAAACAGAAACATAGTGTAGATGCAGCCTTAGTCATGACTTTAAACTTAACTTAAAATGACCTAAAAACAGATCCTTGACTAGACACAGATTTAGTAAAACCTGTAATAACCGATTTTTATGGGCCATATGGGGGCAGCAGAAACACTTGTTGTGCATTTGACCTCATGCGGCGCTGTGCAGCACTGACTTAACGTGATGCATGCTGGACTTAACATAAGGCCTGCTGGTTAGAAATTTTGTTTGACTTTCGCTGACGCAGCAAAAAGTCACCATGCCACATGACTTTAAAACCTTGCGGGAGCAAGGCAGCTGCAGTCGCTTAGTCTGGCGACCACAGTTGCTTTTCTCTGGCTGCACAAATGTTCTAAGCAGTAAGCTCACACAGGTGGAATGTGTCCTACTTGACGGCACAGTTTTTATTCCTCGCCCCTGCAGTCGCCTGCAGCTCATGTTAGACTATCAAGTCGGCGAAAGGCATTCGAAGTCATCTGGAACACACCTACTAATATATCATCATCAGTTTGGTGTGTTGAACCTATTGGTAAACCTATTGGCTTTACTTTTGGTCTCCACTAACTCCTGAGGGAAAAATCTGGCTCTAGCAGCTAAATGTCCACTATGCTCCACTATGTCACAGTTACATAATCAACATTTGATATATGTCTTCTAAATGTGTATCTCAGATTAGTCATATGGTTTTCTCTCTGATCAAAATAAAAAAATTGCAAACCCTGATGAACTCTTTTCCACCACTATCCACAATCTTGCTGCATCATTTTTTTCAGCTTATGAATTCCTCATCAGGTATCACTAAGTGTGAAAATCAGAGAAGAGTCTAAATATTGCGAAAACCTTTTTCCACTTGACTGTTGGGAAAGTTGATGCATTGATAAAAAACTAATTGTGAGAAAGTGCAACGAAAATGTGTGACTTAAATGTCGGTCAGGCTTCCACTGAAAACATCAGATCTGTGAGGAGACCGTGACCTCCCTCAAATTAATACTAGAAAACAAAAGTTTTCTTAAAGTTTTTATCTTTGCAGTGTGTGTGCCTGTGTGCATATCTGCAAGTGCTTTTCACTCAGGTATCTGACTAATACCTGATACATCAAAATATTCATCATAGGTTTAGAGCAATGAGATGACCTACAGCTCAGCTCGGCTCTTTCAACAACCTTAAACCCCTAAGAATAGCGCTTATGTCATTTTTATGCAGAAAAAATCCAGCTCACCTCAGAAATCTGGACAACAAATCACCGCTTAGAGCATGAATTCAGCTCACAAGCACTTTCACTCTGTATCCCACAGAGCTGTTTGTGCCAGCTGACAATAAATATTGTAGCAGTGTATATAGAATAGACACAGTCTTAAGCTGGCGATGGATACCCGTGCCAAATGCTTTTGTTATTACTGTTAGGGGCTGATTTGTGCTATGGGGAACTGCTATGGTGTGTTACGGAGCTATGGCGCTCGTTGTGAGGCAGATGTTTCTGGGGGGTGATAAATCAGATTGAGTGTAGACTAGAGTAATTACATGATCATTCATGTGGATAACAGTATACAGTGAGAGACCAGGTAAGTAACAAATCTAAGTAACAAGTGTACAAACTGAGGAAGGTTCCTCCATTGACTTCAAGGGTAGATTTTGCCCCCCTCCCCACACCCGCTGCCTTCCTGTAACCTTTTTTTCTCAAGGAAACAATCAAACTCACGGTCACGGAAGTCATCGTTCTCGGGTGTCTCCGAGTAATCCATCACTCTGTTGTTTTCTCTCTTATTTTAGGCCTCGCTCTGCCTCTCTTGTTGTTGTGTTTTTCTTCCTAAAAATGGAAGAATAAGTCTGCGAATAGACCCAGCCTGCGTTAAGAGCTAATAATATCAGCAGATTGTGTGATTCATGGTCTTCGCTCAGGGAAAAGAAATACATTTGCACGTTTGCAGGCACAGTAAGAGTCTTTCTTTCTCTTCACCACAGAAATATTCAAGGAACAATGTCATGTCAACACATGATGAAACATTTGCCGTAATGCTGGCTCTCTGTTGCTGGGTCTTTGCAGTATTACTGTTATGTAGGGGTGAGTATTGTTGACTCTAGATAAAAGTGTAAATGAAGCAAAGTGGGTTTGCTGTGCCCTTCAAATAACCCGTTGCTCTCGTGTTAGCTTGTCTGGGTTGGGCTATTGCTTTGGACCAGTTGTATGGTTAGTGTTTGTCTTTAATTCAGTTGTTCGTGTGGCCATTGGGTATATGTTCCAATGATCCAATTCAACAGAACAGTTTCTAGTTCTTGTTTACGTTTACTTGTTCTTTCGAGGGACATGTTCTTACATCCAGTTTGGATTTGATTTACAAGATGGACCTGGGTAATCAGGCTTCATGACAGTATAGCTTAAAACTTTAAATAAGGGTGGGTTCACATTGGCCTTGTCAAAGAGCGTTTACAAACTTGGTGCAGTTTGTTTGGGCTAGTGTGAACACCGGACTCGAACTGTGGTGCGGACGAAGCAATCGCCTCGAAGAGGCGGTCTCAGGCTGCTGTCAGCTGGATCCTGGAGCAGTTCATTTCTGATATGAACACCATTCAAACCAATCACAAGAAGCTGTCTTAAATGTATTATTGTTGTTATTATTAATCAGATTTATTAGAATACATTTTACTATCAATTAGGTTTTCACTGTTGGTCTTTGGTACATACAATAAACATATTAAGAGGAAATAAAAAGAAAGACAATCTACTGCAACAGTCGAAAACACAAGGTGCTGAGTTTCACTGGGTACACCTGTCAAATGGCAACCCAGGTAGGTGTCCTAAGGTGAGGTCACTCACTCACTTGATCTTGATTATCAGTACGAATATAGAGAATAGAAAAATTATAATCAAAATATAAAGTCAAACTATCAAAAATACTATAACAACAAATGTACATTATCATAATAATAGTCAATTACATTTACTCATTTGGAAAACAATTATAATATGTACTATTGATGACTTCGATGAAAGGCCAGCACCTTTTGATGTATTGAACTTTTTTGTGGTGCTCCGATACGATATCCAGAGAGATATTTGGAGGAGTTTGTTGTCTTTTTACCCGTACCCCTGTATGACCAATAACCGGCAAAACAACATTTCCACCACATGGACTTTGTTTACAATTTCTGGGCCATTTGAGTTTTGCCTTCGTGAACACAAATCAGACCAGTCGGAGAATTCAAACAATGTCTCATCCTCGTGTTGGTTCGATTAAGGAAGCGGACCTTTAGCTGTGAACACGCCCTAAGTCAACGTTGACTTTTGATTTAAAACGGGACATGAACCTCAGTCTCCTAGGTGAAAGTCCTCTGTTTGTATGACCCATCCGTCCACCCCACCGCCCCCACAGGTGGACTTTAACACTCTTCGTCACCCTTTACACAACGTCACTTGACTTCTTAAAGGCTAAAGGCAACCCTGTGCTTCTCATGCAGATGCCAAAGGGTACCTTGTGCATCTGTATGAGACATCGAGGGCCGTGACAAAATGTCTGCTTTGGACAAGCTAAGAATGAGAACTGGCTGAGTCTGGTGAGAGAAGGAGCTTTGTGCCAGTACAGACAACCTTTAGCACCGCGAACCCTCTCTGTAATCATTCATATTAAATGCCAGCAGAGAGGAATACACAGCAGAGCTCTTGTAGTCATTGATGCTAATTTTGTCTCATAAAATAAGTATTTTATCAGCAGCACCACAGCTTGGAAAAGACAGCTGGTTAACAGTGTTTTAACAGGAATTTGATTAATTAACCATTTTGTACTCATTCAGTTGCAAAGAAAAAGAGATTTATTTATTTATTTTTTATGTTTATGGACAACACTCTCAACTAAAACAATCTGGACGCAAATCATTTTCACACAAAAAATAAGATGGCTTAATGTGTTTGTGTTTGTAATGCACATGTGTTCATGTAAAAAGCCAATTAGAGGGATTTGACATTCCCCAGGAATAATTGGGGAAAAACCAGTTTCTCTACTCCCCTAGCCCAATAACAGAAACAGGGTTCCTTGTTTACACAACATTTGAGAAATCCTCTTAGTGGATTGAGCTGACTGTGATACGGTAATTTAAGTGCATGTAAACGCAGTGAGTGTGCAGCCTAAATTATATTGCTGGAGGACGTCAGTTTAGGTTAGTGAAAGGTTAATGAGTGGGTGGGGGAAGGAGGGAGGGAGGCAGACAGGTGAGGAATGAGGAGCATGCTGAAGAACAATGCTGATCTTACCTCAGAGCGGAGCAGAACAATGGTGGCAAATCAAACACCTCCATCACCCGAAAGCAGACAGAGCTACAGTACACAGCAGCCGGTGCTTAACACCAACAAAACCAAAAAATTTGGTTGGAATGAAAGTTCCCTAAATATTTCCATTCATCCCTACATTATTCTTTCTAAAGTCTGGGTTTTAGAAACTCCATCAACAAGCAAATTAGGGTGCATGTTTATTCCAAAAAAGTACTATGTGTTTTTTCATTGTTGTTGTAGAAGTTGTTGTCACTTTTTAATTTGAATGAATGATAACTTAGTTAAAATGTAACTTCAGTCTTCATAAATCTGTGTGGAAGTAGAGATTAGTGATTGGGACCTGCTGAATGAGGAAGCCAATGTGCGTGTTTTCTTCCCACCCACCTCCCCCCAGGAAAGATGAACTTTGTTTTATGGAACCCTCGTTGTATTACAACCTTTGCCCTGCTTGTTATGTGAACTTTAGACAGCTGAGGACGTGTTCTGCTGTGCACTATAGTCTTTATTTAATCTTATACAGTGTTGTATTTATTAAGATTTATTTATAAATCACAATATATTTTATATACTAATATGTTCAAATTAAAAACACATTTTGGAGTTGCAAACTCTAATTACCTTCTGTTTTAAAATAATATGTTTGAATTCTGTCCCGATTGTTGAACATTAGTGGTTTTTACTACTAGAAACAGATGTGCCTTTGCAAAGGAGCTCATCAGTGAACCGAATAGTTAATCACCATTGAATGGAGTTCCTGGGGTGAAACTAATCACTGACACGCAGCCTCCCCAGAGCCTCCTGCCACCCCAGCCTGACCAAATACAGTAACTGCCATCACTACTGCACCCGTGTTTGTGTTTTGTTGATTTTATAATTAATAGTTACGGCCGATGACAGTTTGAGCAATTTATCTAACAATCACTCTTACAGTGTTTACTGTGCTATGGAAGCTCATTGCTGTAACTAACGGTAAATATTTTTGTACTTAATTTCAGCTCATTAATAATAAACAGGATAAACTATCATACTCAACAAGTAGTTCAGATCTAGATCATAGTGAATGAAAAAATGCAAACACAGAATGCAAGTCTGAATAAGGGTTAGGGATAGGGTTAGGATGAAATGCATGAACGTCTGATGGGATCCACAACCACCCAGCACCACCACAGCCTCTCTTTCCACCTGTGTAGGTGTAGCACACAATACTTCCTGGATTGGCATTGAACATTGCCATTGGACCTAAAATCAAGAGGTGGAGAATTGTCTGATATGGACATATATCATATATACAAGATGTCCAATTCTAAACTTTTCTAAACTCCTGAGCAGGTCGTTAAATTATTATGTACATTATTTTATATACTAATATGTAATTTGACTGTCACAAGAAAGTCTCAGGGGATGTTTTTAGACATAAAGATAATCTGTTTTGAATAAAAATTCAAATAAGAATTTCCATTAGAATTTTCCACATTTTTCTCCACTGTCATTTTATGTGCATTGAAGCAGAGAGAAAAATCCAGAGAGAGAGAGAGAGAGAGAGAGAGAGAAAGAGAGAATCACTGTGCACAAGACATTACATTACATTATGCTAATAACTACATTATACAAATGTGTGCTGTTGGCTTTGTGTTACTGGGCACCAGTATGTTTTCAAAATTTCATATATTTATTCTATGATATCATGTAATTTATTCAGTTTTCTCTAATTCTACCAAAGTGTTGTCCTTTTTTAGAGCTCTGTGTTTGAGTGACAGGCCTCCAGAGACTGTGTTTTATCTCCGCTGTCCTGAGGAAACAGTGGACTGGAGCCCAGAGACGCCACAACACACAGCCAGAGAGCTGTACGAAACAACACATCCCACAAGGACAACGTCAGGCTTTGGCAAAGACAAAATACTCAAATATAGGCCTACAGTATATCTACACATACACACACACAGTTTTGTTCCTTTCACACAGCCTGAAAAATAGGACCTCGGGGCGAATCACAGGGCAGACAGCTGGCGGAAGTTTTGATTTAAAGGCTGAAATTTAGTTGAATAAATGTGTGTGCTACTCTTCAACATCCCATACACTCGCTCCCAGTCTCTCTCTCTCTCTCTCACACACACACACACACACACACACACACACACACACACACACACACACACACACACACACACACACAGGACCACAGTACAGAAGAGAATAGAAGAGAATATCCTGTTTGTTGGAGTAGTAATTGAATGGAACAGTCAAGGAGCAGAGCTCTGGGAAAGACTGCAGCTGTAGACAAAGAAGAAAAAAGCCATTTCTCACTATCGGTTGCTCATATTATTGCTGGACTGTGGCCCTTTCCCCCATGTCTGTCCAGGAATTGAGCTGTAACGCTGCACACACACTGCACATACAAATAGCAGTCACGGAGACGTCCAGGAAGACAGAATGCTGCTGAGAACATGTACGAAAGGGAAACGCAGGACCCTCAGGAGCTGAGTCTCTCTCTTTTTCTTACAAAACACACACACATAGTGAGAGAGAAACTTCTCTCTCAAAGGATGGGTCACAGTATCTGGAGCTCTGATACACTAAACTCAGAAATTGTTACAGACAAGCAGCAGTCATCATTACCTTCACACCGGTCTGACCCCAGCCTTGATGCTTTCAGGTCTAAATCAAATCCAAGGTTTCTTTCTCAGCATTGCCTGTCAGTTGAAATTAATATATCAGCCTCCTTAACCTAACAACAGTAAATACATGGCTGGAAAAGCAAAGGTGGGCTGAGAAATGTAAGCGCAGAGGGTGTAAATGCATGGCACTTTATGGTTCTCACTTACTGGAGTGACTTTTCCAGTTTCAGCACCTTAAAATAAACATTATATTATGTTGAACCTGGAAACCATTAATCATGATGACAGTTTTTTCCCTCATAAGTGCTTTTAAATAAAGTTTGAGCAAATAGTTGTGCTTCTGTTCTTGAGGGGATCAAAACATGTGACCTGGTAATACCAGTTAAAATGTTAAAGGATGAGCAGAAACAGTATGGCTCCTTCTCTAGGGACCATGACCGTGTGTCCAAAATGGAATTGCAATCCATCCAATAGTTCCCAGGATAGTTCAGTGTTAGCAAAATGGGAAAAATGTGGTTGGAAAGTTTTAGAATTTTGTGACAACTCTTATACAGTTAAAGGTATTAATCATTTGAAATCTTCTTATAAACGAAACCAAAAGAATGTCTGAAAACCAGGACCAAAGGCAGGGGCATGCTGATACTGAGATAATACAAGAGGGCCTCAAACATTCCCACCCCTCATCCTCCTGTCACACTCCAGAGGTTTTACTGTGACATGGCTGTAATGAAGCCACTCAATTCACAAGCAATTGAGTGTAAATGCAGCAGTAAGAATTGCTTGTGAGTGGAGGAGCTGTCTCTTTAGCACTTAGCCCTCACTGAGAGAAAAGAGCTAGTGCTGATAGCTCTGTGTGTGTGTGTGTGTGTGTGTGTGTGTGTGTGTGTGTGTGTGTGCGTGTGTGTGTGTGGGTGTTTGTGTGTGTGTTTGTGTGGATCGATTGGGGGTGCAAGTATTGACTTTGAGGTTACAACTTTTGCCCGCTGATACTGTAGCATGGAAACTACTTTGATTTACCTTTTTAGGCGCTTCAGTATTGATACTCATGTGTCCACCTTAAGGACATACTCACCAATTTTACACATAAGCTGAGTTTACTAATTTAATATGTGGTACTGCTTTAAGCAATGTATAAACATTTACACATTAATGTATTTGTCAACTATAAGAATAACTTGTCCTGTGAAGGAAGAGATCAATGATTGTCAATGTAATATACATAATATGTCTACACAGGATATATGATGTATTTATCAATTCATGCATTAATAAAGTATTTATTATGACAAGTGAGCAAACTTCACCTGTTGATGAAATCCATGAGATGCAGCTGACAGCGCCAAAATAAATCTAATAACAAAACCTTCAACTAAGATTTTTTTTTTGTTTAACAGTGTTCAGTGAATGAACTTTAAAGAGGAGTATTTACATACATTTAAAAATGTCCTTAAATCTTCTTACACCTACATTACAGTGTGTTATCAACAATAATTTCTTAAGTGTTTATATACTGTGATTTAAAGTAAAGTTGTACAGAAGTGGGGGATACAAGGGCATTCACCAGGTAGTGTTTCATGAAATTTATGTCATTTGTTGCATTATGGGAAAAGTAGTGACCCACAAAGTCAAAGTATCTTGGGCTGTGCATCGATTTTGACTGCAATTTTTAAAAAATCTGTCTCTTGTGAATCTCCCAACTTCATGGAAGTACAATACCTCCTCCACACCTTCATCTAGTCACTGTATCTGAAACTTAAACATTTCGTTTCTGACTACAAGTTTCAAAACTTCTCTCTGCCAGACTAAAAATTCATGTGTCTGCATCTTCACATCGTGCTGCAACAGGCTTCTCCCAGCAACAGATAAGACAGCAACATCTTGGCCAACAGTCATAAAGCTGGGCGGTGTTGTTCGTGCACCGGTGCCTGGATGTCGCCATGGCGGCAGTAAAGCAGCAGTCTTGCTGCTGACAGGTCTGACTTTTCCTCGACGGTGCAGGCAACTCTGACCCGGCCCCCATAAAGCAGAGTTGGAACACAACCTTTGGTCGGTGCTGTCGGCTTTAGCAACTGGCAGCAGAACACACCCTCCTTGTGTACACACACACATACACACACATGAAGTCACACAAACACATACACTGGAGCTTAAATATGAATGTGCAAACATATCTTTGCTAAATATAGTGCAGGGATCTAAATCAGAAATCACAAAATATAATGGTAAATGGTAGATGGTATATGGGGGAAAAAAAATCACCTTTTTTAAAAAAAAATTCAGTCTTTTGTTTCATCATTTACAGACGTCAGCAGTTACCAGGGGGTACATGCAAAGCTGCACTTCACCACATTGTGCAATTTAGAGTGTGTGAAAACTATTTAGTAAGATAGTCCAAATATTTGTATATTAAAAATAATGTATAAAGAGTTGAAATAGCCAAAAGTAATTGACCAACAGTTAAAATTATTAGATATAAGTAATGCATTAACAGTTGAAATAGAAAACTTAAAGTGTATGAATGGTTTAAAGGTTCAGCTTCAGCCACTCCAAGAGTTAGTGATACAACTGCAGACTTCAGATTTAAACCATTGAAAACAACATCCACATTTATCTAATTAACAGTGTTCTGTAACATCCAGTTTCTAATCCATTCAGAGGAACATATTTAGGTGGTCGTAAAGAAGGGGTACTTGAGCACATCTGATAGGAATGTAGGGGCACCACTGATTTATGACACAAAAATCCATCTCTGAACACAAGGAGTGAGATTATAACCTCAAATACAGTGAGGGTATGTGAGATTCACTCAAAAAAACAAACACATGTCCATAAATCATATGAATAAAATGTGTACAGTTTATTAACCTGAACAGATTCCAAAGAGCATCGAAAAAAGAGGAAACAGAGAGAGAGAGAGAGAGAGAGAGAGATCTTTAGAACATTATAACAATAAAATTCCCTTACATATTGACAAAATACAGACAATAAAATTAGATTATCATGTTTAGAATAACTTCACACTCTTTTTTGTTTTTGAAAGGAAAAAGTTGAGTCATTGCACTTTCATTAATGTCAAACATTATAATGATAAACCTCTGATATGTAGAATCAAAACAGCTGGTCCTGATTTTCAAATGAATCGTACAAGATGCAGTTCATAGCTGCTGTTTCTTGTAAAAACACATCACTCATATACGCATCATAGCTTAGAGGCCGTACAACAAACCAGCCATTCTATAACAGTGAGGAGTGGGCTATTACTGGCTGGTTTTAGTGTCCACTATGACTTTTAACTGTCCTTATCTCAACATAAATAATGTGCCTATAAAAGTTAATGATCTACACGTTAGTAATGAGACATGTTCAGCAGCCATAAAAAAAAAGGTATTTTCTGTCCATTTTCTGGTTTTCTTCCTGCGCTGACAGTAATATGCTGGAATTGTTCTCATTATGTTCTTGAAAACACCACAGAAAGCAGTGAGGGTGACACAGACAAACACCAGCGACAGCAACAAAAATGTAATGAATCTATCAGTTATCAGCTTTGCAAAAAGGCCTTACCGCTCCCATATCGTTTTACATTCCTCTTGATTGTCTTTGCGTTTGTGTATTTGGTGTTGTGTTAAAAATAGATTTCTTTTAGTAATAGGTAGTTCTTGTTGTCGTGCTGAGGAAACGTGGCTTATTGGATGTGTGTCCTGGGTCAGCTATGTTCTCTGCTCTGGATGAGCTGTCGAGTCGGTGTGCTGCGAATAAGACACACTCATCCTTTTGTAAACTGCAGTCCAGGTACACTGTGTCCTTGCTAAGCTAAAGTATGGTCCATGAGCTGAGTGTTGAGCCTGTCAGTTACAGAGCCAGAGTGTTTCGGTGTATAATATGGCAAGCAGAGCCTGAACACATCAGCCAACAGATCCTGCAACCCAAACCAATTTCATTTTTCTACAACACTGTTTCTCCACAGCTCCAGAGTCACAAGGAAAAGTTAGAGGACGGAGAGATGTCCTCCATGACAAAGTCAGAGCCAGAATTGTGGTGTTAGTGTGGTAGTCTTGTTGGATTTAGGCTGCTCATGCTTGAGACAGAGCGCACCAGGAGTTCTGTGAGGCCATGGAGGTTGGGGTAAAGGGATAATCCTCATATTTAATGTCCACATGTCCCGATCCTATGCTGTCTAACTGAGAAGCCGTCTGCAGGGAGGAAAGAGATGTCAAAATGGAGCAAAGATAAATACAGGGTCACTGGCACCATGTTTGGAAAAGGTTATTTTAAAATGGCACTTCTCTGATTTTAATTTAAAGATTAGTCAAATGGTTCATCATGAGGAGTGTTTGTGTCTGTGAAAGCAGCTGTTAAATGTCTTTTGTGGCTCTGGAGGGAGCCGTCTAATGTCTGAGAAAATCTTGATTTAACGCCAAGGTCACAGCAGCAATTAAAATGTCAAACTTCTGCAGCCAAATCAATTAATTTCAATGGACTTGCTGTGATCAGTGAATTTCCTCGCACGACAAAGTTTTGCATTGAGTACATTGCACCATCTGGTAGTCACTATACATCACTAGAACCAAAGATTTTGTAAAGACGCCTAGATGTGGTTTATTGGTGTGAAATATAAAATACCTAGAGTACCCATTTAAATCACAGGATATTCAAAGACAAAGAAAATTCATTGCATGAACACGTTATTTCCACATTCTATAGGCTGTATGGCATTTGTATGAAAAGGAGGTTTACCGTAGTGGCGGATGTGACGGTCTGTCCAGCGTAGGGTGAGGGGGCCATGTTGGGTTCACTCTTAATGGTGGAGGCGTGTTCTGAGACTGAGAGGGAGTTTGGGGAGCTGGCGTCAGAGGTGGTGGATCCTAAATCAATAATAATAATTATTAATATTTGCTGATTCTGATTTATGAACACTTCAATTAATCACCTTTTTTTTATTCTAGCATGTCATGAGATATGTAATAAATCAAAGTAAAATTAAAAAGTCATCTCCTCCACTTGTTGCACGTCATTCATCTGTTTGCTCTACCTGTGGATGTTTTATTCTTGGCCATCTTAGGTTTGCGCTTCCTGGTCTGAATGCTCTCCTTCTTCATGGCCAGAGGTCTGGGCACCTGTAGGGAGTAGAGCAACACACATTAGTTGTGAACCTCCCAGTCCCTGATACACCAGAGGCCACGGTGTCATGACAACCCACACAAGCTCCCCTCCCACACTGCCGCTCTGATAACAATGACCACAGTGCCCTTGGAGAGGTTTTGCACTGTGCAAATAATGAACAGCTCCCTACTGTAGCAGAGAGAGCTGTTTTACACACAGGTTAGTGGGAAGTGCATGAGAAGACAGGGCTTGGATAGGAGACATTGTAGGCAAAAAAAGCAATAGAGCAGCTTTGAAGAAATAGATCCTATGGTGAGACCTACCCCGTGCAACTTCATGTAGAGGCCACAGGCGTTACACACAGGTTCTCCCTCTGCGTTGCGTCTCCAGAGTGTGGTGGTGCTGGTGTGGCAGTTAGTGCAGCAAAGGCCGGCTCGGCGAGATGTGGTCTGCTGCAGGTACAGACAACAAGACATTGGAATCACCAGTTTGTCTTTTGTTGGCTGAAACCCAAATGAGAAATCTCAGCACTGTCAGAAACAAGCTCACAATTCACATCTTTGTATCCTTAAACTGTAGTTTGAGAAAGTTGAGTTGAACTGTTCCCTTAACTTTTAGAATGAATTGCAGGATGTCAGTATGCAGGCGAAACAATGATGAATTATCCCTCTCCATAGCCAAGCAATAATTCTAATAACTCATTGGTTGGACAACCTTTTCAGACAAATAATGATGTCTTTCTCACACTGTGGTGTGACTATCAGCTTAGCAAAAGCACCACACGACAGCACAGAGTCACGTTGCTCTGGAGAGCCTCGTCTAAAAAAGGCCCGTCCAAGGGCAAGGTCACTGCAGGACAAATAAAAACAGAGAAAACAGCCAGTGGTGGAAGGAGATTGTCAGGCAACTCACAGCCACAGCTGCTCTGGAGAGGCAAGTTCCTGGGAAATACACAGCCGTGAAGCCTTGACACCCTCCCTCATCGCCCCAGACCTCGTTCCAGTTTCTAAATGCTCTCTGATCACAAACAGGATTTTACCTGCTAGGATTAACAATTGACATAATATTTCTTTTTTTGCTATTTGAATTACTTGTGACTTATTATCAATATGCATTGCTGGAAGAATTTAAATCTTTAAGTCCCGACATACCATAATGTAAACCCCATTGCAAACAAAAGGCCTGCGTTCCATTTTACTTCAGTAGGGTAAGAAGTATTATCATTAAAATGTGCTTGAGTATTAAAAATAAACATATTGATGATAAAATGTATATTTCTGAGATGACATTTTGAGATTTCACAGTAGAAAATTACAGGTCCGAATAATAATATGAATGATGGCTGAATTCCATTTAGCTGCTGGAATATCAGGGTCCTGGTTTTGTTCATGCTGGCTCATTGTCACACTGTCATGAATAACTGGGACACTTGAATATAACAGAGCCATTGTTAATGTTATCAGTAACAGTTGTGCTTTTCCTATTGTGCCAAGTCAAAATGTCTGCAGTGAAAAAGACTTCTTTGGATAATCAATTAACTGTTGAATTTAGGAAGTAAAAATATCAAACATGCCCTGCTCCCAGCTTCCCCAATCTGAGGATTTGCTGCACTTCACAGTTTTATAGAACTGTAGACAGAATATCTTCAGATTTTCGACTTTTGGTTCCCACAATTTCTGCAGTGGTAAGAATTTGCATCCTTTACTCAAGTCCTTCCTTTAAATGCTACACCGGCCTTGTGCACTCCTCAGGTAGGACCCTCCCAACTGTTCCCACAGCTGGCCTCCCTGTTAATTTGTTCATTTTTAAATTGTATTTATTTTATTTTATTTATTTATTTAAAAACATGTATTTGTTAATCTACGTCATGCTCATCTCTATTTTACAAAAGAAAACATATTTATATTTTTGTTGTTTTATGGTATTTTATCTTGTTCTATACAGCAAAGCTCCTTTAGTGTGTCATATTATTACACTATTTTATTATTTGTATTGATGCATTAAGTTGTAAGCAGCATTTAAATGTTGAGGGGGTTTAGAATTGAGCTGATTGTTATATTAGTTTAAATGAATGTATCCAATTTCATTAAATGATTAGGTCTTTTGAATAAAAACCCTAATCCGCGAAAGTAACGTGTAACTATTGCTGGCTGATGCCTGCAGCAGAATAATAATAAAAAATTTCTCGGTAATGTATTGGAGTAGAAGTATAGAATAGCCTGTCATAGAATGTAACTACAATACAAGTAAAGCACTTATAAATGTGCCGGTAGGCCTTCTTCCACGTGTGTTCCTCCATTATCAGTGTGTCTTACCAGTCGTTTCTGTGGTTTGATGAGCGGCCTGTTGATGCCGTTCATCTTGTGATAGAGGCCGCAGGCGTTACACAGGTAGTGTCCGGTGCCGTCCCTGCGCCACAGCGGCGTGGACACGGAGCCGCAGTTGACGCACTCCCTGCCCTCAGTGCACATCTCGTCCACCAGGTCTGAACATCGGGAAGAGACATAGGCTGCATTAGACTGAATCTACGTTGTATAGAGAACATTTTAAGTAGGCTACACCATAACCATTCAGATAAATTGTATGTCAAACAGTAGACAGCTGATGTGCCTTAGGCTATAACTAAAAATAGGCTATAATTGATAATTTAGTTATTTCTCTTTAGCTTTAAACTATTGTGTTCCAACTGCATTTTTATCACTACAACCCTCTATCCAACCGGCGCCATCCGTAAATCATCAACCTTTTATTGATGTTCAGTAATATCCCTTTAATAATTCTAAAAGTCCAAAAGTGTACTCCTGACCTTGTTTTTTTGTTTCTCCCGTAATAAGATTCTGCTGACTAACAGTTAGACGTAAAATCATGATGTGGAATAGACAACATTCCTGTTTACTACAGAACTTTTAAAGGTTGCGTGGATGGGGGTTCTGTTTACGGGCCAATGCATGATGAATAGCCGGAGGAGGAATTTAAACCCCCTCCATTCCCTGTGCAGAAGAGACATCAAACCCCCCGAATGAATCAGGAGACAGACTGATGGAAGAATCTGTTTGAGGAGGGGCGGAGAGGTGTGTTATCAGGCTGACGGATCCAGGGGTCCCCTCTATCCATCACAGCTCTGACAGACGACGGACTCCTGGCATTAATTGCCCAAATTCCTAATCCCTCAGTGTAGAGAGACAGAGCGAGGCGGGCCCGAGAGAGATCAGGACAAAGCTGTCCTGGGGCTGCCTTACTTTCTTTGAACTTGTGATTTTTCCAGCAGAACACAATAATTGCTGTCTCTTTGGGAAAACCAAAGTTGCCCTTGCGCTGTGCGTAACTTAATCTTTAAGATCATGTTTAACTGCACTATTATATTATGAACTATTAATTACCACACACAACTGGGCATGATTCTATTACAATAAACATATACTACTGAGTATTCAGTAACATCACTGAAGTGATACCATTATTTAAACATACAAAATAATACGGTGATGTATTCTCAGCACTGTAACTGTCGATGTCAGGACCTTTTACATTTTTGGTATGAAATTCCTCCTTATTCCACCAACAAAAGACAAATAGACACAATTAGATTTCAATGATTTCGAGAGGTGCAAAACAGTCTGAAGGCCAACTCATCCAACACAAACTGCAGAACACGGCACTTAACAAATACTTCAAGCACCAATCTGATTGAAACACTCTTTACTTTTATCATCGTCAACTTCAAACGCTCGTGTCCCCCAGATTCTAAATGATTCCTGCAGGTAGAGAGAAGGCCTGTCTGATCAAGGTGATAACGGCTCTGATTGTTGTGTCAATTGCTCTTTTCAGTGCGTTTTTGTCTCCGTGTGGATTGAACTCTGTCATCAAAACACTGGAATGTTGCTGGCGGATTAAATTAACGTTTTAATTGATTGCTTTTAGCGACCCTCTCTTCTGAAGAGTGTGTATTGTCTAAATGTCATAGGGATAATGTCGGAGGATGTTTAGAAGACTTTGATTGAATCTCGTCCTCACACCCTATGACACAACTATTACTGTTATTGGCCTCTCCATGACCTCCTATAATAAATAATAGCCACAGCCTCATATAATCCTTAACAACACTCGATAGGAAACTTTAAAGAACCAACCACTGCACTGTTGAAGGGAGGGTGTCGAAATGACGTAAACATACACAGTAAAAATAATTTATTTTAGTTAAAACAAATAACAGGGCCTTATTAATGCATAAAATGTGTTTTTGTCAGTCATAATTAACGTACGTTGGCTTATGTCTTGAGATCAATTAAACAACAATAATTCGTGGTGAAATATGGACTAAAATCGTTATCTGTGTTGGATTTAAAATAGGCCATTTGAAGACAAAGGCCTGCAGGCCAGGGCACGGATGCTATTAGCCTGAATCCAAAAAGGATTTTGCACTTTTTCATTTTTTAAATGGTTGGAAATCGTTAAAATTAGAGCACGGATCAAACAAACATCCCCACTATTCGTTTAAAGACAAACGTATATATACAACCAGCGAGTATTCACGGCCAAATCAGCTGCTGGCGGTGTATTTAGCATCATGACAAAATGATATTTGCTATAATAAAAATGCTCCACTTTTCCTCATATTTGTTCTATTGATTTGCGCTTCTTTCTTTTCAAAATTCTGATATTACATTTCATGGCTGACCTTAAGAATGAAAATTCACTTCATTTTCGCTAAGTAGAGGTTAGGTTCGGGGCCTATGCTTACCCAGACTGGACTTTCTCCCGGACAGTCCATGTCGTCCCTGCAGACTTATCACTCCGCTCTCGAAGGGTCCAGGCGTCCAGGAGGACGTCGCCATCTCCGGACTCATGTACGCGTAGGGACTGGAATAGGAGCCTCCGACCGAGCGCACCAGAGCGCTTCCGTACTGATCCGCCCGTGCGCCGTTTCCGAGAACCAGTGGGCTCTGGTAGGTCGAATCCCGGCCGGTGTTGCTGCTGACGGGCGGGCTGTGCGAGTAGGAGAAGCCATGCGGAGGGTGAGGGCTGCTCGGCGTGAATGAAGAGCCGTCAGTGCCGGTCTGGGGCCAGCCGTGGTGCCCGCCGATGCCGTGAGACTGGTGGGACGAGTCGCAGGTCTGCAGGTAGGGCAGTGTGGGCAGCATGGCAGGGACTCTGGTGGAGGGAACGTAAACCGGAGAGCTGGCCGAGGGGTGGATGTAATTCCCGGTGTCATGCGAATAATGGGACTGGTTGGAGGACAGGGCCAGGCTTTGATACATTTTCACAACTTTTACGTCCTGTTTGGAGTATGGAAAATACAGGGATGATTTCTTAGGCTGGTCTCAGTCCTGCGGAGGTGTTACTGTCCACGAGTAAAGGCACTTCCACCGTCTCCAGAAAGAAGTTCCTGTGCCTTTTTGACTTAATGGGAATCGTGTGGAGATTCCCGTCCTATGAAGGAAATAATTACAGAGATATGTCATGAAGGTGAGAGCAGAAGTACAAACTTTCATCATACACGTCTGGTAAAGTTCAAAATTGTATCTGTCATATAAGCTAGTTTTATGGTCTTAAAATCCAAAAAACAATCGTTCGCGTCATTTTTGGAAATTACTAAAGAGAAACTAATATTTGGCTAAAGCCACGCATGAAAATAGACCTGAAAAAAGTCCAACACTCATTCAGTATCATCAGTCATATTTCACCTGTATCATTGACATGCAATGGATTAAAATCACATTACCAATCGCTGATATCTGTCCTAGAGGCGACTATCAGCGACCCCAGATATCCTGCGGCTCCGCAATGCCTCATTAAATCATAACCATAACGGAAACCAAATCAAACAACACAGCAGATAGCAGGCTCAGCTCCATATCTACAATGCATGTATTTTCTCTATATCAATACTAACTCAAATCACATAAAACATTGATAATAGCACTTGCTGTGTACGGGAGGAACACAATTTCTTTCCAAGGGCTCTCAGTGTATTATCTCACCAGATAAGGACGGTCGGGTGATAAAGCAGTCCGGTCCTTTAGTCGTCCAAAACCTCAATAGAGGAACGCAGCGGGGCAAACCTTGTCACTCCACACAGATAGAGAAGGGAGAGGGAGCACCGCGGAGCGTCTCCAAATTGTTTTAACGCGTAAAAGTTGCGCGCAGCGATCGGAGATAAATTAAACCAAAGTTGTTTTTTTGCTCCAGGACGACTGCAGCATTTCTCTCCCTGCCGGTGTATCTGGAGATAGTAACTGTCGCTGATAATTGCTGATATGGGTGTGCTCCTATTCGCTCCTCAACTGGAAAATTTGTACGGGAGAAAAACACGTGACGCAGTCCGCTGCTCCGAGGTAGGCCTAGGTGGGGAGAGAGGGAGGGCGGAAGAATGGGAGGGAAGGAGGACCCCTGGGTGTCGGAGAGAGGAGGAGAGGGCCCACAGCGGAGGGCCGAGGGGTGTAAAAGAAGGCTATAGCTTTAATTGCACCTGTATTAACCTTTTGCTGGTTTTTAAGTCTTTGTTTCATATTTAGGAAGGGCGCCACATTGGAAAAAAAATAATCCAGACACAACGAAGGATAAATCCAACAATCTTAAAGAGGCCCGTTTGATTTATACGTTTTATGCATGAAATTACTCTCATGTAGGGGATTTCCAGAAATCATTGTAGGCTATTTAGGGAGATTATGATTGTGCACGAATTCCTTTTCTGGTGGTTGTTTATCTTATGATGATGATGATCCATCTTTAAACTCACAACATCGTTAAACAAGATTAGATATAGCCTACTGTCCTCACCTGCTCTCCCTCTTACTTTAAAACTGTATTGATTCAACTGACGAATTTAATGCATAATAAGTGACTATAAAATAATGCACCCAACGCCTTTATTAGATATTGATTTAACGAGCGTTGGTGAGTGGAAAACAAAAACACATAGTACAGTAAAATGTAGCTCCCTGCAAAGAGAGAGTTTTTATGGTGAGATAAATGTGACGGAGTTCTCTGTAAAAGCTGCAGTCCGATAAGAAATACGACCAATAACTAACCTGGTGTAAGAACAACAACTTCATGTTGTCCCGAGCTGCTCAAAGGAGACAGGTGGAAATAATGTAGCACCATAAAGATGTGAAAGGATAATATAGCTTTGATAATGGACACTGACGCTAAAATACAACACAATAAAATAGCACGTGTTATTATGCCACAACCAATGTCATAATTCAAAGTAAAAGAATAAACACAGTTATTTTTGCTGATAATCAGGGCCGTTACCTGACGACTATTTACACTATATAGTCGTCAGGTATAGACTATATTATATAGGCATTATAGATTATATAATAACTTAAATATGGTGGGTATTTTTCACGGGTTCCAAGACGTTATATATTTAAATTTAGCCTATTTTTGGTTATCAAAAACACATTAATAAAGGATTTGGTGTTTCTCCGCCACGGTAAGGCTCTGATAACAATCTAGACCTTCAGGTGAAGAAATAAAATTTACGGAAAATATAGCTGAACGGTTCTAAATAAAAAATAAAATAAAATGAACAATCGGAATAAATTAGACATTTTTCAGACTTTGAAAAGAGGTTTTTAAGATTTTGAAATGTGCAAATCAATTGTATTTATTCTTAACCTGCGTAAGAAAAGTTAAAGACTGCCATCCGATCAGAAATGCAGATCACATTTTTATCTTACATTTTCAAGCCTTTAACGTCAGTTTATAGTAAACACCTTTATAGCACAGGCCGACCAAGCTTATTTTCGATTAAGAAAAATCAACGATAAAAGTGAAGGTGACATCATGAAAAGAAGAATTATGCTCCTTAAAAAGTATCTCTCGGTAGTCGTTGATTACATAATATTCAGAGCATTAGGCCCTAAATATCTACAGGCCTACATATTTCTTCGTGCAGCCTGGCTTTCCTGTGATTTAGTTTTTATTCAGAACTGCTTGTAGATGAGTCTCAGGCCTTATAACCGACTAATAACATTAAGGACTGACACTGTAAATGTCTTTTGTCTCGAGCCCATTAATTAATCCTTCCGATAGTTTTCCACATCCGTCCATCTCCGTCAAGGATGAATGGAGTCTGCCTGTCTGCTTCCCTTCATCGTCTAATGGCCGAGCACTTGATGCCGATTTGTGAAACGGCCTCGCACCAAACATCTAGTGCTGCCTGCAGATATTTTGGCTACATTAATATTTGTAGCATTTGAAATGGCTTGCATTCATTTCACCGCTGTGGCCTGTGCAATAATGCAGTTAGTTTGTATTAAAAATGACACAGTGAAACTTTTTTTGCCAGAATATTTAAGATTTTATATAAAAAAAAAGAAAATACATATATAAATACAAACATACACAATATATTTATATATATATATGTTATATATTTATATATATAATATATATAAATATATGTATATATATATAATATAAAAAATATACACATAATTGTATACATAATTTACATACATATATATATTAATGCCTGTGCAAGTAAACGTTCAGATTCACCATGGCTTTATTTGATAATCTAATGTCAACAGATGGTACAGTTGCTCCTTTCCTTTGAATATCTTATCAAAAAAGAAAAAGAAAAATGTAGGTTAGTTGAGATACACAAAACTGCCAAAAGTTTTGGGACGTCTGCCTTTATGTGCACATGAAGCTTTATGACATCCTATTCTTAATCCATTGGGTTTGATATGGAGTTGGTCCACCCTTTGCAGCTATAACAGCTTCAACCATTCTTCTAGAAGCACATTAGTGAGGTCAGGCACAGATGTTGGACAAGAAGGCCTGGCTTGCAGTCTCCACACTTCATCCCAAAGGTGTTCTATCGGGCTGAGTTCAGGACTCTGTGCAGGCCAGTCAAGTTCTCCACACCAAACTTGCTCATCCATGTCTTTATGGACCTTGCTTTGTGCGCTGGTGCGCGGTCATGTTGGAACAGGATGGAGCCATCCCCAAACTGTTTCCACAAAGTTTGGAGCATGAAATTGTCCAAAATATCTTGGTATGCTGAAGCATTAACAGTTCCTTTCACTGGAACTAAGGGGCCAAGCCCAACCCCTGAAAAACAACCCCACACTATAACCCAACTCCACCAAACTTTAAACTTGGCACACTGCAGTCAGGTAAGTCCTGTTCACCTGGTAACCGCCAAATGCAGACTTGTCCATTGGATTGTCAGACAGAGAAGCGTGATTCGTCACTCCAGAGCACACAGCTCCACTGCTCTGGTGTCCAGTGGCGTTGTGCTTTACAGCACTGCTTCCAACGCTTTGCATTGCACTTGGTAATGTAAGGCTTGGATGCAGCTGCTCGGCCATGGAAACCCATTCCATGAAGCTCTCTACGCACTGTTGTTGAACTAATCCGAAGGCTACACAACGTTTAGAGGTCTGTAGCTACTGACTCTGCAGAAAGTGGAATACTTCTGCATACTGTGCGCCTCAGCATGCATTGACCCTGCTCTGTGTTTTTTTGTGGCCTACCACTTCGTGGCTGAGTTTCTATTATTTCCAATGCTTCCACTTTGTTACAATACCACTAACAGTTGACTGTGGAATATTTAGTGGTGAGTAAATTTCACAAATGGACTTATTGCATTGGTGGCAACCTATCCCAGAATCACACTTGAATTCACTGAGCTCCTGAGAGCGACCCATTCTTTCACTAATGTTTCACTAATGATTTTATACACCTGTGACCCTGGAAGTGATAAGAACACTTGAATTCAATGATTCAGAGGGGTGTCCTAAAACTTTTGGCAACATGTATGGGTCTACAGAGTTACACCCGCTGCAGCAGCCAAGCAAACATTTCCTCAAACACACTTATACTTATTACTGCACAGGTAATTTCTGTGTTTACATTAATTTAGCCTCCTTATGGGTCTCAATTCTAGTCACCATTGGAACTTCATCACTCTCATATTTATAAACTCTGACACAAAAACAGGTTTAAATATTATCTCCTCTATATGTCAATGAATAAAGTGCCATAATGACAACTACCACCTAAATTATAACAATTTATTTATATCATAGGTGAAGTGAAATTTACATTATAATTTTCCAAAATCAATTACTGCAATCTTCTGATGAAATCATTAAAAATGCATAAATCATGTGCAAGGTGAAACTGAGTCACACAATTGGGCAGCAGCAGCCGCAGCAGGCAGCAGGATAGTCCAAAGCACTGACTTTGAAGTCTCTCCCATAGACAAAGAACACGTGTGACTTTTCCTTCCATTCGTAGGTTACCTTGGTAATAGGAAGCAGCTCGATGGTTTGACGCTAGAGAGAAAGAGAGTAAAGAGGGAAGTTTGTCAGCAAGATGAACACACTCCACATAGGAATACAAACTCTGTGAAAACCTCTGAATACCTGCTGCAAAATATGTGAAGTTTTCAACAACTTGTCTTGGTGCTCTCTCAGGAGCCTTTCTGAGGTTAGTACCACTGTCGGGTCGGGGAAGTTTGTGATTGGATATACCTGCGTGATAAAAGAAAATCAGCATCTCATTATCTGATTATTTTTTGTTGTTGGATAATTTTTTTTCCTTTTTCTACTGGTGGCTTTTACCATGTAGTTACAGTCTGTGAACAACTCCCTTCCAGGCACATTGTACAGTTTGTGCATCTTTAAACCACTGGATTGTTCAACAGTGTGTTCGTCAATGTCGTTAATCCTGCAGAGGTATTAAGTATAACAAGGCAAGTTTATTTGTATTGCAGTGTTCCAAAAAAAAGGCAATTCAAATAATTTTTCATAAGACATAAACAGACATCAAAGGAACAGTCCTTTGTTGATGGGCAAATGTGAGACGTTGGTACCACACATTTCTGCTGCCTTTTTGTCCCTTGATTGACAACAAATGTACAGATACAGCAGACATTCTCAGTATAAAGGTATACAGATGAATTAAACATAAAGCTGTTGAGGAACAGCATATGACGTAATAAAATATCAGACAAAACGAAACAAGCAAATAAAAAAGATTATTCGTTTTCTTAAAATTTATCGTTGTAAAGTTTGATAGTTCCATTACATTTTTCTGAATAAATAAGTTTAAGGTTTTCAATAGACTCTAGTTGGGGGTGAGTCTTTGTGATTTTACACTTACACGTATGGGATTTGCCATGTAAAATCAAGAAGTTTACAATTGATTTGAAAAAATGTCATTTTGAAGCCTATTTACCAGCTTCAAAACAGGCAATGACATTTATATATTTAATTTTAACATTTTAACACACAATTAAACCAATGAATGCCTTTAACTGCCAGTACTGGCCAATAAAGGGAAACATAAGGACATGTTTAATAACACAAAGCCTGCAAAACTACACTGACCAGTTCACAACGAGGTTGAGGGCAGCTATGACCTTTTTCTGGCCTGAGCAGACATCACATTCGGTCCGACCTGTGCCACCGCATACCCAACAGCTGTTAGGAAAAATGAAAGGGTATGTCGTTGTATGGGAAGATGTTTAGCATTGTGTATTTATTTATTTTTTTAAAAAAGATAAAAAATCCTACAGTGCCCTCCCACTGCCTCCACAGACGATGCAACACTGCCTGTTTTGACCATAATAGACAGTACCAAGCCCACCACACCCGCTGCATATTCTCTGAAAGACAAATAACAAGTAATATCGATGAGCCTCATCTCCGGTATGTGAACGTCTTCTGTCAAAGCCTGTGATGGTTACTCACCCTACCAAGCCCACCACAGGAACTGCAGTTTGTGTATCCAGATGCAAAACAGTGAGAGCAGCTCTGTTGGTCAAATGGAATTCTGTTAAAAGCATTGAAATGTTGATGCTGAAACAGAATAACTGAATCCACTGAGTGAAGGTGAGGCAGCCTGTAGTCCAGTTACTAAAACTCTGTTTGCATTCAGCTAAAACAAATAAAATGTACACACACTTCTCGTCTTGCTGAATGAGAAGATTCATATAACTCTAATGTATGCATAGATAATATGTAGCTGGAGCTAGCTGCTAGCTTAACTTAGCATTAAGACTGGAAGCAGGGGGAAACAGCAAACCTGGCTGCAAAGGTAACAAAACCTGCAAATTATCACATGTAATGCTCATTAATTAACATGTTGTATTTTGTTTAAGTGTGGGAGTGTGAAAGCATTAGGTTTATAGGGTGGTTATGCTGCACTGTTTCTTTGTTGGGAGCATTAAGGCCCCATCTACACTACTCTGTTTTTGTCTTAAAACAGAGAATTTAAACAAATTTGATCTCCTTCCACACCAGCATCTTAGCCACGTATCAGCCTTAATCTCCGTCTACATTAAAACGACTGAAAAAGCACGTCTAGAGGCTGTTTACGTGCATTGGGCATGCGCGTGCTTGTGTAAACATGAAGCAGATGGTCTATTCTGTAGTTACAGAAGATTTGGATAAAGAATAAAGTACTACAAATGAAGAACCACACCAGATTTTTTTTTTTGCACGGACCAATAACGAGCTGGGGCTGTTACTGAATGAAACTCGGGAGTTAAAAGTGACTGTGGTGGTGGAAAACAGTACAAGTGTAGGCTGTAAGTGTTATTTGCACAGTACAAAATATTTTAAGAAAAATACCCAAAACTCAAAAACTCTGTCAGTAGCATCATGTTTCTACTTTGCATGACTTATAAGACCAGACATCAGAGATCCTAACGTGAGTGTCTGCGTCCTAGTTTCTAAAGTCCTCCGTTTTTGTCTTCACTAAAACGCTACCCTGGAGTTTGAAAACGAAAAACGGGGTAGGCAGCGTTTTCAAACTTCGTCTAGACAGGAGGTGCAAAGGTAGCAAAAGGTCTCCGTATTAAAACGAAAACTCAGTAGTGTGGATGGGGCCTAACTTCCTGAAATCTCATCTACCTCATGACCACTTCAGGGCTGCATGTAAAACAGCCACTTGCCATTTTTAAAGTTTGGTTTATGTCTGTTTATGTATTTTCTCATCTAACTCTCAGCAAGAAAGTAACAAGCATATTTCCCAAGATGTTGAACTACTGCTTTAGTATAATATATACTAGTCCACTTCCCTGCTTATACCAAAAACAGAAAAATGTTTGATCTTGAGCTTGCTAGTTAACACAATAAATGCCATCTCCCACTTATGTACTATATACAGTTCTATTGTAATGTTATTCCCTACTGAAAGTTCAAAAAGACCACTGAAGCATTTGCAGATCAAACTACCTTCACAGACGCTGTGTGTGGAATCTCAATGATTTGACGCTGATCCTGAAAAAACGGGGGAACAATAACTGGAATCTCCCATGGCCCGGGCGGGGTTTGTCCACTGGTGTCTATTTTCTCACCTGACATAAACACAACATATTGTTATGTTTAATGTGTGAAGATAGAGTAAATGTGTTGTCTCAGATGCAAACAGATCTTTACCATAGTACGGCCTTTCACTCATCTCTGTAGTTCGTGTCTCAGTAAACGTCTCCAGGCGATACTAAGGAGAGCAGAGCACAAACGGAGCAATGAGTGAGAACATGAATTATAAAAAGCAAGAAGGGCCAATTTGATTATCTTATCGACGTTATTTTATTTAATCATTTGCCCCATATTTTCCAAATTAATCTCCTTTAGCATTAGAAAAATGTTTCCCATTCTGTAAGACAAAATCACAGTTAGATTTTGCCTGTTCATCTCTATGAAGCTTCAGTATATTAAGCAATTTCTTGCACAATTGGCTGCACACTTACACTTGAAAATATATAAACCTTAGCTGTCCTGTGTAACATTTTAGATCAGAGATTTACAAAGTGGGAGACAAGCCTGCCTTGGTAGCCTGCAAACTGTTTCAGGGGAGGTGCAGTGAATGGAAGTGAAAAAATTAGTTATCAAAAGAAGAGCACACATGTATTTGCTTTGTCTACTCTAGGGGACAAGACTCCTTTGTAGAGAGAGCCTCAAAATCATAAATATAACATGCAGTTCCATGTAGTTGCTATGTTTTAAATGTCCTAAATGATTTATGGAGTCTTCGTCTAGATTTTTTTCGTGAAGTGTCAGTGTCTGTCTTACCCTGTATGTGTCGAAGGACTCCATGTTGGTGATCACTCCCTGCTCTGCTGGCTTCGTGCTGTAGCAGCGTTTTTTTGATGCATACTGGATGAAGGCTTGTTGAGCATCATCCTTGCTGAGAGATGGGAAGCTGTGAAACAACAAACAATTCTGAAGGTGTGGGCTTTGAAAGAAGAGGGCATTTAGGAGGCAGGGGTGGTCTCATGAAAGAAAATGCTGATTTCATTAAGGGAACTGTAGGATCACTGAGAGTGCAATATTATTTTAAATAACCCTCAAATAAAAAGAACATTAAATATCCTGAAAGATTTCATTTGTCACTACTAGTACTCTTAAATTTAATTCTGTAAGAACATTCTGATTTATTTTTGTTGTTGTAATATTTGTATTCTAAGTAATTCAGGCATTTTTCTTAACAAGTAAAACCTACCATGGGAGTCTGTTTAAAGTTGCAAAATTTGTTTACATTGCTAGTGAATATGGTCTTGTATCTGTTTTTAAGTTGTTACCAAACTTCAATAAACTTTATTTGGATTCAATGAAGAGAACAAGAACAAGAATATATAAACACATACAAATGTGAGAGGTGTTATACATCTTCATAACAAATTATTTTAGAATTAAGGTAATTGGTATAGTGTGCAAAATAAATGTGAAGCCTTACTCCCAGTTTGGAAATGATGGTTGAGTTTGAGGTTGAGGTTGTTGGTCAAACACCATAGGGGGAAAGAATCCACCTGCAACAGGTTTAGCGATGCTTTACATGAAGTCACTAAATGTCATGCAACAAAGGATATTTCATTGCTGTGCAGTGGAATCTCAATGACCATGTTTTAACAATACTAATATCAGCAGCTGTGTGTGCAGCCTGTTCTTATGATTCAAGGTGTTTACTGTACCTCCACCCTCTGTTAGCATCTTCTCATAGCCAGGTAGACTGTTGTATCATGAAAATGAAACAGCAATTAGTGTGTGTAGAAAATCACGTTTTTTTAGATTTAGATTAGTTGATCTCAAAGATTTAAAACCATAAATAATAAATTAATAGATTCAATTGTGAAAGAAACTAAGTAATAGTTTAAAAAATACAGATTTTTTTGTACTTTCATCATTTTTATTCTCACAAATAAGACTTTAATGGATTTAGTATTTAAATACCAAATTTAATAGGTGAGTTTATATTTCATAATGACATTTTCCCTAACGACTCCTTTATTTCATGTCACCAGTCACTGCTCCATCATCTTTTGGCTAATCACATGTCCCTTGCCTCTCTTGGCAACCTAGCTAGAGTGACAACAGTGAAGTACTATCTTATCTTCACAGAGTTGAGTGTTTGTCTTTGAAAAAGATTTAAAAGAAATATTGTGGTAACGCTGAATTTACAACCTAACTGCTGCTTCAGTTTGACTTAAGAGTCTAAGTCAATCTAGCTAGTTACAGCTAGGTAGGTAGGATGTGTAGCATTGTTAAGCTAAATGAAAGCAAATGTTTTTACTGTGTCTGTACTGTGCAGCTAGCAGCTAGTTGATTTATTCAGAATTACTTAGACATTTATGTTGCTCTAGCTATAGTAACCTGAGCTAACTGGCTAAATGAGCAGCACTAACAGATGCTGGGGGCATGTGATTAACTGAAAGGTGGGAAAGCTGTAGCTCAGCCTGTTCTCGTTCCCAAGTTATCAAATCCCTACATTTGTCATCCTGCATCTCATACAGAAGCACAAGCCATTAGCATCTTTATGAGACGCACCAGGCTGTAGGAAAACCTTTAGGAGGTCAGGTGATAAAAGTGCCATAACATACAAAGTGTCTTCTGTCTTACTTCACGAAAAAAATGTTTTTACCCAAACCATGATCGTTTCCTATATGCAACAGTGAGTTTTGGTGCCTTATCCAAATCCCACTGGGTTGTTTCCCAATGTTAACCACGAGTTAAAGATGTGTCTCTTACAGACGCTAAAAGATACATTGTCCTTCTGAATGAGATGTCAAGGGGGGCGAGAAAGCGTCAGTATTTGACGACCTGGTTCAGTGGCTGGTAACAACTCCTCTGTCAACTGTATTGAAAAGTGGCATTATCATAATCTCACTGTGTAATAATGAGAGATGTGGGTATTTTTAATTAAAAAAGAATGATATTAAAAATACTATAAGAATAATGTCATAAATAATTTAGCAGTTTACTGGTTTATATCTTTAGCAGCATAACACTTGAGGGGCTTTATATTCATAATCTATCTGTTGAAATCTATTGTAATTGGTACAGTGTGCAAAATAAATGTGAAGCCTTACTCCCAGTTTGGACATGATGGTTGAGTTTCAGGTTGAGGTTGTTGGTCGGACAGCATAGGAGGGGGAAGGAATCCACCTGCAACAGGTTTAGCGATGCTTTACATGAAGTCACTAAATGTCATGCAGCAAAGGATATTTCATTGCTGTGCAGTGGAATCTCAATGACCATGTTTTAACAATACTAATATCAGCAGCTGTGTGTGCAGCCTGTTCTTATGATTCAAGGTGTTTACTGTACCTCCACCCTCTGTTAGCATCTTCTCATAGCCAGGTAGACTGTTGTATCATAAAAATGAAACAGCAATTAGTGTGTGTAGAAAATCACGTTTTTTTAGATTTAGATTAGTTGATCTCAAAGATTTAAAACCATAAATAATAAATTAATAGATTCAATTGTGAAAGAAACTAAGTAATAGTTTAAAAAATACAGATTTTTTTGTACTTTCATCATTTTTATTCTCACAAATAAGACTTTAATGGATTTAGTATTTAAATACCAAATTTAATAGGTGAGTTTATATTTCATAATGACATTTTCCCTAACGACTCCTTTATTTCATGTCACCAGTCACTGCTCCATCATCTTTTGGCTAATCACATGTCCCTTGCCTCTCTTGGCAACCTAGCTAGAGTGACAACAGTGAAGTACTATCTTATCTTCACAGAGTTGAGTGTTTGTCTTTGAAAAAAGATTTAAAAGAAATATTGTGGTAACGCTGAATTTACAACCTAACTGCTGCTTCAGTTTGACTTAAGAGTCTAAGTCAATCTAGCTAGTTACAGCTAGGTAGGTAGGATGTGTAGCATTGTTAAGCTAAATGAAAGCAGATGTTTTTACTGTGTCTGTACTGTGCAGCTAGCAGCTAGTTGATTTATTCAGAATTACTTAGACATTTATGTTGCTCTAGCTATAGTAACCTGAGCTAACTGGCTAAATGAGCAGCACTAACAGATGCTGGGGGCATGTGATTAACTGAAAGGTGGGAAAGCTGTAGCTCAGCCTGTTCTCGTTCCCAAGTTATCAAATCCCTACATTTGTCATCCTGCATCTCATACAGAAGCACAAGCCATTAGCATCTTTATGAGACGCACCAGGCTGTAGGAAAACCTTTAGGAGGTCAGGTGATAAAAAGTGCCATAACATACAAAGTGTCTTCTGTCTTACTTCACGAAAAAAATGTTTTTTACCCAAACCATGATCGTTTCCTATATGCAACAGTGAGTTTTGGTGCCTTATCCAAATCCCACTGGGTTGTTTCCCAATGTTAACCACGAGTTAAAGATGTGTCTCTTACAGACGCTAAAAGATACATTGTCCTTCTGAATGAGACGTCAAGGGGGGCGAGAAAGCGTCAGTATTTGACGACCTGGTTCAGTGGCTGGTAACAACTCCTCTGTCAACTGTATTGAAAAGTGGCATTATCATAATCTCACTGTGTAATAATGAGAGATGTGGGTATTTTTAATTAAAAAAGAATGATATTAAAAATACTATAAGAATAATGTCATAAATAATTTAGCAGTTTACTGGTTTATATCTTTAGCAGCATAACACTTGAGGGGCTTTATATTCATAATCTATCTGTTGAAATCTATTGTAATTGGTACAGTGTGCAAAATAAATGTGAAGCCTTACTCCCAGTTTGGACATGATGGTTGAGTTTCAGGTTGAGGTTGTTGGTCGGACAGCATAGGAGGGGGAAGGAATCCACCTGCAACAGGTTTAGCGATGCTTTACATGAAGTCACTAAATGTCATACAATAAGGGATCATTCATGGCTGAGCTGTGGAATCTCAATGACCATGTTTTAACAATACTAATAGCAACTGTGTGTGTAGCCTGTTCTTATGATTCAAGCTGTTTACTGTACCTTCACCCTCTGTGTTCATCTTCTCGTAGCCAGGTCCACTGTTTTATCATGAAAATGAAACAGCAATTAGTGTGTGTAGAAAAACATAAATTTATTTAGATTTATATTTAGATTAGTTGATCTCAAAGCTTTGGAACCTTAAAGAGTAAATGAGTCATTCAATTTTGAAATAATTTAAGTAATAGTTAAACCTTTACTGAGTTTTATCAAAAGTACTTTCCCACAAAGACTTGACAGAGCTACCAACTCTTACGCATTGAGACTCGCAATTGACACTTTTCACACGCCCTCATGCCATACATCAATTTTCACACGCATTGGAAAAACTAATGTAGTCTATAACTAATTGCGTCGACTAGGCTCTGTTACAGAGCTGTAAAAGGAATCAAGCGAACCCGGTCTCGCGCAGTGAGTGGCAGACAGTTTGTGATTGGGCACCGTAGCTTGTCGAGTTTTGCAATATAAAAATGTCTAATCTGAAGCACAGACTTGTTCTGTTGGGAAAGTGAGCTGCACAGAGCTGCTGAAGTTAACGTTTGAGAATTTGTGATGAAAACGGGTTCTGCATCTGTCTGTCTAGGATCATATCAGCAGATTATAGAGCAGGTTTTTGATTTTGATATTGTGAATTGTGATTAAATGATGACGTTATTCTCATAAAAAAATCTTTCTGGTTGTGTCATATATATATGTGTGTGTGTATATATATATAATATTCCACACATTCTCCAGAATTAAAAGAACAGTCTCTGGTTTGACACATAGATTCTGGGTGAAAGACTCTTAGGTTTGGTCAAAATTAGGGCTATCATGTCTGGAGGTTGGCAGGTCTCCTGATCACACTGTTCTGACCATGATTATTGACTTGGCTTTCCATCTACACAAACATGTGACTGTTGAACTTTTAAAACAAAAGTGTGATGACCCCGACCCCTGCGGCTGGATATGACATACTGTAGAAGGCCTAAAGTGAACCGACTTCCAATACCAAATCTCACTCCAAACTAAACTGAAAAGTTGGCAGCCCTGCAACTTGAATTTAATATTAATATCATCACAGACATTTTCAATCCAAATATTCTGTTTCATTACATAATCACAAGGATTCTTATATTTCATGTCACTTTCTATTCAATGTTATCAGTCACCACTTCCTCATCTTTCAGTTATCATATCCCTGGCTTCTCTTAGCAATCTCACCAATTGCGTCCTGTTGGCTAGAGTGACCACAGCGATATACTATTCGTCTTCACAGAGTTGAGTGTTTATGTTTGAAAACGATTTAAAATATTTAAAACATTGTTGTGGTAACTGAATTAAGCAGCTGCTGCTGTTAACAGTGGCTCTTTAGTTTGACTTATGAATGCTTAGTTAGACCTAACAGGCTAAATAAGTAGCATTTGTAGCCTTGTTTAGCTAAATAAAAGCTGATGTTTGTTACTGTGTCTGTACTTTGCAGCTAGCAGCTAGTTGGTTAATTCAGAATTACTTGGACATTGTTGTTGCTCTAGCTATAGTTACCTGAGCTAACTGGCTAAATTTGGTAGCAGAGGCGTTGCTAACAGATGCTGAGGGAATATGATTGTCTGAAAGATGAGGAGGCGGTAACTCAGCTCGTTCTTTTTACCAAGTCGTCAAATCCTAATGTTTCTCATGTCCTTTGGGGTTTCATACAGATGCATGAGCCTGTTCTCATCTCAGGGCGTCTAATACCAACGCTTTCAGAAAAAGTACATACGTAATGCATACTGGAACGTAGTTATTTGACACTAAAGAGAGACACACCGGGTGCATCTATATGAGACGCTCTGGGGCGTCCCATACAGACCAGAAGTGCTAGTTAGCTAGAAACGGAGGCGTTTGATAGGGACGCTGAAGGGTACCTTTAGTGTAAAATCCTAGGTGGTCAGTTTGAGTCTGCTGCTTTGTTATCCTACCGCAGTCACGCATGACTGAATAAAATAATGGTTGAATGGTTGGTAGTGAGTCTTTCAAATACTGCTTGCAGCTAATATTTACAAATGACAACATTCATTTATGCAGCCAGCCTGGTCTCATAACATATTCATAACCTGATTGTTTTAGAACTGATGTAATAGATATGTTGTGCAAAATAAACGTGAAGCCTTACTCCCAGTTTGGACATGATGCTTGAGTTTCAGGTTGTAGATGTTGGTCGGACAACATAGGAGTGGGAAGAAATCCACCTGTAACAGGTTTAGCGATGCTTTACATGAAGTCACTAAATGTCATACAATATGGGATCATTCATGGCTGTGCAGTGGAACCTCAATGACCATGTTTTAACAATACTCAACATAACAATACTTAACAATAATCATTCTCAGCAGCTGCTTGGGCAACCTGTTCTTATGATTAAACCGTTTACTGTACCTTCACCCTCTGTTGGCGTCGCCTCATAGCCAGGTAGACTGTGGCATCACGAAAATAAAACAGCAATTAGTGTGTGTAGAAAACCATATTAGTAAGTTTATTTAGCTTTAGATTAGTTGATCTTAGACCTGTGGAACCGTAAAGAGTAAATGAATCGTTGAAATGAATTTAAGAAATTATTAAAATACTATGATATACTTTTTTGTCACTGTCTTGAAAAATTAGATTATGAAATGAATGTGTCATAAGAAGAAATGATTTGAAACAGGTATTTTTAAATCAAAAGAGAATGAAAATAATAAAAATATTGTAAGAATCATGTCCTATTTCACAATTTACTGGTTTTCTTGTATATTTTGCACAATTTATTCATGTAGGCTAATTATTTCCTAATGTCTGATTTATTTATTTAATATTTTAAGGTTCCATACAACACACCTAAAAAGTAAGAAAAAAAGACATTTCTCAAAACTAACAGCTACATTTATAGCTTCGAAATCAAACATTATTTTATAATAAATTAAGTTAAAGATTAAGGATTAAAAAGTAAATGTGCAGGAGTTAGTGTATTATGCCAGAAAAGAAAAACAAATAATCTAATAAATAGGTCAACAGCGCATCCAAAAACTCACTGAAACCAAAGAATCAAGTGACCACAAATATGATAACTGACATTACAACCTGTGTTATCGCTAATAAGTTTACTACAAACACAACTACATGTAACACACTCACCTGTCTTGTGATGGAGAATCCATTATCACGCAGAAAAATCAAATAGAAGCACACAAAGACAGTTGTCAGTTTCTTTATAGCAATTTGAGAAAAAGGAAATAACAGAAAACCACAGTTCTCTTTTTAAACTTCCGCTTCTTCTTCCCTCTCTCAGTGCATAATGTGGCTGATGTCGACACCGTTTAAAAGAAACATCACTTGAAATAACGTACATTGGTTTCTGCCTGGCATTGAAAAGAATGGGAATAATATTAAGTAACAGAGCAGAGTAGAGTTGTGTATTGTAGAAATGCTGAAATTCCCCAATTGCCCAAGTTACATGTAATCTATCAAGAGCACATGAAGAACACGTAAATCTGCCACAGTTAATTAATGTCCTGGTGGCCATGTTAGTCAGCTTATTTATCATGTATCACATGTACGTTTCATATAAAACAGTAACACATTATTTTAACCCAACAATTATAGCACTCTGGACGAAAACGAAATTCCATCTGCCCATTGAAGGTCATTAGATGTGCCTGAAATCTTTGGAAGAAAGTTAGTCAGTGGACCTTAATTAATCAAATCACAATTAAATTTCACTTTATTGTCTAAAGTAGTTTGATCAGTGGTGCAAAAAGGTAAACAAGCAAAACACAAATATAACACAAACAAAAATACACAAAGTGAACAAAAGGAGAGAAACCACAAGGGGAACAATAATTGTCATGAATGTTCTCCTTACCTGCAATAACTGCACACCCACCCTCATCTGTTCAGTTGTTCTTTTTGTCAAACTGCTTTTCAAAAGTCAAAAGTGACGCTCAAGCTCAACATGTCCCAGGTATAACGTGACATGACAAAATGATTTTTTTAACAAAATGAAAATATTCAAATGAACCCTACTGGTAATAATCAAATGAGTATTCACTCATATGGCCTAATCCTCAATCCCTAATACCCAACCTTAAACTCTGTGCTCACCACATGCTGTAACCCAAATCTTTCTTTGACCCTTGAGAAAAAGCCAACAAGATGGTTTAGCACATGGAGTAATTCTCGTCTCTCAGTATGGGAGTCAGATAGCGACCTTATGAATGAGGTGACTGGTGAGGGCCCACTCCGCCACAGCCTAATTTACACAGTCTATCACGGCACTCAGCGCGGCTGTGTGTCGGAGGGCCCGTGGCGCTATAACAGCTCCCCCCGGTCAGTCTGTGGTTATGTCAATAAAAACTGGGATCCGCAAACATGCCGCATTCCCACTGCAGGCCGCATATCTGCTGTTTATGTCAGTTTTTGGTAATGTTTCGGTGGACTGACTGATAGGCCTATCCACCAGGGAGGTGTTGTCTCTGGATAGAAATGCCTTTAAACTTTGATCACCCTCTAATGTGACGCCACTGTCCTTTACGGCAGCGTTCTTTGGACTGGAATGGAATTTCAGCCTCTATCTTCATTTCACATACACATGCCTGCAAGATAAGTTTGGAATTTTCTAAAGGTATTTATTGACTATGAGAGAACAGGCTAAAGTTGTGTGTGTGTGTTTGTGTGTGTGTGCTCTCTGTCTCGTTTTAGAGGCATTTTCTCTTATTTCTTGTCAGTGGTGCAAATTGATGCTATGATCACTCCAGATAAGATCTTACAAGCCTTCATTCATCATTGAGAAAATGTTATCAACTCTAAACAACCCTTAAAATCATAATGAGCAGTTAGCAAAGACATGTTGAAATTGCTCCGATAGGACTGGTAATGGTGCAGAAGAAGGTTAACAGAGGACCCGACACTCAGGGAGGAGTGATGCACAGATACCAGCTATTGTTACAGCTGATTGCAACTCAACGGGAGGCAGATTTGAGCTGCATTTCTCCTCTTAGCTCGATGGCAGATGTCTGCGTTCCAATATGTAGGGAGTGCGTTCAAATCTCGTCTGTCCACGTTGGCTGGATGTAAGTGATGTGTGGAGATTGTCTTTGGTCTGGAGAGACAGCAGAATGTGATGAATCAGTCTGCTGTGTGCAGATCTGGAGACGAGATGTGCAGTCCGGCAACAGGGACCTAAGCATCGTTTCAGTGTGGGAAATAATGACATCCTATGACAGACACAGAAATGTTTGTGTGCCATTGGGTATAAAAGCAGCAAGAAAAAGGTATTTCTGTAGAGCAATAACTGTAAGTAACAGTAGAACATGGTCACTTGTTGAATTTCTCAAATATATTTTATGAATCAAGTGTTGTTCTCTCAAATTACAACAATACACTTTCAAACTTGTCATAAAAGGTTGAGTAAAGTAAAAATTAAATTATTAAATTAAATCCGTGGAATCAACTAATCTTTTGTCACTAATCTGATTGTATGATCACAATCAGTCTGCTGCGTGTTTTTCATCAACTAAATAAAATACAAGGACCCCTTTTTGTAGTTCCAAAGAAAACCAGCTGTGTGTCTTTGATTCATGTTTAAAAAGGTCATTGTTTCTTTTCATGACAATACAAACATTTAGAAATGTGTGTGTGTGTGTGTGTGTGTGTGTGTGTGTGTGTGTGTGTGTGTGTGTGTGTGAGGGTCAAAAAGACCTTCTGTCGCCGTGGGACAACAATATGCATTAGATAGCTGTTGACAGAATTCCAACGAAGAAGAAAAACAGCATATCTAAGAAAAACGATATTTTTTGCTGAAATTCCTCAACCAGTCAATATTTTTAAATTGGTACTGCTCCTGTGATGAATGCCCCTTTTTGGCATGTTCTTGTCAAATAGCTGATAACTCAAACTGGACCTAAATTGTTCCGTAATTCTGTTTTCCCATGATGGATGTCTTCTTTTCAAGTTAATCATCGTTTTCTGCCACGAGCCCTTCCAAGACCTCCGGCAGCACGCTGCGGGCCGTGCAGGGTGGGCAGGAGCCCGGCCTCTTCCCCTTACATCTCTGCTCTATGCTGTGGTCAGATCATCCCAAAAATGTGAACTTTCTCCTCTTCTCTAACAACTCACCCTCAGTAGACTTCTCCGAGAAATATGCCAGAGTACACAGGGAGCAGATAGAGAGGAAGAAAGGATTTAGAGGTTTGGAACACACCCCTGGTGCTCTGCTTGCCGGGGAATGTGAAGTAGGAGTCAGGCTAATCTCCAGCACCCATGAGAGACTGGCTCCTGTCTGCCTGGCTGCCACTTCCCTATCTGTGTGTTTCATTTCATCCTGTCAGGCCCTATCTAGGCTTCCAGTGATGTTGCTACTGCGGGGTTCAGACCCAGGGACAGCAACACCAATAGCCACTATATACTCACACATAGGACTGGGAATACTTGTGTTTCAGAGGAATAGGATTGTGTTATCATTTTATAATCTTTCGTCAATGATTCTGAGTCAATGTATAAACAAAGTAAATTAGTTCTTGTGTGACATGTGTTGGTTTGGGGTAATGCATAAAAGGGAACACAAGTCATCAAACCCAGGGACAGCAACACCAATAGCCACTATATACTCACACATAGGACTGGGAATACTTGTGTTTCAGAGGAATAGGATTGTGTTATCATTTTATAATCTTTCGTCAATGATTCTGAGTCAATGTATAAACAAAGTAAATTAGTTCTTGTGTGACATGTGTTGGTTTGGGGTAATGCATAAAAGGGAACACAGTTCATTGCTTTAAACATCAGTTTGATTGATTTAGATGCATTTATTTGCTATATCCTGATGTATATGGATATCTGAATAAAACTAAAGCTGATGATACACGGGGCAACTTTTTGAGCAATGTTGGTGGGAAATCTTGCTAGTGGCAAGTCAGAATATGTTTTGAACAGCTGGCGTCGGTGTGAGGCGTGTGGTGGAGTGGTGGGGGAAGGGGATTACGGTATCTTTACTCATTACCATTGATGGCAACATTGCCCAGCACGATTGCTCTAAAAGTTGCTCTGTGTATCATCAGCTTAAGAGTCTATAGCCTAAAAGCTGAAAAACTAAGCTACACTAGCAGCTCTTTGAGGCCCATATTTTAAAAACAGGAACAAATGTTAAGATCGTCTTCATGTTTTAAGACACAAAAAGACTGTGTGGAATAATCATTTGTTTTTGTTATTTAAGGTGAGCGCAGAGAAAATGATTGATTCTGATATCATCGAGAAATAGACACATTTCTTAATAAAGGTTTAAATTCACTTGACAGGAAGCGAGCATGTGCTTTATTTGCAGTGGCATTTCTTAGAGGTAGTCAAAGTGATCATTCGGTGTTCATCCGGCTGAAACATTAGTTTAGATGTGACCTATAACTTCATTATGTTCAATTTTTCTGAAATGATAAACTAATGGTTAATAATAATGCTCACATTGTGAGAAATAAGTCCCTCTGAATTATTATTATAATTGCCAAAAAAGTAGTCCCACAAATAATTTGCAGATAACGGCAAATGTTTTCCTGACATTAGAAATTAATTAGGTCATGTGATTCTACTATTGAATAAATCTTCAAAGATACAAATTTTTTACCGTAAAACACTGTTCTTGGTAACAATAGTTAAATGCTCCCAGTTAATACGTTTTTTTTAATAGTTTATATATTATTTATCATTCAGTTCAGTGTTTCTTTTTAGCTTGTATTTGTTTTAACATTTGTTAACATGAGAACTAGCAGTAAACACCAAATATTTTAACAGTACTTTGATCATAAACCAAAGAATTGGACAAATTAATTGGACAATGCTTAATGAAAAGTCAGAAGTTCACCAAAGTTCACAAAGACCATTAAACGATAAATAAATAAAAGTCTGTGCAAAAAACCCATGCCGATTTGTGTGCAGTAATTCTTTCTGACCCTCAACCAGAATGAATTCACATTTAGCTGGCTGAAACTGAAAAAAGATGGCTCAGATATTGTGCCTTTTAGTGGTTTCATTTTCGAACATTTAACATATTTTTAAGCGTCCATTTTTGTAACAATTCGAATTTAACAAAATATGTTTTAGAAACATAGAAAAATAGAAAAGGAACAGAAACAGAATGTCTAGAAACACAATGTTTTTTGGGGTAGGTATGAATTTAGGTGCATTCAACACTAGGTAGTTCATGTAAAACTCTTCTACATTTGATGAGCTGTATCTCAAGGTAACATAATGGTCTGTGTGTATCAGTACTAAAGTATGTTTAATTATTCAGTAAAGTATTAAATATTCAACAATGAGATGACTTATTTGAGCAATCAGTTCTCTTGAGGTGAACAGACTTTTTAGATCTTTTTGTTTTAGGTGCATAGACGCGAAACATCCACATCCATTTTAACGTGTACTAGGTGATATTTTTTGCACAGATGTTCCAACCTATCTTCTAAAAATAACATTTGTATAAACTGAACTTGAAGGACATAATGCCTTTTATAATGAGGAAAATGGTTAATTAACATCTGACGAGTCATAAAAATACTGATAGTGAATGTATCAGTAATTGTTCGTGTTCCATTTATTTCATGCCAAAATATTCTGTTGTGCAGCATGATATCAGCTTGAAGTGACTACAGTGTTTAAAACTTTTTTTTTATGGTTATGCTTGTGCAGCGACAGCCTATATATATATATATGGTTATAATTATGGAAAGATCGTGACCTTTGGTTTAACACAGAAAAAGTCCACCATGAAGTGAGACACAGTGTGATTATCAACATCTTTCCCTAACATAAACTAAAGCGCTTCTGCTGCCTAAAGCCACAGACTGGGCCTCTGGATGCGAACCCTAGACTGAAAGTTCTGTGTTTTGTATGCCGACCACCTCCCTGTGTGGTTCATCATTCACTCAAAGACATGTTGCTTGTGAACATAATCCAGGCAGAAACTGTTTGTCACCACAAAGCAATTAGTAATTAGGAATCACAAAGAAATTAGGAAAACAATTACTATAATATAGCAGACAGGGACAGTGTACAGATAATTCCTATATTCTACAAGTGTTATTGTAGTTATGTGTAACCCCAGTGGGACACAGAAAGATACAAAGCAAGATAACTTTTTTCAAAGCAGAGCAGAGCAAAACTACTGCCTGAAATGTCAGTAAACAGTTGTCATGTCCTGTAATTTCTGTTACTGCAACATTTATCTTTTACATTTCTCCACAATTGCTTCTCGATATACTCGATTTACAGCAAGAGTCTGTTTGACTTAGGTTTTGCACGTTGTTTGTCGGACCTCTTAGCTGAGAAGTAGATTTAATCATTTTGTGAAGGTCTATGAATTTACCCGACCCTGCTGAGTGTGACAGGAGTACAGTTATGCCAGGTGTTAAGATACAACATTTTTGATCATTTGATTCTATTACATAGTTTGTCCAGTGCTTTTGTTTATAAATAAATACCTATAAAACATCAGCCTAAGCTGTATATTATATTTGGTGCTCATTAGCTAATTGGCAAACTAAGATGGTAAAACATTACCTCCTAAGCCTTAGTTCCTAAATTTCTGGCACGTTCTGAATTTTGGTTGCCAAAGCTCCAAATTGGCTGCTGGTGCCTTGTCTCATAGTGAGATCTAGGACCACCGCTTTTGATTAACACTAAAGAATTCATCACTTTTCCCACAAATGTCAACTTTCGTCTTAGACAGCCCAAAATCGCACAGTGTAAAGGAATCTTTAGTCTTGTTTGGAGGTGTGCAAGAAAAATAGATAAACAACCCCGTTCCGGTTTTCAGCCACATTTCTTGTCTCTTCTCCTTCTGTGTGAATGGTGTCCTTGAGTTGCCGTCTGTCTCCTCTGTATATATGAAACCTGTTGCATATCTGTAATGAAAGAAGGGACACTGCTATATTACTCTTCCTGAGGTTTTCATTCCAGTTAAATGGTATTTTTGTGGACTTTGAGTTCCTCCTTATCTGAATTGATGGTCCCACAACAGTGGGAGTCATATGTTTTTGTAAAACATTGTCCTTGTCAGACAAAATTTTATTTGATTTAGTTCTTTATAAATGAACTTGACTTGACTGTTCATGGTAAACACAAGATTGCGGTAAACTGGATGCAACTTTCAGCTGAATTTACAGCTGAAAGTTGCAAAAATTCCCCTTGTGCTTTCAAAATACATGACTTGATCTACATTGTGTAATTCCACCACGGCCTGCCTGCTCGCTGTTCTCTCTCTGTGCCGAAGTCTTAAGGCAGCTTGTAATATTGAATCATTGTTACCTATCATTACTCTACTTAATCTCCTGCAGATCGAGTCTATTTTTGAAACAATGATGAAGAGTTAAATAGGGTGTGAAACGTCTTCCCCCACAGTCCCATAAAAGGCCAATTTACACAGATCATTTACCCGTGGTTCAATCGCACAACGAGGAGCCTCACGACCAGCTGTCACACAGGCTGCTGGCAAACATGCAACACTGGCAGTAGGAGGAGATTGCCTGTATGTGTGTATGTGTGGGAAAGAGAGACCCAAGGGTGCTTTTTGAGGGCTTGTGTGCAAATGTGTTTCTGTTTCACTGCTAGTGTTGCTATCTACATGTATCTATGATGATTTTTATGCTCATTGTTAGTGTTAGTTGTCTCCAGAATGACTCATTCACGGTGTGATTGATCCATGCAGGTTGCCTTTGGTCTCTCTCAATGGTCAAACAGGACAAACACAGGCCACAGGAGATGAGCTAATCATGCAAGGAGCGGTGATAATGTGTGCATGTGTGTGTGTCAGTGTCCTGCAGGACAGGATTACTGACTTATGTTTATGTACAGATGGGCATGTGATCACTCACCTGACAATGCTGTCTTAGCATTTGTTGACTTAAAATGATACAGCGGATCGATCTTGCTTTGAAGAAATTCTTTTAAAAAGCAAGTGAGACCCTCTATATGCTGAGAAGAGCAGATTTTTGTGAGTAGATAAGGTCAGACTATGTACCTTTAGAAAGATAAATTAACACACTTTTTTTCTGACATACAAAAAGTGAAATTCCTCAGCAGTAAAACAGACTTTTGCTCGTGTCAGTACACACAGGAGTTTTGCTGCTGCAGTCTGAATTCAGACCAAATCAAGCGCAGCTAAGATTAGCTGTTTGTTTATTTGTGCTTCAGAACGTAACTGCTGTGAAACAAATACATAACCTTTTATTCATCTGATTCACCGGCTTTCTTGCTATCAGTTCTCTCTCTCCCTGCTTACACTTTAGGTCACGTGACCACTAATGTCAATCTCTCAAAAACAAATGAACAGAAAACAAAGTAAGCTTGTTGGCCTTGCCGTTTTTCAGCAAAGACTGCAAGGGTCAGAGACAGACGTTGAAGCAGGGTTCACAAAATAATAAAGAGAGAACACAATTGGGAGAGTAACGCAGCCTGGTTTCAGGCTTACTGTGGGATTAGTGGAGAACATTTTGACCTGTCTAATTGTCAGATTGATCACTGCCGAGTAACATCGGGTTGCGCTTCTCCAAACGTTGATTCTGTTTCAACTTTTCCTCAGGAGGTCGCTGTGTTTTATTGGCATCCCTGCGGCCCCCACCACTTCAGCCTAAACCAAGTACCCCCACTCAAATGAATGGGAGGACTAGTAAATTTCTCCAGTGTGAGATCACTAAAGTCTATCTTATCTTATCCTCTGCCACAAAACCTGATTTGATCTGAATTCAGCCTCACTTCGTGCAGTATGACCACTAGATACAAGCTAATCTTAACGAACTTCAAATAGATATTGCTGTGTAACTGACATCACTGAATCAATTAGCTGACTTTATAAGTCAGCAGCCGGCCTGTCATGGCTGATTTTAGCTAACTTTAGTTAGATATTTCTGTGTAATTGACATGAATGAGTCAGTTTTCTGATATGTGAGTGTGTAAGTTTTAAACTTGAACTCAGAAACTTCTGTTTGAGAAAAGCCTCAAAACAGAATTTGGTGATTGCCGTATTTTTATTTGTGGAAAAACATTTTCCATAAATCCCATGAAAACAATTTAGACTCAGAAACATCATGTTGCTGTTTCTCGTTTACATCACTTATTAATAATTAGCGAACACATTAGGTACCTTTGACTTTATGAAGCACTGCGCAGCGCTGACTAAACGTGATGCATGCTGGACTTAATATAAGGCATGCTGGATAGAAATTGTGGGAGCAATGCAGCTGCAGTCGCTGATTCCGGCGCCCACAGTTGCTTTTCTCCAGCTGCACAAAGTTGGAATCACCTTTTGACTGAAAATGCCGTGAGATCGGTCATTGTACTAAGCTCACAGTAAGCTCACGCAGGTAGAATGTGTCCGACTTGATGGCGGTGTTTTTATACCCCACCCCTGCAGTTGCCTGTAGGTCAAGTTTGACTATCAAGTCGGCGAAAGTCAGCCACAGTCATCTCAAATGCGCGTATTTAACAACATTGCCATATCTTTGGAGTTGTGTTCTGAATACCTGATGAGTGAAAGTCCAATATTCAGTCTGCTTTTAACTCTGGCCTGGTCTCCACCACTTCAGAAAGCTGCTAAATGTTCACTAGCTTGTCAACTTTGTCTGCTGTTTGGGCAGGTAGCATTAGCATTGCATCTTCTCTGCAGCTGCTGATGGAAACACTGCTGATGAGCCTGAGTCTGGTCATATTTTTCTATGGTATTGTCTACGAGGGCACATTATACATTATCATTTAATTGATTTTTTTAAATGTAAAAATAATAAATTGTATTAAATTATATACATTTATAAACATTATTAAATCACTTCCTTAGCAGAATTACTGTTGCATCATCAGTTAGGAAATAACTGACTGAACCTGTTTGTTTGAATTTCTCCAGTAATGCCAATAGAGCCAAAACGTATTGAAGCATAATAGAAGAATCGCTCACACATGCATGACCTGAAGTGCCTTGCAGACAAACAGAGGGGCAGGACCTTACGTCCATGGTGTCGGTATCAGACCTGCTCTTATCTTGAATAAATGCCACTCCACACATTTGTCTGTCTCCCTGCCTGCTGCAAAGGTTTTGGAATGCTCATGTAAGCACTTTACCTGGATACTCCATACTGCCCTTTTTCTCTTCCAGTCCCACTAACTGTTTGAGTCCCTCCTCATACGGCCCACTCTTACTCATTCTCCTGGTTCTCCTCTGTTTACCATTATAGAAGTCTGCTATCTATTCCTATCTTTATCTCTTCTGTCGGTCTCTTAAAGGCACTTGAAACCTATTTTCTTAAGTAGCTTCTTACTATGAGCATTTCATACATGAACACAACATATTCTGCCAAAGGGGAAAAAAATTCATGTTTCAAATGAGACATTTATGTATTTGTGTTTTTGTCTCTGCTGTTCTGGGCAGGGTTCAGCAAGAAAAAGATGATGTCATATATTTCGGTGCACTAATCAGAAATTAGAATTATTTTATGAAAATTTGACAGTTTTTGTTTAGTTTTTTTTGCATATGTTCTGAATTGCCATCCACATCTAAGATTTTGTCTTGTGTCATGCCCACTCACAGGTGTTTCCCCTTGTTAGAGAAACAATCAGAGCTTCGTAGGTGGGATTAAGAAGGGGACATATCTACTTAGTCTCATCTTTGACCTCAGCAATCCTTGTGGGGACTGCGCTTCTGCTTTTCTTTTTTTGCTGGAACAAAAAAGAGTTTTAGTTTTACCACTGAAGGCTGTTGAAGTTTCAAAAAGTCAAACAGCAGGTATATGAAATGCAAGCTAAGATATTTTAATATTACAAAACTATTAAAAGTATTCTTCTGTGGGGAAGTTGAGCTCCTCTTGATTCTAGGCAACCATAGACAAAATGGGTCATGTGTAGGGGCGTTTCCAGGCTCTTGAAACATTGGGGGCTTAGCCCAGCACCGAAATCTTTCATGTTTTAACCTCCTTGCCACCCCTCATTGCCTCCTACCCAAAGTACGTCTAATCCCAGTTTACATCGGGCGAAAGACAGGTCGCCAGTCTGTACATGATATATATATATATACATATATAGCTACAGGGGGTTCTGGGAGTTTTGAGATTTTTAGCATTAAAAACTTCATTTCCTGAATTCTGGAGACATTTTCTGCGCCAATTTATAGTGGAAATACTTTATTTTTATAAAGGGAAGGACAAAATTTAGGTGACAATTCAGAATCTAAAAATGTAATAGAATGTAATGCAGTAATCAGAAGCTCATTTTTTTTTTAGCTTATAACTATATGTCAATTATTTACTTGCATTTGGCATAATTATTTATATTTCAATATTTTGGTCCACAACACAAGAAACAGCTGGAGCAGAGGGGGATGGAGTGGGTGCTGTAAGAGATGTGATTGGGCCAAGCTAATGTCAGTCTAGGCCTATGCTTTATGGGCCGAATGAAGCATCCTAGAGCACAGAGACAGTCAAACAGAGCAAAGTGTCTCTTAGCGAGTGGTAGAGAGACAGCAAGACAAAAAGGACAGGTGTGAGTGTCGCGGCCAGGTGGGTCATGATATTCTCACACTACTTTGCTGCTTTGTTAACCATATTTATATTTAAATTGACTGATTACAATTTTGCAAGGGACAATTCAGAAGTTGCGGATAAGCCTTGAAGCTGTGAGCAATGCCCTCTTTCTCTCTCAGTCTCTCTCTCCTCTTGTGCTCTTTCTAAACGCAGGGAGGCAGAGTAGGGGAGGGGGGGTCACAATATGTGAACTTTGAACAAAACATAGCACTATTACTGTGAGAAGACCCTGCTCTTTGAAGACCTGCAAGAGAGGCTGCATCATGAAGATTATTGCATATTAACATGGAAAATATTTTTGTTGCTGTTGTTAAGTTACATTCGGGGCTACAGCTAAAGCCCCGGAAAAATGACCTGGCAACGCCGATGGTCATATATGACCACACATTTTTGATGAGTCATCCATTTTACTCACCCTCTAATGGAGGGAGGCCCATGGAATAAGTAATGAGAACTTTTAAGTTCAGAAAGAGTTGTTTCACCATTCAAAGTGACCTTTTAATGTTCAAAGAGTCATGATTATTGTGTCTGAACAATTTACTCTTTGCTAAGCCAGTCGGACTATCATTAAGTTTTGAAGTTGGACATATACATTGCACTTGATTTGGAGCACTGCGACTCTTTGTTGAGCTCTGTAGGATCACTATAAGTGGTGCCTTCCGACCTCCCAGATAGATGAATATCTTCCTTTTGTTGCCAGAGAACCCTTTCACTCAAGCTCCTCTAAGTTTAGGAGAAGGACAGTGTGTACATTTAATGCCAATGTTAGGCATGGGGTGCATTAAGGGCAGTGTTTTTTGTTATAACCTGTATAAAGTATTGTTCTGGTTCTGTTTGACTCACTCTGTTGTGGATTACATTACAGGCAACATGTGTTCAGGCAATATTTTGGTTCATGGCCCATTATCACGTCAGCATTGAAGCTATGCACTTGGAACGATGTTCATATACCTGTCAAACTGAAAAAGATTCTAACTTATCTTTAAAGGGAATGGGTTGATATAGCGCTGTTGTAAGAAAAAACATTTAAACAATAGCAGACATCTGAAATTACAACAAGGAGGTTTTGGACAGGTTTATTTTTCATCTTTTGCTTTAAGAAGTAAAGGTGTGGCCATTTTAATCTGGAAGTATGTACCATTCAAACTTCTAGGCTGTATAAAAGACAGCAGGGTGGTGATTGTTAGAGGCATATTTCATGGGGCTAAATTAATGAATATTTATAACCCACCCGATATCCAAGTGACCTCCTTACTTCCTCTTTCTCTAAAGTGATAGATCTTAATATCAGAAATATGTTTATTGGAGAAGATTTTAATTGGTATTTAAATCCTATTATGGACAAATCTCCACCTTGGGAAATTATCACTTTCATCTCAAGCCAAAATGTGTTTGTCAGCACTTTGACTATATAGATGTGTGGAGAGTCCAACATACAAAATACAAATTCTTATCTTACTTTACAGAAGAATTTCAGTCATTTGTGTTAATTCAGCCTCCACCACTAACCCATTGCTGTGGGAAACTTCTCAGACTAGGTAGATAAAAATGTACGAACATGGCGATAAGGTAGGGAGATACCTATCATATCTGATGAAGAACAAGGCAGATCCAAATTACTCTTCAACTATAGATAGCTGGCGCAAACAGACTTCTGACACTGTAGCCCCTAATAATGCATCTAGAACCCTCTATGAACATTTGTATGAATCTGGACTACAAACTGATAAAAACGTATTTTTCCCTCTTTCAACCTTCCCAGTATATCTGAAGACCAGAAAACATCTCTTGAAGCCCCTATTTCTAGGAAGAAGGTGCTCCGTGCTATCAAGGGGTTACAGGTCTGGTAACGCTGCAGGTCCAGATGGATTCAGTAGTGAATTCTACAAGGAGTTCCATGACTTGCTGACTGATGGTTGTTTAATGACTCTTTTCAGAAAGGCATTTTACCACAGTCTTTGAGAGAAGCTCACATTTCTGTAATAAAAAAAAGGTAAAAAAAAGACTGCAAACTACAGGCTCAGACAGGCCCATCTCCTTATTGAATGATGATCTGAAACTCCTCTCCAAAATATTAGTAACAAAACTAGAAAGCTTACTCCCTGTTTTTTGACCGCGTGGAAATGCCATACTTGTTTTACCATCCATCCATCCATCGTCAACCGCTGACTCGTCTTCTGGCTCTCAACTCATGCTTGCTGCTATCCTGTCTTTCTTTTTTTTTTGCTTCTTTCAGTTTTCGAGTCTGAAAGCCGCTTTTGTGTTCGTAACTATATCGCCCTAATTTCTCAGTTGCTCAGGTGCGGGTACCCATTGCACATTTTTAACATAAAATTGAAGATTAATTAATCCTTCATTTAAATTTAACATACTGTAGAGTAATACATAAATAAAGTGAATGTGTGTAAAGTGTTTCATGTAATTGTATTGTTATTGATTGTGAATGATGTCAAGTGTCAGACAGAGACACCATAAAGAACAGAGCTTAACTCACGGACTAATTTAAATCCCTACTGCCACAAAGGTGCAAAGACTACAAAATTATTTTACTTAAGTAAAAGTACAATTACTTTGATGAACTTTTACTTAATTACTGGTATAAAAATCTACTCAAGTAAAAGTAAAAAGTAGTTCATTTAAAATTTACTCAAAGTAAAAGTTTTTAACCTTTTAACTTTTTTAACCTCCTAAAATAACTTATTTATAGTGATTTATACATATACATATGCATCTACATATTTATACAATACTTATTTAATTAAATTGCAGTCTTTTGCTTCCTTAAGAAACTGTTGCAGGAGAGTCTCATCTGTTCTGGGAAATTGGGAAACACTATACATTATATGAAGTCATATCCTTATTTACATTCAAACAGGAGGTAATTTTAATGGTATATCATAAACATTAGTACAATAAATAACAAGTTATCAGCAAGTTGCTAATGCCAACAACAGTACCAACAGTGTCATGCACCAATGTCTTTTTGGGTATTTGGAGTAGAGCATCTTACCAAATTATGAAAACTTATTTTCAGTAGAAGTAGGCTATTTAACTGGTAGCTGTATAATCAGTACAAGCAGAGTCATGGTCCAACACAGGGGAGCTGAGCCAGGGAGAGGCCAACTGAGAGCTGAAAGTGAGGGATTTGATTTTTATGCACACACATACACACTGCTCTAAATTTATGACACTGCATTGTAGTTTTTTATTATATTGAACTATTTTAGCATTCTGACTGACTCAGGCTTGCCTGACCTGGTATTGTTAAGTGTAGTGGAAATATTAAAGTAACTGCAAAAAATCCTTTACCGTGCCCCCACACGGCATTGGTGTAAAAGGCCTCTCCGTCTCCAAGTTCCGGTCTGAATTTCAGTCCCAGTACATCCCTTGCTGTGCCGTTATTGGACATGAGACACCACAGTTACTGGTGGTAACAGCAGAGGCCTTTTAATACCACGAGTCACAGAAGTTTGGGGCTCCTAAACAAATTATTGCTAGGCAGTTATTGGCATTTTACATGTGAGCGGTCATGATCTGACTTTATGCTGCAAAACAACATGAGTCTGCGAACAGCAAAAGTGAAAGGAGTTGGTTCAAACCGGTCCGCTGTCAGAAAACTGATAAAAATAACGATTGTCTTCTTGTGTAGATACATTTTTGATACATTATTTTTTTCACAGCTTACACTGCATGATAAAGCTGTTGTGATTAAAAATGTGGTGAAGTAAAATACAAAACAAAACGTACTTAAGTAAAAGTGAAATTACAGATTTAAAAAACTACTTTATAAAGTACAAGTACACAAAAAAACCCTACTGAATTACAGTATCACAAACCACAGCTGAAAAAAATAAGACTTTATGCAATATTAAAATGCAACAGTTTATGTACCAAGAGAACTGTCAAGTCTACATATAAATGGGGATAGGTTGCAAAAAAGCACAATGATTAGACAAATGTACAAAGCTGCATAGCCATGCTAATATGGCATGTCTCTTTTCCATCATCCACAGCATCCTGGCCCTTCTTTGACAGATATGCCTCCTCAGTTGGGCAGCCTTCTCTTGAGCTTCTTTATAAACCCCACCAACAGCAACAGCAATCAGGGTTTGATGCTTTCTAACAGATTTTCTTATATCTGATGTCTAGTTTAGTTTTTCCACATTCTCTAACTTCCACAATATTTTCCCAGCCACTGGCTTTTTATATGTAGGTTACAGATCTTGGAACTCTCAAAATATATACATATTAATATTTTAAAAATTAATTATAGAAATTTTACATCACAGTGAAGATAACTGCAGTAGATGGTTAGAGATGTAAAGACGAGCTGAGATGGTGAATGAAACAAAATAAATATCCCGACCAACAAGAAATCAGCCAATTTAAACACAATGTTGGGCTAAACAAATGATATGAAAAGAAACGTCTATGTTTCCAGACCACTGTCAATCAAATCTGATCAAACCACACCCACACAGCTGAGATTTTGAGTGGTAAACACCTAATAAATAACACCTACAAATGTTCCTTTCATGTTAACTTTCATTGTTCCTGATTTATAACTACTTTTTGTCTTTCGTACATTAGTTTTTCTGGTTCTCCAAAAACTCTCACTCCTTACCAACAAAAAACACAGTAAGCTTACCCAATGCATTTAGTCATAGGTGTGCTTGTGCTTACAGTATACATATTGAAAGACATGCATGCAATTGCATGCAAGTGCATTCACATATGCAAAGATTGGCCAGCCTACACAACAGGCCACACACACAATCTGTACACACACACACCCGGTACTGACACAGAGACAAACATGCTAAGCTGATAGCGAACTGGGAAATACTTGCAATAGCCTTGCTGACCTTCAGATAGTACAAGCACACTCAGCACACACACAGGCACACTAGAACCCATGTAAACCATTTGGTCCTTGTTAAAACAGAACAACACGGTAGTCACAAATGTTACACTCTGGGACGAAAGTAAAAACCTGAGTTGAAGTATGTGACCGTTCTCACAGTAGCACTGCACTGAGTGGGACTCATCCAATGACATTTCATTATATATGTTATTCATTATCGTCACATACAAAATGGAAAGAAAACAGCTTTTAAAAAACATAAGGGATTTTACAACATTTAAAAAAATGTCAGAGAAACAAATTGTAAGTAAGGAGAAAATAATAGCAATTAAAAAAAAAAATAATGTGAAAAAGACATTATGACCAAAGTTTGTGTGTTCACAAATGGCATGTTTGTAGAACCACCCTCTAATCATTAGCTGAGGTTATGTAAGAGCTATCACCTGTATCAGTTTTACCTGGGTAATTATGCTGACCGTTGGCTTCTCTTATCATCAACACACACAAACACTAATATAGGCTGAGTCAATTCAAACTGCAGGCAACGTTTGGCTTCAAAATGTGCAGTGTTTATGGACACACTATACCAATAGTCAACAATATCAGGTGCAACATTCTGCTTTTCTCCAGTTGGATTGTGATCTTTATGTAATTAATTATATTTTAAACTGTTACTACTTAAACCTATGGATGTCTTTATATTCTTCTCCCCTTGTCCTCATTGTAAATACCCTCCACCCCCTTATGAATCCCCTTAATGAAATTATAAACCTGAAATCACTGCTGTTTGTTTGCTGTTGGACCCCTGTTGCCTCAAAGTTCCATCATCTACAGAGCACACAGAAGACTATGCTGATGATGGCAGCTTTATTTTATTTTGCACATAGAGCCAGAAACAAACCAGTACTCCTATACTGGAATACTACTTGGCGCAGGTTATATAGTACTTCGGTGGTGCAAAATCCCCAACAAATTGGCAAGCAATCTAATTCCAAGCACTTGGCACACAGTAAACCTGGGGCTTTGGAGGCCCCTGGAGGTTTGAGGCCCCAGCTCAAGTTGTCTGGTTGATGAGTAATGTAATTTCTTCTGTAAATTGTTTTATAAATAGCCAGTCAAAAAATACCCAAAGTCATTCACTTTTTCTAAGGGTGGGGATAAGTCCAGGAAAAGACATCAAATTTAATGCTCAACGATGTATTGAACTTTTATTGTACTCAGTGTGCAGGAGGTGCTTTACAGAGAGCCATCAGGAGGGGGCAGTATGAACATTCTCATTGGTGGCTGTGACAGGTCCCTGCACTGCGTCTATAGGCTGAGAGACTGCAGTCAAGTCACAGTAGCTTCTCTGGACTCGATGTTCTGATCCAAAACTACTGTATATTTACTGCTACAGTAGCCCAACAGTCAACATTTGCTCACATTTAAGCAACGCCAGCTAAAGTGTTGTTTCCTCACAGTTTCCCTACAGAGTATTCTATGTGTTGGACCAACATAGTCATTAAGAAGACCTTCACAAGATGAAAAAAGAAGCGTCTGCATGAAAGGTTGTCATTTTCAAATTTTCCTAAACTCACAGTTTAAAGGGTTTATCATCCTGTAATGAGGAAATCAATGGACAAGATGTGAAAGTGTTATGTCCACTATTTCAGTGATTCTCAAACTTGTTCACATCAGGGACACCTATACTAACACAAATTAGACCTAAATCCTATAGGATTTTTTGCTTTTAGATGTTTTATTACAGAAAGTGTATTAAAGCCATGACCAAAATAGTCAGACATCCTGTCACTGCTACTTCTGGATGGAATGAAAACAAAAATAAAAGTATTCCCCATTTTTGCTGGGGATGCCCTGGAACTTTGAGAAGTACTGCACTATAGATACAATTCATGGACAAGCAGTGATATGAAACTTAAATGTTGTCGATGGTTGGAAACATTGCATACTGTGTTAAAACAAACTGACACAATTTAGATTATTTTAAGAAAGTTGTAAATACTTTAAGTTTTTATTTTGGTTCTCAGTTCTGCTTTATATTCAAAATAATCTCTTAAGTCTTATTTGGCTTCTGTAATGTTTTGGTCACTGTTGTACAGATGTAGTATTATGCACTCATCTAAGTGAGTAAAATAACTGGTGTTTTTGTAGAGGATTGCTCGCCGGCTGACATCACTCAGCATGAATTGTGTTTACTCTTACTCTTACGACATAGCGCTACTTACCCCTGCTAAATTACGCCTATCTCATGTTTGAACGGATGCTATCTTTGTGATACACATTATACCTGAAAGTGATTTGATAAGACTTACACTTGTAAAACTGTCCTGTATGATTTATTTGTCACTGTGTAATATGAACAGTAGTGAGTATGGTGACATGTAGATCTACCACACCGCCGGGCTTTGTTCCTTTCTCATTGGCTGTGGACATCAAGCCTGCTGACTGCCAATATCCTATTTAATGTGACCTCGGTGGGACAATGACAGATGATAAGTTATGCCTGAATACGGACTTGAATATTTCTTATCCCTCAAGAGGTCAAGCGTATCTGTGTCTTCTAAACGATGTTTTGCACTTTGTCTAAAATGTCAGATTTTACTCCGGCGGTATTTCAGGGATTTTTAAGGTGTCTCTTTCTCGTTGTCTCTTCCTGTCTCTCTCTCTCCAGGAAGGGGTCGGTCATCAGGGACTTGGGTAATAGCTCCCAGTGTGTTCTCCAATGTGAGAGAGAACAGGAGGCACGCTGACCATAATCATATTAGGCAGCACTTCACTAAATAAAGCAAAAGGCCCTTCTCATCAAATCCACACAGCCACTAAGTGGCCCTTTGAGGCACTGCTGCACCCCACTCAGGTATGTGTATGTGTTCCTGTGTATGTGTGCGACGGAGCGACAGATTGTGTGAGGCTGTTTGTAAGAGGTAAAAAAAAAAAAAAAATACAGAAAGAGAAATAAATGCATTTTTACCAGAGCTTGGCAATTTACTACACAAAGCAAAATGTAATTTATTATTTCATGTAATCATATCTTTGCGTTCTATCAACAATCCTCCAAGAATTGTAAGCAATTTATGTACAGGCATGGTATATAGTGCATGCATAGACAAACTCACTGTCTATTAATAAATGCTTCATCGAATTTTGAGCAGCATGTCCTTGCAGCCCTGGGCCGTTCAGGTTTGCTGTCCAAAGCTGTTTTTGACTACGGGGAGTTTCTGCATGAGGGAAATTTGAGCTTGTTATAAAGAGAGAGAGAGAGAGAGAGAGAGAGAGAGAAGCAGACAGACAGGAGGTTTGCATACATGGTGTCCTAGAGATCCCCATGCTGTTTATTAGAATGTGGCTCTAGGGGTCCTGCCCAGGTAGCTATTCTTGGACAGCACTGAGGTCAGCAAGATCAACAACAAGACCTTTGCAGATTGAGACCAGACCAACAGTTGCAAAGTACACTCTTTTATAAATTTTTAAATTCACACTGAGATATTAAACTATAAAAACAAAATGTCTGATTTGCAGCCTGGAAAGTGTTGATAACATTTGTAATATTGATGAATCGGCAATGCTGCTGAGTCTTTGTTAATCCTGCAAAGGAAAATCATTTTTCTTGCCTATATCTGATATTGATATGAGTTATTTACATAAACAAGAACCCAGGTCTTGAAGAACAACTATCTGCTGTAAACCATTTTTAAACCTCCCCTGAGAGTCTTCCACTCTGTCCTAAATTGGGCTACACCGCAAAAGCTTCCTGCAGCTAATAAACTTATGCATCAATCTGTAAACCATCCCAAAACTTGTGTTTATTTTTCACGGAACTTATGGGCATTTTACTTTGCCATAGGAGCTCACCTGGGAGCCAGCAGCTCACCTGTCTGTGTGTCTCTCTGCATGACGTTTAAGATGCTTTTTCTAAGATTCTTCTGATAAAATGATGAATTTACTTTTACAAACAAACCAGTTGGACTGTGCCTAGTTTACCTTCTAAGTAATGTCCATATCATAATGATACTGTAATAACTGTAATAAATCTTCGTCATGAAAAAGTTGAGAGGAAGTTGAGAGGAAGGAGATAATATTAGTTTGATTTAACCTCAATGCTTTTGTAAAGTGTATTGGGACCATGTCTGTTGGTGATTTTGCACTTTAAATAAAATCTGACTTGACTTGACTTGACTAGTTTAATAATCACAAATGGTACACATGTTACTGATGTCAAAGATGATGTTTGGATTAATTACAAATTAATCTTTGCAATTTTCTTTATAAGGAGTTGATGTCCTCCATCCCTCTGTTTATGGAGGGGAGGTTGGTAGATTTTAAACTGTCTGACCGCAAATTAAACACCTGAAATTTAAATATTTCAACAATAACCCCCCCCCCCTATTTTTATTGATTCTTCTATGTTATATAAGAGTATGCCCACAGTAAGTCATTTAAATTTGTAAACCCATCAGTTTCAGCCCTCTGTCTAGACTAAAACTGCAGTTTTCTCTGACAAAAATTAAGCTTTTCCAAAACTTCCTCCAGAGTGTATAAATTGCCAGCTTGGTGTTTCAGTGTGTATGGGGGAAACTGAGCGTTTGCAAAACAATAAGCAAGCCCAGTGAGGGTCAGGGCTTTGTGCCAGTAAAGTTAAGCAAATCGTTAATTTTAAATGCCAATAGAGAAGAATACACAGCAGAGCTTTTGCCATTAACCTGGATTAATGCTGATTTTGTAGACGACGTGGTAATTATAAAATAAGGATTTTATCAGCAGTGCAGCAGCTTGGGAATGACTGCTGGTTAACGTGTATTGTTTATGCATTGTGATTAAATTACTATTTCATACTCATTTAGTTGTCTGACAACAGAAACTGAAAAATATGTAAAGGCGAACAACTATATTTTAAATCTGGCTGCATTAAACACAGTATAGGTGCTCACAAAGAGCAGGAGACTAAAAGGAGGTGTAACAGTCTCTTGGCTGTGTGCGTAGCCAAGTTACAAGCGGGGGCTATGTGGCAACAAAGTTGGTTAAGTCACCTCTAACCTATTCTGTAATCACACATTTTAAATGGCAATTCAACCGATGATACAGCATATTATTCTGTATTTATGTTCCATAAAATAATGATTTGGTCAGCTGGCTATCAGTCACAGTCCTTGCCAGATGTTGGCTGTGATTTAGTGTAGTTGTTTGCCAACTGAAAAGAGAGTGAGGAAGAAGAGAATTAAGCATTTTAATGGTCTTCAAGGGTTTCACTCTGGACAGAGGTCTCTACTTAAACAACCTGGAAATGCTAATGTAGATGCATACATCTCTGCAGAGTTCGTGATCATTCCTATTCCTGTTCACAGTATGCACTGTTACTAAGAAATCAGAATGTGTTTAATTCAATAAGATAAGTTTATTTATTTTAGAAAGAAAAAGTGTTTTTTTGACTTATATTAACAATGTGGACACAAATGTCCTTCTGTTTTGCACATAGGATTGGTAACAGCCCATCACTGAGCCTCTGGTATGTACAGACAACTTGACATGACACAGAAGACCAACACTGCCTAACCCCAAATATATTATATAATATTTCCAAATAAACTGACTGTTTATCCTGTTTTACAACCAAACTGAGAGCTGCAGTCAGTCTGTTGAGACCAGTAGAGTTGTGTGTTTCAGTAGAAAGGCCTAAACTCAATCATCTCTCCTGGGTGTTATGCAGGCTTTCATCTGATGAGACGATGGCCATGCTGCTGTGGGCTGCAGCTGTTCAGTGGAAACCTCTTTAACCCTTAGAAAAGAAGTATAGTGAAACTGTTTCACTCGCATGACTTGCACATCATACAACATTTAAAGCACTTACATCCATGTTGTTAAATATTACAGACAGTATTCATTAAACGGTTCAACAGCATTTTTTGTGAAATATATAAATATGACACACTTGTAGAACAAAGTTTATAGTAGTAAAGTAGTAACGTTTATAGTAGGTAGGCTGGGACCAGTATATGATCAGGTGAAATATTTGGTGCTGGGAATAAATTATTAAGGTTAATTTTAGTATTTTCAAACCTGGGCTCTGTTTTCACATATTTTGGGATAAAATGAGTAGTTAGTGCAAAAGATCAGGTTTACTGAGTTCACAGACTCAGGTCGGCTGAGTCAGTGAACTCTTTTAAGTCCCTTCTTAAAACATACTCTAATAGGAGAGCCTTTCCCAATTTTTATTTGACTTTATTTTATCCTATTTTAATTCATTCTATTTATATATATTTTACATTTATTTTAAACGTGTATTTTAGTCTCTTAAGTGTTTTCTTGCTTTTATCATGTATTTTTTTTGTATGTTTTATTGTTTTTACACTTTTTAAAGCACTTTGTAATTTACAAATAAAGATTATTATTGTAGATCGCTTCAGCACTTTGTAGTGTCATTGTATGTTGTCAATACTTTTTCCAAAAGGTTGAAACAACACTTCCAGCCATCTGACTCAGGGTGTCATCACGATGGGGTCTATTCACCAAAGACTTTTCACATTTCTCATATTCATTGTACAGATATCAATAAATTATTATTCACTCATGAAATCTCTCCTGATTGAAATGATATCATTCTGTTAACAGGAACATCAGATTCCAAAATGTGATATCACACTGTGATTCTGAAGGGCTGTTGATCTTGACTTGTTGTTGTTATAGAGGATGTCCATTTTCAGAATAAAAACAACAACAACATATTTCCAAATAAAATCAGTATTCACCACATTACCACAAACAGGGAACCATTTGGAGCCCACAGTTAGTTTTTGCTCTGGGGCTCCCTAATAGGACACTCCAGTGTGCGGTGTGGTTAAAAGTTCCTACTTTTCACAATGTGTTGGAAACTTTCATCAGAAACTTTGGTCCATATTGACATGATAGCATCAGGTAGTTGCTGCAGATTTGTCAGCTGCGTATCCATGATGTGAATCTCGTGTTCTACCACAACCCCTAAGGTGGTCTATTGGATTGAGATCTGGTGACTATGGAGGCCATAGGAGTACAGTGAACTCATGGTCATGTTCAAGTAACCAGTTTGAGATGATTTGAGCTTTGTGACATGGTGCATTATTCTGCTGTAAGTAACCATCAGAAGATGGGTACACTGTGGTCATAAAGGGATGGACATGCTCAGCAGCAATACTCAGATAGGCTGTCGTGTTTAAACAATGCTCAGTTGGTACTAAGGGGCCCAGAGTGTGTCAAAACACCACTACTAACTTGAACTGATCTCCCATCAGTTTTTGTGAGCCTGTGTGAATTGCAGCCTCAGTTTCCTGTTCTTAGCTGACAGGTGTGGTCTTCAGCTGCTGTAGCCGATCTGCTGCAAGGTACGATGTGTTGTGCTTTCGGAGATTTTATTCTGCGTACCCTGGTTGTAACGAGTAGTTGTTTGAAGTACTGTTGCATTTCTGTCATCTCAAACCAGTCTGCCTATTCTCCTCTATCCTCTGACATCGACAAGGCATTTTCTTCCATATAACTGCCACTCACTGGATATTCTCTGTTTTTTGGAACATTTTCTGTAAACCCTAGAGATGGTTGTGCGTGAAAATCCTAGTAGATCAGCAGTTTCTGAAATACTCAAACCACCACTGAGTTGCTGTCGTGTCATTGGTTGATTAGCTGGTTGTCTTAACAATTCAACAGGTGTACCTAATAAAGTGGCTGGTGAGTACACACGGTATCACAATATTCCTAATCAATGAAGGACAATGCAAGGAAGGATGGTGACGATGAGGACAAAGAATAAAGAGATCAGAGAATACATACAGCACAGTAGATGAAGATGAGTGTGTGTGGGTGGCATGAGTAACTAAATTCACACTGCCTGACTCGCTAATGAAACTATTAATTGAATATATGGAGAATGTTGTTTTGATCGCCATCTCAGTGGTCCATGAAATGAGTGACTGTACAGTGTGTGTGAGTAAATCTGTGCAGCTGCCCTTGCAAGCATTTGCTCGTGTGCGACCTCTTCTGTATGTGTGTGCGGGAGTGTGTGTACGTGTTCAGCAATGTGTGGCACAACAGAGTGACAGTGCGCACAGTAAGCACATTTCCAACAGGCTAATTAAAGCTCCTCCGGAATAAGGCCAGGCTTATTAACATCTCAACACGGCCACTAAAGCCTGCTCATAACCCAACAAGGATCAATGCTCTTCATTAGGGCCGGACCCAATACTGCTGCCCTGCCAAGCCAACCTAGCCACCCAAATGAAGCCTATAGGGGAAATGCAGAGCTGGTGAAAATGCAGAAAGATAGCGGGACAGCAAGAGAGAGAGAGAGAGAGAGAGAGAGAGTGAACTGTAGTGATAGGAATTAAAGGCTCTTTCAAGGGAGCAAGACATAAGCAGCAGTAGCGTGGGTGCATGGGGGCGGCTGACCCAGGGATCCAGCTGTGTAGGGGCCCCACTATATGGGGCGCAAATGTTTTGTCAGTTGCTTGTATACACAACCGCACAAGAGAATTGTATGCCGGTAACAACTAACGTGAAAAAAACCCAAAACAGTGCAGCCGTTCTCACTCCTTACTCACTCCTGGTTTCAATAGTAAACCACCACAAGAATGACAGTTACCACCAAAAAAACTATATTAAGTAAATTTTGTATCTCAAACAAGTCGGAGACTTATTAGCAAATTTTAACAAAACTCACTTCCCTGCCGTTGCATCATGGGAATTCTGAGGGATGGACTTAGGCTGCTATATATATCACCCCGGACTCACACAGGTGGAGTGAGCACCACGGTTTAGTTCAGTCTTCAACTTCCACTGGAAGCCTAAGTGTTTCAGCAGCAGAGCATGCAGCCTCCCCCATGTTAATGACTTGTTTATAATATGCTCTTTTTTGCTTCTGCTACCTTCTTCACAGCTCTCCCTGTGACCCGCTTTCATTCTGTTCTGCGGATCCAACAGCGTCTTGTCTGCATGATTTTGCTGACATGTTTAGATTTTGTTGCTTTGGTGATAAGTGCATGCTTTTTGTGCTTCTACTATCCTTTAGAAGCTTACGTTGTTAAATGGTTTATTTTTTGTCTGTGTTTATTGTTTATATACAATCGGGGGTCTGCACAGGGTATTTTATTTTGAAAATGGCTCCATATTCTCTCCAGAGTGGAGCGGAGAGACACTTCTGGTGTGAGCACAAGCACTGACTAGTGTGGCTGCGATCAGCTCCGGCCGCTGCGACACAGACGGACTCAGAGAACTTTAGGAGTGAGTCTGGGGTCTGGGGTCATAAACTTTGTATAAATGACCTTGTAGCAGGTGGGTCCTGTGATGAAGCTCCGCCCCAACTATGCTGGGAGTCTAGCTCCGCCCCTGAAGCCAGATCATATGACTATGACTCCATTCTGAGACCCGGCTCTTTCGGCTGCCAAACAGCTCTATACAAACACATACAGTATATTTCCATTAAACTGGTGTAATACAATATGAAAATTCTGCTCTGTTTAAAAGTCTAATTTGTTTATTATAATGCATTTCTTTTCTGTCCAGAGTGGGGGGTATACAGGGGCAAAGTTGGCTCTAACTAGCATTGTGTGCTGGGAAAATGGTCCTTACATACTGATGTAAGGAGATGCAGTGATGGTACTGATGATGATCTGGATATATAGCTTTAAATTGACCATATAGTCTTAGACTCAAAGACTGTTGCCATCCATTTTATGAACGTCTACTTTTGCCTGTGCTTACCTTAAATGCTGTGATCCTATGCAATTTGGCATCACACAAACTGGTATGATATCTGGCTTTATTTTATTGGTGAATTGTATTGGATGGATTGAATTGGACTTTGAAATGGAGAATGATGAATAAATAAATGGTAAGTGGTAGCCAGTAAACAGGAATTACTGTCCATCCATCCATCGTCAACCGCTTATCCTGCGTACAGGGTCGCGGGGGGCTGAAGCCTATCCCAGCTGACATTGGGCGGAAGGCGGGCCTGGTTCTGGTATACAGTGTTGGGTAGCGCCTAACACAGGAGAGAAGCTGGAACAGGTTTTGTCTGGGTTGAGATGGATCTGCAGGGATGTTTCCTGCCCATTTCCTGACTCTGGAAATGTGTAAGTCCTGAATGGAGGGCAGGTTGGCACTGATGATCTTTTCTGCAGTCCTGACCTGTCCGTTGTAGTCTGTACCTGTCCTTTTCAGTGACAGATCCAAAACAGACAGTGATGGAGGTGCAGAAGACATTCTGGAAGATGGCTGTGTAGAAGTGGGTCAGCAGCTCCTTAGGCAGGTTGAGCTTCCTGAGCTGGTGGAATTGAGCTGGAGGTAGTACATCCTCTGATGGGCCTTCTTGATGATGGTGTCAGTGTTGGGCTCCCACTTTAGGTCCTAGAGATAAACAGTAATGTGATCCCAGAAACCTGAATGATTCCACAGCAGACACAGGACTGTTGAGTATGGTGATGGGGGCAGAGTGGGTGGGCTCCTCCGGAAGTCCATGATCATGTCCACAGTTTTAAGCTCCATCTTGTTCTGGCCGCACCAGAGAGCCAGCTGATCAACCTCCCATCTGTAGGCCGACTCATCACTGTCGGTGCAGTCGTTGGTGTAGAGGGAGAAGAGCAGGTGGGAGAGCACCCACTGATGTGCCAGTGCTGATAGTCTGGGTGCTGGATGAGATGTTCCCCAGCCTCGCCTGCTGACTCCTGTCAGTCAGGAAGTTTGTGATCCACTGACAGCTTGAGGCTGGCACAGTGAGCTGGGTGAGTTTAATGCTGAGGATGTCCAGGGTGATGGTGTTGAACGCCAAGTCCACGAACAGGATCCTTGCATATGTCTCTGGAGAGTCGAGGTGTTCCAGGATGTAGTGCAGTCCCAAGTTGGCTGCATCATCCACTGGTTACTGTTAGCCCTGTAGGCAAACTGGGGTCTCAGCTAGGGGCCTGTAATGTCCTTCAGGTGGGCCAACACCAGTCTTTCTGACTGGCTACAGACTTCATGGCTACAGATATCAGGGCGACAGGCCTGTAGTTATTTAATTCAGAGATGGAGGGTTTTTTGGGGGACTGGGATGATTATGGAGCGTTTGAGGCAGGAGGGAACTTAACACAGCTCCAGTGATCTGTTGAAGATCTGTGTGAAGATGGGGGCCAGCTGGTCGGTGCAGATTTTGTGATCTGACTGATGAAGGGTGAAGGTGACTGAAGATGCTGGAGTGGGGGAGAGGTGTGGGCTTTTGAAACCTGCGATACAAACCATTCAGCTCATAAGCCAGTTGTTGAGTACCAGCAGAGTTGGGGGGTGGTCTACTGTAGTTAGTGAGTGTCTGCAGGTCTCTCCACACTGACGCAGGGTCGCTGGCTGTGAAGCTGTTTCCTAACTTTTTCAAAGCTCCTTTTTGCTGCTTTGATCTCTTTAGTCAGTGTTCCTGGCCGGGTTGCACTCTGTTCCCACTTCTTAAGGCTTCCTCTTTGGTTTGACAAAGCTGCCTGACTTTCACTATGAATATATATATACATATATCATATTCCTCTGTAACATAGAGTTTCAAATTCAAAGCAAAGTCACCTGGGAGACAATGATTCTTGATTACAAATGAACATGGGCACTGAAATTTATTTTGAGTCAATCCCACATACTCTGTCCTGCTGTTTAAAAAATAGTTTTATATTTTTGGAAGTATTGAATTGACTTTCTTGTAGAGAGTTATATATCAACAATATCACCGTACACTAGCCAGGGGACAGTTAGCTTAGCTTTAGCATAAAGGCTGGAAGCACCAAGACCTTGAGACACAGCAAGCTCAGTCCAAAGTAAAAAAAATCTGATTAGTTTTCTGAAAACATAAAAGTCCTGGTCGGAGGCGCAGTAGCCACCTCGGTTCAACAGTGGTGAGTCTGACTGTACGTCTCTGTGGAACTGGCCAGTTGTCACCGGTGTGTGGGACATGTAAAGTAAAAAATTAGATACCATGATAAACCTTGAATGACAGCCCCCTCATTTGCATTATGAAACAGAAATGTATAAAGAAATGTAAAAAAAACCAAACAAATTAATCATTTTGGGGAAACAAATAGGGGGGCAAAATACAAAGGGAAAATAATACATAAAAAGGAATAGAATAGAAATGAATACATTCATAAATAAAATGGAAAATGAAATCAGGATGTAAATAGATAAGGTGATTAATACAAAGGTAATTACAAAAGCAAATTAAAACAGAAATATCAATCTATGTCACATTTATAAATGGATGAATGCCTACATTTATTTGTTTTATTGGTTTGGTGCCTTTAATGGTATACTAATTTATTTATTGAATCATTTGTTGATTTATTTTTGATTTTGTCAGTTTAAGTTCTCATTAAACAAACACCATATTGCTTAGCTTTAGTGCTGGGTGCTGGTAGATTATTTGATACCGATGGACAGAGCCAGGCCAGCTTTTTCCTACTCCTTCCAGTCTAAGCTAAGCTAAACGTCTCCATGAGAGTGATCTCATCTAATAGCCTGTCATTATATTTTAATCTAAACAGCTGTCTACAGCCTGTGTAACAGTTTGTGTCTAACTTTTCACACGCACATAGCCGCAAAACATAATTTTAAGCTTCAACTCTTTTTTATCCCTTTTTACGTGCGTGACTACAGAGATTGTGTATTGGGCTCAGACTGACGCTGATGCTGCTGTGGTACAGATGTGCTGCTTTCACTACGGAGGCTGCATAAGTCATTGTGTAACTGCAAAAAAGCGATTAAGTCACTACTTGTGACTTTATTTTAAAGTTGTGCAGTATGTCTTTAATACAATACTTGCAGAGAGAGGTTGCAAAGATTAAAGTGTTTCGATAAAAAGGAGACATTGTTATTTAATACTCTTTTCTTCCTGTTCCTGGTTTGTGTCAGAGCTCTTTTGTGTTTAATACTGGCACCTCTGTCCATTTTCTCATCCCCTTTTTTCAGTTTTTTATTTCACCTCTCATCACGCTTTCTGTTTCCACATCTTCCCATCTGTTTTTTCTCTACAGACAGTTATTCCTGGCTTTCCCCTCATCTTTTTCTCTCTTTTCCCTCTCTGTCCTCTCATCCACTTCTTCCAGCATTCTCAGGTCAATCTTTGAGGCTGGTTCAAAGCAGCATCTGCTGCAGTGTTTTCCTTTGGCTCACCGACCTGCTGACACTCCCAAAGATCAGAGGTAACACTGGGTCTGCGCTCTGCTCCTCCTTCGCTCCCTCAGCAGAAAAAAAAATCCTTCACTCTACTCCATCAATTAATAATACTCTCCCATGGGAGTTATAGCTTGTGTACATAAGCAGCGCACACACACTCACACACACGGCGTGGGTATTTTTTCCTTCCCACTCCTGTACATAAAATTAGTAATTCATTTGTAGGGGGAGCAGATTTACTGACGTTCAGGCAGGAACATATTTCCAGAGTTCCCCCGAGGGCATCGTTGCTGACTCGTGTCATATTTACTGTGTAATTGATTTTTAAACACACTGGTCTCTCTATTCCTGCAATACTATTTTTTCACTTTCCCCTGTTGCCCACAGCAATTGATCCTTCCAATCTGACTGTGCACCTCTATATCTCTTTATTATAAAATACACATCAACATCTCTTCATCTCTGTCTTTCATTATGTAATGGTTTCTCTTCAGCCCCTCCCTCCTGTATGACAGGAACACCTCAGAGGGGGGAGATGGTAGGGAGAAAACTGGAGCTTTTTATTAGCCTGCCATCACCAGACAAATTCGCAAATGCATATTAGCCTGGAACCTCTAGGTTAATTTTGATTTTATCAACGTGCTCAGACCAAAATGCCTCTGTTGCAGTCAAAATTTTTTAGCTTTTCTAAAGAATTGCCATGAAATTTGCTGTGATTTGGGGCGTTGATTGGCATTGAAATTGTGGGATTAAGTGATAAATGCATGGTAGACGTGTTTGGTTTTTTTTGCTTCAGAATTATTGTTAAATCATTTAACAGTCCCTCGGGGACTTTGCGGACCTAACACTAATCATGCACAATTAAACCAGCTTACCATGATTCTTTCCACACTTGCAATTGACTGGGATGCAGCAGCCTGTGTCACAGTGATTTGTCTCGTCTGATTTACCAACCCGTTTCTTGTATACAAACACTACTGGATGCGCGCGAATCCAGGGGGGCAAAGCCGATTTGGTAGCCTGTCAGCAGACTGTGGTCAACCACTGTAATCAACATAGATTACGCATTGTTTGTAAATTCTTGTTGACTTAATAAAAAACTGCCATTTCAGAGTTGGATCTGTTTGCTACCAGACCTATTGTTGTTCAAGTCAGCTGCTAACCAAAAGCCTAAAGGAAAAATGGAGAACGAGGGAGAGAGACGTTCTTTTCACAGCTGGGAGTGCTGTCATTAAGTCTAGCTGTGTCACACTCAGAGATGCAAGAATGCAAGAACATTGTCATTGAACATTGTGCGACCAGCAAAAAGCTTTCAACTGTAAACAATTTTGTATTGAAGCTTCTGCAAAAGCAGCAAAGCAACTTAGCCCGTTGAAAGAAACTCTGGCAACTAACTTTAACGTTAATCATCAATCGTAAAAGCACTGAATACTTCTCCTATAAATGCATGTGCAAAATGGTAATGTTAGTTCAAAAGTCAAGACACTTGCTTGATTTTTTTTCCATTAAAAAACAATATATGCATATTAAAAATCATACTGCTTGATGCTGTTATGAATACACGATTAGTTGAAATGTTGGGAGGGACCTGCTTTGTTTTTTATTATATTTAAATAGCCAATATCCAGCCTGTACGATACAGCATCCTCTGGTCTGAGAGGCTGCAGTGTTTTCAGTTTGTCTGGTTAATTATTGTGCCAGTAAAGTGGATTCATTACTAGAATGCACTGCTGAACAGGTTTCATGTACGGTAAGTTCCCTCGGGGGACTGTCAACACCTTAAACACAGGCTTCGTTAGTTAGTTAGTGACCAGAAGCACTACTAGTATTTCCGGTCACCCTAGGGCCTCACATACAGATGCGTCTCATACACACGTACCTGGGGGCATCCCCTATACGCGCAAAATTGACGTTTTGCGTCAAATAACTTCGCTTGTCAAGCCTGTGCATACGACGCCTGACATGAGAACAGGCTGGACTTCCTCCATGTGTTTCTACCATTCTGTGTGCCAATCAAGATATTATTCATGCTCGACCACAATACTGCACATTTTGCAAAACAGTTTGCTCCCACTTTGGTAAAGAAGATCAATACTGTTTTTCACGGTAAGTGGCAAGTGTGAGACGTTGGTGTCGCACATATCTGCTGTGACTTGTAAACAAGGATATGAAAGCTGATATATATCGATGTTTTGCGCTAGCGGCGATGACAGGTCAAATCTGCGGAAAAGTTACTATGATTGGTCAAAAATTGTAAGTCACTCTGAATTCACAGGGATTCGTGGGAAATATAATTAAAACACAATGCACTCTGCTCATGTACGATACATTTGTCTAGTTTTGCAGTGGTTCTATCAATGGGAAAAAAATGCACAGAAATGTAAATCCTTTCCATGGCAGGGCTGCTGTTGGTCCCTTGTGTCAACTATAAATCGGGCTTTTAAAGTCAAGGAGGAGGTGCACATTTCAGTGGTTTCACTATAGGTGTAATTGTGCAATCAGAATAAAGATGTGTGAGTTGACCTCAGAAATTGAAAGGAAAAGAGCGGATTGGAAGGGAAAGGAAAGGGATTTGAAGATGAAAGATACAATAGTTAAGTAAGGAAAGGAGAAGAAAGGGAAAGAAAAGAAACAGGTGCACTTAAAGTAGATGGGAGCAGAGGACGAGTGGAAAGCAGACTAGTGAGCAAGAGACCAGAGAGCCAGGCCCTCCTTCCTTAGGGGAGGTGCAGGGTTCTTCTAATCAATCCATGGATGCATTGTAAAATCAATGCTCTGTATAATTAGGGCAATCCAAGGGTAAAAAAAACACCCTGCTCTGCATTTTGCCTCCATCTGCACTCAGTCTTTGCTTTCTCCTGTAATAACACTTTCATCGTAAACGGCTTCAGGTCACAGTTACATTATTCCAAATTGGTTGGAATAATTGAAAAACCTCTAGGTCCTCGCTATATGACTTGTCACAAAGTGCAATAGCCTCAAAGGTAACAATGATAAACTTTAGCCAGCCCCATTTTTTGAAACTGCCTGATGGTATTTTCTAATAGTTTTAAGCGCTGCAGAGCCGTAATCAATAAGTTCTCCCAAACCTACTCATCTTGTTTTTCTTCTTCTTTCCATCACTGAATAGTTAAGAACTCCAGAGGTCCCACACACTATTTTGAACTTTTATTGTATTACCATTGAAATACTCATGCATTCAACCTCAGACCGGGATAAACGTCATGACCGTTTGATGTGTGTATGTCATATTTTTATATCCATCCATCCATCCATCTTCAGCCGCTTATCCGGGGTCGGGTCGCGGGGGCAGCAGCTCCAGCAGGGGACCCCAAACTTCCCTTTCCCGAGCCACATTAGCCAGCTCTGACTGGGGGATCCCGAGGCGTTCCCAGGCCAGCGTGGAGATATAATCTCTCCACCTTGTCCTGGGTCTTCCCCGAGGCCTCCTCCCAGCTGGACGTGCCTGGAACACCTCCCTAGGGAGGCGTCCAGGAGGCATCCTTACCAGATGCCCAAACCACCTCAACTGGCTCCTTTCAACGCAGCGAGCAGCTGCTCTACTCTGAGCTCCTCGCGAATGGTCGAACTTCTCACCCTATCTCTAAGGGAGACACCAGCCACCCGCCTGAGGAAACCCATTTCGCCGCTTGTACCCAGCGATCTCGCTCTTTCGGTCATGACCCAGCTTTCATGACCATAGGTGAGGGTAGGAACGAAAATTGACTGTAGATCGAGAGCTTTGCCTTACGGCTCAGCTCTCTTTCGCTACAACGGTACGGTAAAGCGAAGTGCAATACCGCCTCGCTGCTCCGATTCTCCGGTCAATCTCCTGCTCCAATCTCCCTCACTCGTGAACAAGACCCCGAGGTACTTGAACTCCTTCACTTGGGGCAAGGACTCATTCCCTACCTGGAGTTGGCACTCCATCGGTTTCCTGCTGAGAACCATGGCCACAGATTTAGAGGTGCTAATCTCATCCCAGCCGCCGCGACTCTGCTGCTAACCGATCCAGGGAGAGCTGAAGGCTACGGACCGATGATGCCATCAGGACCACATCATCCGCAAAAGCAGTGACGAGATCCCAAGCCCACCGAACCGCAGCCCCTCCTCGCCACGGCTACTCGATATCCTGTCCATGAATATCACAAACAGGATTGGTGACAAAGCGCAGCCCTGGCGAAGGCCAACCCCCACCTGGAACGAAGTCCGACTTACTGCCGAAGTACTCGGACACAGCTCGCTTTGATGTACAAGGATTGGATAGCCCTAAGAAGGGCCCCCCTCACCCCATACTCCTCAGCAGCACCTCCCACAGTATCTCCCGAGGGACCCGGTCGTATGCCTTCTCCAGATCCACAAAACACATGTAGACTGGATGGGCATACTCCCAAGCCCACTCCAGGATCCTTGTGAGAGTAAAGAGCTGGTCAGTTGTTCCACCCACCAGGACCTAAAACCGCATTGTTCCTCTTCGATCTGTGGTTCGACAATCGGCTCGAACTCCTCCGCTCCAGCACCCTGGCGTAGACTTTACCGGGAGGCTGAGAAGTGTGATACCCCTGTAATTGGCACACACCCTCTGGTCCCCCTTTTGAACAGGGGAACCACCACCCCAGTCCGCCACTCCTTGGGCACTGTACCCACTTCCACGCAATGTTGAAGAGACGTGTCATCCATGACAGCCCCTCCACACCCAAAGCTTTTAGCATCTCTGGGCGGATCTCATCAATCCTCGGGCTTTGCCACTGTGGAGTTGTTTGACTACCTCAGTGACCTCCTCCAGGGAAATTGACAAGAAACCCCCATCAGCCTCCAGCTCTGCCTCTACTAGAGAGGGCGTGTCAGTCGGATTTAGGAGTTCCTCAAAGTGTTCCCTCCACCGCCTACTACCTCCCCAGTTGAGGTCAACAGGGTCCCATCCTTACTGTACACAGCTTGGACGGTTCCCCGCTTCCCTCCTGAGATGGCGGACAGTTCTCCAGAAACACTTTGGTGCCGACCAAAGTCCTTCTCCATGTCTTCTCCGAACTTCTCCCACACTCGCTAGCTTTGCTTCTGCCACCGCAGTGGCTGCAGTCCTTCGGGCCTGTCGGTACCTTGTAACCGCCTCCGAGTCCTCCGAGACAACAAACCCCGAAGGCCTCCTTCTTCAGTCGGATCGGCTTCCCTGACCACCGGTGTCCACCACGGTGTTCGAGGGTTACCGCCTTGAGGCACCTAAGACCTTGAGACCACAGCTTTCCGCTGCAGCTTCAGCAATAGAGGCTTTGAACATTGCCCACTCATGTTCAATGTCCCCAACCTCCACAGGGATGCCAGAAAAGCTCGACCGAGGTTTGAGTTGAAGATCTCACGGACAGGGGCTTCCACCAGACGCTCCCAGTTCACCCAAGCACTACCCGCTTGGGCTTACCAGGTCTGTCCAGAGTCTTCCCCACCCCCTGACCCAACTCACAACCAGATGGTGATCAGTTGACAGCTCCGCCTCTCTCTTCACCCGAAGTGTCTCGAACATGCGCCTCAAATCAGATGAAACGACTACAAAATCGATCATTGATTTTCGCCTAGGGTGCTCTGGTACCATGTACACTTATGAGCATCCTTATGCTCAACATGGTGTTTGTTATAGACAATCCATGACTAGCACAGAAGTCCAACAACAAACCCCCACTCAGGTTCAGATCAGGGGGCCGCTCCTCCCAATCACGCCTTTCCAGGTAACTCCGCTGCTGCCCACATGTGCTTGAAGTCACCCAGCAGAACTATGGAGTCCCCTACTGGAGCCCCATCCAGGACTCCATTCAGGGTCTCCAAGAAGGCCGATACTCTGAACTGCTGTTTGGAGCATATGCACAAACAACAGTCAGAGTTTTCCCCGCCACCCGAAGGCGTAGGGAGGCGTACTCTCTCGCTCACCGGAGTAAACTCCAACGTAGCGGCGCCAGCCGGGACTTGTGAGTATCCCCACACCCGCCTGGCGCCACACCTTGAGCAACTCCAGAAAAGAACAGAGTCCATCCCCTATCAAGGAGCACGGTTCCAGAGCCAAGACTGTGCGTGGAGGTCAGCCCCACCAGATCTAACTGGTAGCGCCCATCTCCCGCACAAGTTCCGCTCCTTCCCCACAGAGAGGTGACGCTCCACGCCCCCAGAGCCAGCCTCTGCCGCCTCGGGTCTGGTCCGCCGAGGCTCCCTGGCCTTCACCGCCACCCATGTGGCAGTGCACCCGACTCCCCAGCGGATCTCTCCGATGGATGGTGGGTCCAAGGGATGTAGAGGGGGGCCACGTAGCTTCTTCGGCTGTGCCCGCCGGGCTCGTGGCAAACCCGCCACCAGGCGCCGCCGACGCAGCCCTCCCTCTGGGCCTGGCTCCAGACGGGGCCCCGGCTTCCTCCGGCCGGGTTATTCCTCCTCTTTTGGTCTACCATCAGGGGTTTTGTGAACCATTCTTAGTCTGGCCCCTCACCTGGAACCTCTCTGCCTTGGGAGACCCTACCAGGAGCACTAGGCTCCAGACAACACAGCCTCCAGGTTCACCAGGGCACGCAAACCTCTCCACCACGATAAGGTGATGGTTCAC